>JAXDDW010000161.1:272500-455000 GCA_034670385.1 Hoplostethus mediterraneus | reverse complement strand
AGGTACACGTTTTGAACAGATAGATGTGGTGAAGAATGCTCTTGCTGGCAGGTGACCAGAGAATGGCTGCACGGTAATCAAATATGCTCGACAGTGGCAGGGGCTTTTAATGTGAAAATAAATAGAACAGAAACTGGGAAAGAAAGAAACAAAAAAAAGTCTGGTTCCTATGTAGCATCTACCGATCTACTTGATTGGTTACTCTCTGGTCAAATCAACAAACTTACAAATTTGTTCTTTCCTCCCGACAAAAATATACTGAAATATTGAAGATGAAATGATCACCAGGAAAAGCCGACACATTTAGCACTCAAGTACTGAAGAGGAATCTGCAGACACAATTTGCAGACATTACCTGGATATTCAGGAACGGGTGGATGTGGGAGGAAAATCTAGGGAAGTGAATAAGAAGCTCTTTTCTCTCTCTCAACAAATACTGCCAGGTTGCCCTTGAGCAACGCGCTGACAGTAGCCAACAGTAGAAGACTGGGGCCGGACCCAACAGGTCCAACTGTCAACATGAAACCTTCCCTGGATGAATAAAGGTTGAAAAACTGAGAGGAAAGAGAGGGAGATGGAGAGGGAGGAAAAGATGAAGGGGGAGAGGGAGAGAGAGAGAGAGAGAGAGGTGTTGTTGGAGCACACACACACACACACACACACACACACACACAAATAAAGGAGGCACAGTAATACATAAAGACAGAGCTGTCACGGAAACCAAACAAATGAGGATGAATACCTCCTCGTCTCCTCATCTCCGGACAGTGATGGAGAGAAGTGACACACTGTTCCAGGAAAGAGGAAGACGGAAGAGAAACAGAGAACAAAAAGGAAAAAAAAAAAAAAACACTTCATCAAAAGTTATTTGTAGTAATAGTCCGCAGCTAAAAAAAACAAACAAACCCAAGGAGAAAGACGTCACAGTGCTGGACACACTGTTTGATTGACAGGTGATCTCTGGGGAGTGCAGTTGGAAACAGCAACGAGGCTGACCGCTGTCAAGGTATGAGAAACAACCATCTACACCGATGGTTCTCAAAGTATGGTCTGGGGACCCCAGGGGGCCGGTTAGTGACCTATTACCTCACATGTGTACAGTGTTCCTGTACGCTGGTCCCTGGGTCAAAATCCTACCAAATCTGATCTAATGTTCATTTATTTGGGGGTCCATGACAGGAACATATCTACTGTATGCAGTCCAGAAAAAATCCTGCAAATAAAAAAAATAACAAACAATACTTGAGAGAGGACATGCTGAGACGCCATGTATTTGCTGGACGGTGCGGGCCTGGCTGGCCTGCTGCCTCCTCAGAGATACGGCTGGGCTAAATTTGACAAAGTGAAAAGCCATTTGCCAAGCGAACGGTGCCGAGAGTCCCTGCAGAACAGAAATGAATTCCAGCTCCGCTTCATTTGATTTTTTCCCCCAAATTAAAAGCAGCGAGTTGTGACTCGATATGAGAAACACATCTGAGCTCGCTCTCTCCCTGCCTCTCTTTGTCTCTCGCTCTTTCTCACTGCCTCTCTCCCTTTCTGCCTCTCTCTCCCTGCCTCTCTTTGTCTCTCGCTCTCTCTCGCTGCCTCTCTTTCTGTCTCTCGCTCTCTCTCACTGCCTCTCTCCCTTTCTGCCTCTCTCTCCCTGCCTCTCTTTCTGTCTCTCGCTTTCTCTCACTGCCTCTCTTTCTGTCTCTCCCTTTCTGCCTCTCTCTCTCTGCCTCTCTTTCTGTCTCTCGCTCTCTCTCACTGCCTCTCTTTCTGTCTCTCCCTTTCTGCCTCTCTCTCTCTGCCTCTCTCTCCCTGCCTCTCTTTCTGTCTCTCGCTCTCTCTCACTGCCTCTCTTTCTGTCTCTCCCTGCCTCTCTTTCTGTCTCTCGTGTTCTCTCTCTCTCTCTCGCTGCTTCTCTCCCTTTCTGCCTCCCTTTCTGTCTCTCTCTCTCTCTCTTTGTCACTTTCTTTCTTTCTCGCTCCTTCTGTCTGTCTGTCTCTCACTCTCTATATCTCTCTGCTTCTTTTTCTCCATCTGTCTCTCTCTCCATCTCTGTCCCCATCTCTCTCTCTCTTTAATTCTCTGTCTCTTTCTCTCTCTCCCTTCGCTTCTCCATCCATCTCTCTCTTTCACTACTTCTCTTCCTCTGTCTCTTCCTCTTTCTCATTACCTCTTTGTCTGTTTCTCTCCCTTTCTCTCTCTCTGTCTGTCTATATCTCTCTTTCTCACTACCTCTGTTTTTGTCTCCACTCCTCTCTCTCTCTCCCTCACCATCTCTCTCTCTCTCTCTCTTTCTCACTACCTCTGTTTTTGTCTCCACTCCTCTCTCTCTCTCCCTCACCATCTCTCTCTCTCTCTCTCTTTCTCACTACCTCTGTTTTTGTCTCCACTCCTCTCTCTCTCTCCCTCACCATCTCTACCATTCTCTCTCTCTCTCACACTCTCTTTCTCACTACCTGTTTTTGTCTCTACTCCTCTCTCTCCCTCACCATCTCTACCATTCTCTCTCTCTCTCTCTCTCACTACCTCTGTTTTTGTCTCCACTCCTCTCTCTCTCCCTCACCATCTCTACCATTCTCTCTCTCTCTCTCACACTCTCTTTCTCACTACCTCTGTTTTTGTCTCCACTCCTCTCTCTCTCTCCCTCACCATCTCTACCATTCTCTCTCTCTCTCTCTCACACTCTCTTTCTCACTACCTCTGTTTTTGTCTCTACTCCTCTCTCTCTCTCCCTCACCATCTCTACCATTCTCTCTCACTCTCCTCTCACTCTCTCTCTCTTTCTCAAAACCTCGTCTATTTCTGTAAGAGCATCTCGGCCAGTAAAAAAGAATCAATCCTCAAACATGCCGGTGAAAGGAAATGAGTGACGTGGATATGCTCTCCCTCGGAGCCTGAGCAGAACGGGTTGGCGGGGGGAAGCTGAACCCCCCGCACCTCTGAAATCCTGCTTCAAACACCGAGCCGCGATAAAAGGCAACTTAGACGGGAACATTTGATGGACGGGACCAAACCAAACGAATGAGGGGCTTTGAAAGTGTTTGCAGTGAGATCCCGAGGTCAGGACCTGTTTGCTTGCTAAACAGAGATACGCGTTGTCATGCCTGGATTACCAATGATCCCGACCTGCCCTGGGGGCCCCCCGAGAGGCCCCCCGAGACACATTTGCATTTGTGTTAGATATATTTGTATAATTTCATGTTAATTGTGCCCCCTCGTGCACATTTTCACCAGCCTGAAAAAAGTGTGTGGCCCTGTTATTTTCCACCTGGTGACAAGCCTGCTCTTTGCTCTGCGATTGGCCCGATCTCCTCTCTCCTGCGTCTCGTCTGGCGAATCAGACCGGACGCCAACTCAGAGCGTGAAAGAAAAAATGCTAGCTGCTTCTTTCATTGTGAAAAGCATCAGTTGATCCCTGGCTTGAAAATGCTGAATCAGTCCCTACGATGTTTTGCACCATTTGCTGCTGATGTACTATTTGCCGGCGGATCGAGTTGGTTCATTTGTTTTTTTTTTCCCACACTGTTAAGGCGTTGGCATTGTAGAATGAATTCAAAGTGTCCCTCCACTTTCTGTACAAATGTTTAAACAAATCCTGCGAGGTAATAGTCCGATGGTCACCGATAATTATCACAAACACACACGCAAGCACGCAACCTGTATGTTAACACAGCAGGTATCCACCATCGTTAGCTTTCATTCATGATGCCTTGTGAATGTTGGTGATGATGACATTTTACATTACAGTCATTTAGCAGACGCTTTTATCCAAAGCGACTTACAAAAGGTGACAGTTGACACTCCGTGGGGATTGAACCCACAACCCTGAGACTCTCATGCTGTACTGACTGAGCTGTCCGGGCCGGCGACATGTACAGAAAAGCTTCCATCAGTCTGTTATGAGTTTTTTTTACTTTGGAGTTGTTAAAAATCATACAAGTGGGTTATTTTCATTTTTTGCCTGCTGGGCAAATGCAAATATATTAGGAGCAAGTAGCACACTACTGATCTCCTGGCCTCATCGGGCAAGTATTAAAGTTGAACCCTGTGGGCATGTGTGCTCTGTGTGTGTGTGTGTGTGTGTGTGTGTGTGAGCACTTCTGAGTATAGTTTACTTTTTTGCATCTATGAAAACAATAAAAAACCAAAATGAGAGGGAAAAAGTGCAGATGCGGGTGAACGTGCAGTGTGTTTTACAGTGTTTTACAGACAGATCTAAATAACTGCAGTTAGCATCTATGGCTCTGTTTACTATCAAAGTGTAGAAGCAATCAAATATTAGAGGTAACAAAAAGACTCAACTTAATCTCTACCTCTATTTATTGTTGTGCTCCTGTTTTCTTTAGCTCCACACTTTGCCGAAAGAAACTTTTTGTGAAAAACGTCTCCGGCTGAACTAAACGTGACTCGGGGACGCTATTTGAAGGTCAAATTCCTCCCAGTGAGCCGGCTGGCAAAGCGCAGCACGACGAGGGAGACGGCCTCCAGCGAGCCCCGCCTCACAAAGGAATAAAACATTCAAAGACTATTTCATGAAGTTGAAAAGCAAGCGAGGGAATTTATCTGCCACCCCACCCCAAAAAAAAAAAAAAAAGAAAGAAAAGTATTTGCATGAAATATAATCCCTTCTTTTTATGCCCCTGCACAAACGAACGACTGCAGGCTCTGTATCGTCCTCAGGAAGTCGGTCTCTGCAGCTCAGAGATTCATATTCTGATGAGAGCGTTTCAAAGTGTCAGGGGTTTAGCGGAAATAAGTCGAGAGGGAAAAAAAACATGAAAGAAAAACGCTAAGTCATTTTAATCTGGGCTCTGCAAAAAGGGAAAGCGTCTCTTGTGTGAGTTTTAGAATTAGATCCTTTCAAAAAAAAAAAAAGGTCATCTGGCAGTAATAACAACAAGCCCGAGACCGAGCGTCAGGCCCGTGTCATATCTCAAAGTTATCACGCGACGGGGGTTTTGATTTGAGGGGAAATGCTGGCGGGCTCAGGACGTGGAGGGGAAAGAGACCGACAGAGGGAGATACAGAGACAGACAGGGAGACAAAGGGAGATACAGAGACAGACAGGGAGACAGAGGGAGATACAGAGACAGACAGGGAGACAAAGGGAGATACAGAGACAGACAGGGAGACAGAGGGAGACACAGAGACAGACAGGGAGACAGAGGGAGATACAGAGACAGACAGGGAGACAGAGGGAGATACAGAGACAGACAGGGAGACAAAGGGAGATACAGAGACAGACAGGGAGACAGAGGGAGATACAGAGACAGACAGGGAGACAGAGGGAGACACAGAGACAGACAGGGAGACAGAGGGAGATACAGAGACAGACAGGGAGACAGAGGGAGATACAGAGACAGACAGGGAGACAAAGGGAGATACAGAGACAGACAGGGAGACAGAGGGAGACACAGAGACAGACAGGGAGACAGAGGGAGATACAGAGACAGACAGGGAGACAGAGGGAGACACAGAGACAGACAGGGAGACAGAGGAAGATACAGAGACAGACAGGGAGACAGAGGGAGACACAGAGACAGACAGGGAGACAGAGGGAGATACAGAGACAGACAGGGAGACAGAGGGAGATACAGAGACAGACAGGGAGACAGAGGGAGACACAGAGACAGACAGGGAGACAGAGGAAGATACAGAGACAGACAGGGAGACAGAGGGAGACACAGAGACAGACAGGGAGACAGAGGGAGATACAGAGACAGACAGGGAGACAGAGGGAGATACAGAGACAGACAGGGAGACAGAGGGAGATACAGAGACAGACAGGGAGACAGAGGGAGATACAGAGACAGACAGGGAGACAGAGGGAGACACAGAGACAGACAGGGAGACAGAGGGAGATACAGAGACAGACAGGGAGACAGAGGGAGATACAGAGACAGACAGGGAGACAGAGGGAGACACAGAGACAGACAGGGAGACAGAGGGAGATACAGAGACAGACAGGGAGACAAAGGGTGACTGAGGCTGGATTCACCTCAGCACAGTAACTAAGTGAGGAATTGGATTGCACGGCGCTGGCCGGTATAATTGTAAAGGCGCCCCGACTGAGAAAGCGATACATTGTTCCCCCGGACTCAGCTCAGAAATATTATCCCCGGCCTGAAAAATCCTCATGACCGAGGCAGAAAAAAAAAAAAAATAAAAATAAAAAAAATAAAATCAATTGATATTAAAGGCGAGCTACGGTGCGAGCTACAGGAGCCCGGGCTTGTCTGAGCTGCCCTGTTTGATATCACGCCTAGAGAGGCTCAGTGGTAAGGGAGGCTGGGGTGTGTGTGTGTGTGTGTGTGTGTGTGTGTGTGTGTGTGTGTGTGTGTGTGTGTGCATAATAACCTGAGTGCCGCAGCATGCAAAAAAAAAAAAATGTATCCACACATACATACAAACCAGAGCACAAACACTCATATGAGAATGTAATGCCTAGCAGTGCAATAAAAATGACTCATAGCACTCTACTAGCACTCTGTTTCATCACGGAGCTGCTGAAATGAAACAAATTACAGAGCGTGTGTGTGTGTGTGTGTGTGTGTGTGTGTGTGTGTGTGTGTGTGTGACACAGGATAATGCTATAAGTTTTCATCCCTTTGCAAGTTATTTCAAATTCGCACACAAAAGCCTGGTAAATGTTAGCATTGCTATTGTCTGTTCTGTAGTATTGTGTGTGTGTGTGTTCTAGTGCATGCACATGACCTACCTATGACCCTAGAACAGAAAAGTGCACTTAGTCACTGTGCCAGGCTAGAGTCTCTCTCTCACACACACACACACACACACACACACACACATAGATATATACATACACACACACGCGCAAAAGTTCTCACTCAAAGGGAACAGATGGACGCAATGGGTGTGCTAATGTGTCTCTCTCTTTTTTTTTTTTGCACAGGGGGAGAGAGAGGGAGAGACACACACACACACACACACACACACACACACACACACACACACACACACACACACACACACACACACACACACACACACACAGCCAAACAAACAGACTGCCTTTTTCTGTTTGCTGCCAGAGGATACGGATACAGGCAGCGAGAGCCAGGATGCCTCCTCCCAGCATGCCTGGCCCTAACAGTCGTCCCGGTGTATTTCCAATAGTTAAAAACCCCGAGGCGAGCATGGCCGCCATTTGTTCCCTGCTTATCGACGGCGAGGCTGCTGAGGGCATCCCCGGTTTTGGGGGCGAGGGGTTTTGAAAAGCCTTCCGCACGCTTCCACACAGGGTAAAACACCCCGACCTTTTATCCCACCGACACTTCCACGTATGAAAAAGGGCAAAGGCAAAGACAGCGCCGCGTGTTTTTCGAACGCTTGGCTGCGCGCGACTCGAGAGCTGGTCGATCCGTTTAAATCCCTCCCGTGTCACGGGAAAGGAGCTTTTGCCCTGCTGGAACACGTCTAGGGGTTAGCGCGGCGCTGCAGAGAGCCAGGGTGTGAACGCGGGGCGGGGGAAGCCCACGGCCGCCCAGCCAAGCCCCGGGCTTGTACGCGGGACGACTGGTAAAGCACCGGACCAAGTCTCGCTACACACCCCGCCTCGACAACGGGCGTCAACGAGCAGTCACCGACCTCCCAGAATGCCCGGCTCCTAAGAGATGTGTCTGACGCACCGCCGGGAGAGCCCGGCGCACTTCGACGTACGGGAGTCAAGCACGACCCCCCCCCGCTGGTTCAAATATTTGATCTATCTGGATGTATTTCTGCCCTCTGGGGAGGTGGGGAGGTGGTGGGGGAGGTGGGGGGGTGTACACATCCTGACAGCTTGCTTCCCTTTTCCTTCCATCTCATGTGTCAGCCGTGGGAAGACGGGGTACACCGGCCTATAACACTGACAGGGATACAATGAAACAACAGGGGCCAGACCTATCAGAGACTGCTAATGGGGCCCTTGGCACAGACAGCGGCTTGTAAACTACAGAACAGGGCAGTTGGGAATGGGGGGGGCTGTGTGTGTGTGTGTGTGTGTGTGTGTGTGTGTGTGTTCATCAGACAATCACCGGGGGGCAAGTGCAATCCTCATTTGTGACAATATTTGAGAGGTGACCTATTCCCTGTGGGTACAGGGCGCACACACACACACGCACGCACACGCACGCACACGCACACACGCACACACACACACACACACAGGCCCCCCCCTGAGATCATAGAATGAGCGTGTATTTGAGCACAGGTGCATGAAGTGTAAGTGTATGCAAGTGGAAAGTCTGTGTCTGTGTGTGTGTGTGTGTGTGTGCGTGCGTGTGTGCGCGTGTGTGTGTGTGTGTAAGTGATGTCCATTTCCCTGCAGGTTAAGGTCAGTAGCCATCTCTCCAGGGCTTTTACTGTCACAGACCGCTGGGCTCGACACTTCCCGCCTGTCATCAGGCCATTTGGCAAACAGCAGGATTTAGCACTCTCAGAATCTGTGCATGTGTGTGTGTGTGTGTGTGTGCGCGCATGTGTGTGTGAGCGAGATAAGCGCTACAGAAAGAAAACGAAAAGGTGTGCATGTCGCCCCGTATGTATGACCGAGTGTGTATATGCGCGGACGTGCCTGTATGCCTGTGAGAGACTGTTAGTGTGTGTGTGTGTGTGTGTGTGTGTGTGTATCAGGAGGATCTTAATGCCCATCTGTTCCAAACTCCTCAGGGTGTCACCGTCACTTCAAAAAGGGACAGTCTGCGGATTATTCCCTGTTACCCTACCGCCGACCTCTGTTCACATTCTGCTGCTGATCACCGCTGGAGGCTCGACCTGAAGACAGGTGACTGCAAAACGCCTTCAGGAATACGACGGGTGGTTTTATTTTTTTAAATTTTTTTTTAATTTGAGCATTTCAATTCAAACCGATGACATCACTGTAGGGGTCAAATCAAGAGAAATGAGGATATGGAGAAATGGTTTGTTGAACCGCTTATCAATCATTACAGATGTGTATAGTTATTATAAGCATGCTTGCACCTGTTAGAACTACACTGGGATTGATAAATAGATATATGATGAATGGATCAATCATCCTGTCATCCATCATCCCATCCTGGAGGGTAAACCATCACCACCACCACCAACAGAAACATAACATGTCTTCAGAAAACACATTAAATACACTTTTTCCCTCATAAATGAACTTTACTTACATCAATTTAACACTATAATACTACAATTCAATGCTGAGTACTATGTACAGTATATGAACAGGACTTTACCTTGTGAACGGTTATGTCAGCCTAATGTGGGTCCACTAACATGATCAACGGGGACGTACACAGTAACAGATGAGAGTTTTTTCCTCCGAGACACACTGAGAGAACACGTAACTTCTATCTTGTATCTGTTCCGCTTCAGACTGGATGCTCATCAATACTTTCAATTTGGTGCTCAGAATGTTGTTTACTCCCCCGCTCGCCTCCTTTCTCCTCTCCCTTCCTCTGCCTCCCTCCCTTCCTCCCCACCTTCCATCCATCACTCTTTCTACCTACCTCCTTTTAACCCTCCTTCTCCTCCTCTCCCACACTTCCTCTCCTTTCTACCTTCCTTTCCCTCCACTCTCTCCCTCCCACAATGCCACTCTCTTCCCCCCTACCTTTCTACTCTCCTTCCCCTCCTTGCCTCCCTCCACCACCATCTTCCTACCTCCCTCTTTTCCCCCTCCCCTCTCTTCTCTTTCCCTCCACTACAAAGGTCATATTAGTTCCTGATGCTGTACAATCCAATTGAGGGCTGTTCTCCCCTCCTTCTCCTCCCTCCCTCTTTCCCTCTCCTCTCTCCCTAACACTCTCCTGAACTCTCTTTACCTCCCTCTCTCCCATCCTTCCTAAATCCCATTCATTTTCTCCCCTCCCTTTCCGTCCTCTAAACCTCCCACAATCCCTCTTGCTCTACCTCCCTCCCTTTCTCCCCTCCTCTCCCCCCTACTTCTGCACCTCCCTCCCTCCCTCTTTCTCCTCCATCTCTCCCTCCACCAAGGAGGTTTGTTCCCCACGCTATACAATCCAATCGAGGGCCTCTCCTTATCTCTGACTGATGACTGACGGCTCCCTCAACGTGGGCCCCAATACTCCTTTTCCATTAACCTTGTTCTCACGCAGTGCGACATGTGTGTGTGTGTGTGTGTGTGTGTGTGTGTAAGTGTGTGTGTGTGTTCGAAAAGAAAAGTTTGATAGATGAGAGGGCGGTTGCTTTGCTTTCGCTGCATACCAGTGGCAAGTATTTCAGTGCTTTGAGTGAGGAAAGGAAGAGACAGAAAGAGTGTGAGGGGGGGGGGGGGAGAGAGAGAGAGAGAGAGAGAGAGAGAGAGAGAGAGAGAGAGAGAGAGAGAGAGAGAGAGAGAGAGAGAGAGACCCAGATTGAGAGAATGTGACATGTGGAGTATGCCCGAACAGCTAAGTGGATCATGGGTGTTGCGGTAAAAGCATGTGTGTGTGTGCGTGCGTGACATAACCGACAGAACCAACTAATTCGTTCCTGCCTCCTCCTCCTCCTCCTCCTCCTCCTCCTCCTCCTCCTCCTCCTCCTCCTCCTCCTCCTCCTCCTCCTCCTCCTCCTCCTCCTCCTCCTCCCCCTCCTCGCCCCCCCGTCGCTACGCCCGCCGCGTATTACCGGAACGCTTGTCGGCGGAGACGCTCCGCGATCGCTTCCCCCCCGGGGTGCGTTTGATCTGACTCACCCTCGCAGGCCCGCTCACGCGGAACGACAAGCCCCGCCCCCCCCCTCCCGACGCTGCAGACCATTTCACTTCCGGGGGGGGGGCGCAAACGGTAGCTGCTAAACAACGAGACAATATGAACTTACTGAGAGAAAGCAAACAAACAAAAAAAAAACAGTTTGCGAGTTACTATTAGAGCACGGAGGCGCCTGCGGGACCGCGCTGATGCAATCCGGTTTCCGTCACCGTTTTGCTGCACGGGTTAAATACCGGCGTTCGATGTGTATAGCCTCATCTTGTAGCCTTGTAGCCTCATATTCTATTCAGGGGGATTGCACTTCATTACGGCGGTAAAAAGGCCCACCGTGCATTAAAGCTTTACCGCGCATTAAAGTTGCATGAGTGCCCCATTCACAAAGTCAATCACCGCCACGCAGTCCTGCGCCGTATCCACTCCTCTGGTGAACTGCCAACCGGCCCACATTCCCTCTGCCCGCTGAGTTGCATGCAGACGCGATGCAACTTTAATGCAACGCGGGGATGTGTGCAGAACGGTCACGTTTGCATTTAGACCGGGGCGCCCGCATTCAAATCCACGCCCGGCGCCCGCGTGCGTTCTTCTCCACGCGCTGCAGGAGACGCCGCGGAAGGCACCGTCAGGCATTCGCTACAGTAGGAGGTGGCCGTGTCGATGTGAGAAGGAAAAAAAAAAAAAAAAAAAGGATATTCACCTCTTCTGTGTGGTATCAGCAGGGTTTTGGAGTCACGGAGTACATGTAGGAATGGGATTAAAGTAATCTGACAACAAAGCATCGGTGGCGGTAATCCGTTTAAGTCGCCGAAGAAGAAAAAAAAAAAAAAACCCAAACAAACAACGGCACAGTAATCACACAGATTAGAGATACTCAAGACAATAAAAGGTGATGACTTGTTAAGACGATTCAGACACAAAAACATTTGAAGATTACACAAACACCCTTTTACCCAATGTGTAGTCCTGTATCACGGTTGTAGATGATCATGCCGGTCTCTATTAATAGTCTCTATTTCAGTGATAGATTTTCGAGGGCATCATCAAAAAGCACCACCACATGAAAAACCTTCAAGACGCCTTTTACGACTCATTTCTTTCTCATACAAATATGCTGAATGTCAGAGCTTATGTTGATGTAACCCTGAGGTAACCTCTTATATAAGCTGTTAGGAGAAGCCAAACAATGTAGCAGGCTATTCAGAGGTTTAATACCGTGGAGCATCTCCCAGCCTTATTCCTCCAACTGTGAAATGGATTGACACAGAGACTTTAAAGAGTAATGAAACGCACTGTTTCCAGCTTTCAGACGCTTTGGAAAAAAAACGCCAATCTGAGCGGTGCTAGAGAGCGAGGGGAAGAAGGGGGCGTGTCTGTCAGAAGTGTGCACGTCTCACATCCATTTGACAACGTATTGGAGATTAGCCTACCAGCTAGCTCACGACGGTACACGATGGAGGGTGAAGCGAGACCGACGCACATTTGGACCCTGACAGCGGGCCTGCAGAAACGTCCAGTATTGACAGCTCAGAAAATGTGATTTGAGGTGGAATATCTCTTTACGTCGTAGCATGACACTGGGAGAGAATGGAGACATGAATAACACACACATGCACACACACACACACACACGATTATCGGACATGATTATGGGATATTGAGTGTAGATTGATGAGGGGGGAATGAATTCAAACAATTTTAGCATAAGGCTGCAACATAACAAAATGTGAAAAAAGTGATGGAGTCTGAATACTTTCTGAATGCAACAACAGCAGGCAGACAAACACACACATGCTCCTCATAGAGACAGACGTGGATACTGATATGCACTGATAGATGCTCACACACACACACACACGCACACACACACACACACACACACACACACACATGAATACAGACACCGAGGGAGAAAGGGGAGTGTACAAATCAAGCCTTAACTACATGTGAAAGCTCAGCACGCCCATGTGCCTTCCCTGCCTGCAGAGCAAACAGGGGACGTCACTGATGCAGAGGAAACAAGACAGCCACTACACCACACGCACACACACACACACACACACACACACAATCTCTTGCTCAAAAACACAAATAGTATTTTCTCAATACATATACCTCCTCCCATCTCCCCTCTCCTCTACCTCCCTCTCTTATCCTTCCCCTGTCACCTCTTACATTATGCAATCCCTCCCCTCTTCCCTGCTCATATGCTTCTTACAACTTAAACCTCTTTGTGTCACGAGTCAACACGGCTTGTAAGAGAGGCTTTAAACAAGGACGGAAAAAAGTATGTGTGAGAGAGAAGAGAAAAAAAAAAAAAAAGGACTCAAGCACAGCGAAAAAGGAAGGATGCAAGAAAGGGAGGCAAGGACGGCGGGAAATAGAGATGTAGAGATTGTACAGTCTGTGTAGCCGTTTGACCTTGTGTGGTTAGCTTAGCACCAGCAACATGTATAGACAAACTCAGCCGGTCTCCCTGGCTGAGAGCTGCAGACAATGCTTAAACTTAAAGTACACTTTGTCCATTTGCTGCATTCACGGGGAGTTGGATCGAGCCTCCAACTTGAAAATACTATTCACGTCAGCTTTCAGGTGGTCAATTCAGGGTTTGGTGAGGGACCCAGATTTCTTCAACTTTTCTGCATAATGAAATATGTGCATCACCTATGGACACAAGTGCAGTGCAGTGCTGGATTTTTTTTTTGTTGTGTGGTTGACATTGCAATGTTTGGCATACTGTGGGGAAAAAACAAAAACAAAATAAAAATAACTCAAATGTATTAAGTATGAGGGGCAGCTGATCAGGAGCAACCCAAGTCTACAGAATCACGGAGCCTCGGCGGGCTTGAAGCGAGCTGGAATGTGCAAAGTCCTTCCGACAGCTATTCCCCCGTGACGTGAACGCAGCAGCGTGACTGGTCTCTCTCCGCACACTGTGGGTAGTTGTGATTTAGACACCAAATGGCCATGAAAAGATGCCGCCTCGTCACTGGGGCAGCAAACCACTGGGCTGTCAAATCTTCCACAAATGGAGGCTGAACAAAAACCATTACCAGGAGAAAATGCATTCACATTCATTTAGACCTCATGCGGCTGAAAACATCAAAGTAAATGTGATAGGCTTTTCTTGATGGGCTGCATGCAGAGCGGCGCCTGCTGCCTTCGGAGGCAGGGCTCACACCGAGCTGTAATGTCTCCTACAAATCCAGTTCCGCCCAGTGTTGCTGTGTTTCACATTCATATGCAGCCTGACTATGGCGCGCTGGGTTTTCCCGACTTTCCTGATCGTGGTTCAGGAGGAGCATTCACGAAAGCGATGCTGTCGGGCACAGTGCTGCTGCATATATTCATTCCTTCTACGTGAAAAATCACACCGCATCTGGCGATACATGTGGATTAATGATGATACTCCATCAGGGAGGAGAACAGAGGATTTAAAATGCTGTATCTGAAATTCCAGCTTAACATCGGAACAACTTAAGATCTAAAAAAGTATAAATCAGCACCTTGGTTACGCTCTAGTCTGACATTTTTCCTTTTGTTTGGCTACCCAGAAATGTATCAATATTGCTGGTAGCATTCCTAATGATCTAGCTCGTGGCTATAGGCACCCATTAGTTCGAATGATTAATGCTAACATCGCTATCAATGCTAACATGCCTGAAAACAGTGAGTGCCGCTAGCTGTTGTCTAATGAGCTAGCGCACTGAATCTATAAGCACCCATTGATTGAAATGATAATTGCTCACAATGCTAACACACCTGGTTTCAATGGGTACTGTTAGCGGTTAGCCAATGACTAGGTCATTATGGCTATAGGTACCCACTGGTTTGAATGATTAATGCTAACAATGCTAACATACCTGGAACCAATGGGTACGGCTAATGAACTGCTAATGAACAGCCAATGCCTAGCTCATTATGGCTATAGGTACCCAAAATGCAACATGTCTTGTGGTTGTGCCCTTGACCTGCTGGCCTTCCTGGTGTTAAGGAATATAATTATGCCTTAGAGGGTAAATTAACGACATCAGGACTCTCTGTCTTGGTTTCTTTCTCTCGTCTTCCCCTCCACCTTTCTTCCTGCAGAGGCTATTTGATTCTCTCTGGCTGTCTATCACTCTTCACACCCATCCTGACCAATACTCTTCTTCTGCTGGCGACATCGTATCAGCCCGGCTATGAAATATAGAATGCAACATGCAGTAGCAGAATGGGATGTATCAATCTGCAGTGTAACGCTCAGAGACTGAACATTATGGCGTTATATTCATATCTCTACCCTCCATCTCTCTGATCCTCGGGGCTGCCGGCAGTCTCAGACATGGATTAAACCTCAGACACGATCTCAAAGGTGATTTCCCATTCGGAGACATTGTTAATTGAGGAGATGGACTGGGTTTAATCCTTGTCTGTGAGGACGGCCCTCGGCAGCGTAAAGGAGGATAGCTTGTGCTGCCTTCAGGTGCTGTTGGATAGATCTCGATTACAAGTTTAGTGCGCATGAACAACCCATCAAAGTGTTGAGTAGGACTGTGGGGATTTTCAATGATACCAGAGTTGCCCAGATGTGACATTTAAGGGGCGGAGAGCATGGAAGCAGTGGTGACAATTCATTGTAAAAGTGATGTAGTATTTTATAATGTTAGTGTTTGGCATTATATGAAAAATATTACTATTGCTGTATATTTCTCTTTAGTTTTCACTGCATTTTGCACATACTTATAAATAAGTTTTATTGGATAGGCTACATATGGGAACTTTTTTGAAGGCTTCGGTATCTCCCACATGACAATACAAATAATGGAATAACGGAAAAAAAGGTAGAAAGTCCAAGGTAATGAAAACATTACGCTGAGAATGAATGCAGTTCAAATGAAGGGCAAGCGTAGATGGTCGCCCGTCCAATGGAGAGCTGCGTCACGTAGTCACGTGACCGTGTGAGAGCTCACCTGATTGGAATACCGCATGCTGACATTGCGCTGGTCCTGGCGGGGCACGTAGCGGTGGATGGGATCAATATCCTTAGGGCTGATCAGCTCATCCACTGGGAAGAGTACACACACACACAGGTAGACATGAATAACATATTTATGATGAATGAAAGTTAAAATGTGTTTGTATTGTAAGAGGTAAATAGAAATCTTAGAACTCAAGTTTAGTTTTGTCTCATTAATCAACTCAAGAGTTTGTTACACAGACACAAACAGACACACAAACACACACACACACACACACACACACACACACACAAACACACACACACACACAGGCCTACCCAGCAGCTTGGCGATGTTATAGAGGGCCTGACCCCACAGGAAGAACATCCCATCACGGCCTGAGTTGCTAGGGAAACGCTTCTGGCTCCCGCTCTTCTTCTGCTCCGCCTCCACAAAGTCGGCCGGTACATAGTAGTACTTAGGGATCACAGCGTGGCCTGGCAAGACAGACGAGGCCTGTGAGCGATAATTGGGCTGTGTGTGTGTGTGTGTGTGTGTGTGTGTGTGAGGCTTGTTTTTTTTTTTTGGGAGGCACAATGTTTAATATATGAAATAATTAGGGTTCACAAACTTTCAAGCATGAGCAAATATGATAAACTTTCATTTTTTATTCAACAAAAACTCAGATATCTCTGTGTGGTGGTCACTGGCAGCTTCGTTCATTTAACTTTTTCAACTTTTCTTATATAGCGCTTTAAAAGTTTGTACCTAAGTGCTTCACAAAAACATTGAAAAAGAGGCACGCAAGGTCGACTGACACACACACAACATAAAATAAAAGACCATGAGAATATAGAAGCATGAAATACTAATTGAAACAACAGGAAACCAAATCAGGAATCGGAGAAAATACCATATGAGCAATTTAGACTCAAGATCAGGGAGTAGAAACAACTTTTCAGCTGATCTAATGCTTTGGGGAAGGACATCCCACGGTCTCGGAGCTGACCAGCAGTTCTAGCAGCATGTATGTATGGGGGACATAATAACGCTCAGCTGGTAAGAGCTGGCTTCCAGTCCAGGTTCCTGGCTACCCTTGAATGCCATTTCAATTCAGTGTTCTTCTTATTGTTAATGGATGCACAATGCAGGCTTGTAGATCTCTGGATGTTTTTCTTGGGTTGTTTTTTTTTACCAGCGTTAATGTTTTTCTTGTGTCTCTTGGTGATATTTCTAGTCAGAGTCTCTGCCATGTTAAATTGCATCAGTATATTATTTGTCTCTTGGACTGATGGAGCCCAAATCTTTCTGATATGACTTTCTAACCTTCAGACTGATGCTCACTCACTCCTCTCTTCCTGAGGTCCTCTGTTCTCTTTGGATCACAGCATAGTGTTTTTCTTTCACTTGCATGGTAACACCAACCTGACCTCACCTGGATTTCAATTCCTCAAAGATCTGACCTTTGATTGATTAACGTCATACCCAATAATTTACTAGAGTCTACACTCTGGAGTCCCAGAATTATAGAATAAATACTGAATAAGACTGCAATAGTATTGCATATGTGCATGTATGTGTGTAGGCTATCTTTCTACTGAGAAAATCTTAAACTGATATTCTACAAGATTTTTATCCAGAAGATTTTACATTTGTAGCATGCACACACCGATACGAGTTCATGAACAGTCACCCACAAACATTGTCTGTCCTAGGTAGCTGTATTGAAAAAAAAAAAGTCATATTTCTAACACAAACAGAAGCTATGCAACTGACGTACGTTCTTTCCATGCTCTGTGTTTCTACGTTTTCAAGAATAAGCACAGCCAAAACGCAATTATAGACTTGATGGAGTCAAATGAATCGGAAAGCTTGAATGCGGTTACTGTCGGAGGCTCGCTGTTCATCCACTCACGCTGTGGTTACACGTTTATAAAAAACTAAAACGTCTAAATACTCTATCAAAGTGAAGCCCTGCTTTAAAAGCCAGCCAATTAACACCCAGAGTTTCGCTAATTCATTCATGACCATTACGAAGGCACCGGCAAGATGTCTGGGGCGACTTCACACCATTATCCTTCATTCACTTATATTATTCATATTCCATTATGAGCAGCCCATAGAAATCCAAAAGGTCATGACATCCCTATCATTGTTCTGTCTTCCCTCGGAGAAACGGAGGCACACAAAGAGCAGGTGAATATAGATGGCAGGCTTTTTTACTTATGAGGAGGCTGAGTTCACTTGAACGAGAAGCCTGCTGTGGTGCATGAATATGGATGACGGGATTTAATAAGACAAAGTATTCACGGAGAGAGAGAGAGAGAGAGAGAGAGAGAGAGAGAGAGAGAGAGAGAGAGAGAGAGAGAGAGAGAGAGAGAGAGAGAGAGAGAGAGACTAACCATGTTGATGTGCCAAGTACATATAAGTGCATTTAGAATTCTTTGGTTTGTCTGTCTGTATGTGCATCTGAGTGTATCTATGTATGCATGTGTGCACACATACATGCGTTGTGTGTACATATAGGTGTGTACATATGTGTGTGTTTGTGTGTGTGTGTGTGTGTGTGTGTGTGTGTGTGTGTGTGTGATCCCTCACCCTCAAAAGACTGGAAGATGATGGGCTCCAGTAGGTCCTGGTATTCCTTGACCTGAGCCTTATTTCCTCTGAACACCCCTGCAAACACACACACATACACACACACACACACACACACACGCACACACACACACACACACACACACACAGGCATCAACAACTACTGAGAACAGTCTAACCATAAGATGCTTTTAACATTTTCCATTTAACATTGGAGAGATCGTACAATGAGCAATATAATGTAACAATGCAACAGCATGTGTACAGGACACAAGTACTGTATGTGTGTATGTGAGTGTGTGTTTGTGTGTACATTCATATGTGCGTGATCTCTGTAGGTATATGTATGTGTGCTCATGTGTGACCACTGATATATGTGTTTTTCCTGTCTGTATGTGTATGTTTGTGTGTGTGTGTGTGTGTGTGTGTGTGCCCGCATGGTCGACTATTTCTGTGCATTTATGAAAGTTTGTTTGTCCGTGACGTCTACCCAAACATCTCGTGCAGCATAATAAGAGTTTTCTAGCCAGACGACTGCATTGTGGGACCAAAACCAAAACGTTTTCACCACTGACAATGCTCTGGTTGTGTGAATAATATGAGATAATGGGGTAAATATTGGATTTTTTTATGCTGTACAAGCTGTTTTGACTGACATGGGGGTGAGCACACTTTCATTTTGGGGCGAACTATTCCGAACTAAGTCACGTGCGGCGTTCAAACACGAGTCGCACGCTTCCCCATCTTTTCGTCCTCTAACGGCGAGGACACACTCGACACAACGTCATTGCCGAAAGAAGCCTCCCTTCTGTCTTGAAACAAGGCTTACCGTCAATCATCATGTAGATGAAGAACATGGGGAACTCGCATTCGATTCCGTCAAAAAGCTGCAGAGAGACAAACAGAGGAAGAGGAATTATTCTCCACTGGAGCATTTTGGGAGGAGAAAAAGCGGCAGCCGAGGCTTTCAAGCAGCTGGAGCAACTTCACTGGCGCTGCATATGGAACAGCGTGGCAAAGGGAAGAGAAACAGAAGACATCTGACACCGTGAATGAGAAACCAACAGCGCTGAGGAGAATACTAATGCTGACTTGCCAGGTCAATTTCATACTTAAAGCTGCTCTGAGTCAGGAGGGAAATGTGAAGGTCTGGAGAGACAAGTTTCATGACACCGCTTTAGCACCAACGAGACAAAGTTAGTCAGTTAGTGTTGTTTGTTTAGTTTTTTTAATTTCAGAACATTATTTGGTTATGTGATGAAACTTCAGATGAATTGGATGAAATGGATTATTTTGTCTCTTTAAACGTTCCAATGAGTCCTGGAAGAGTTGTAGATGGAAAATAAACTTTAAAAAAAATCAAAATAATGAATACATCTAACCCTTACCAACTAATTTGAAATACAACGAATAACTCATTTTTCCAGCCTCATAACATCTAGAGTTCATGTTTAACTGTCACAGGCAATTCTTCTATCAAAAGATCAGCCAATACATTTCAGGATGGAAAAAAAAAATGAAAATGAAAAGAAACATTTTCAATCCAATAAATGACTGGAAACAAAGCCAGCAGCTGGATGGGTGGATGGAGGAATGGATGGAGGGATGGATTGGTTTATTGGTTGATTGACTGATTGATCGATTGACTGGTTGGTTAACTGACCATCTGATTGATTGATTGAGTGAGCGAGTGACTGAAAAGAGTGACTGAGTTGTTGACTGAGTTGTTGATTGATGGATGGAGTGACTGTCTGAGTAAGTGATTGATTGATTGGTGTTGTGGCTGATTCCATCCCAGCGTGTGGTGGCGTGCTGGGGAGAGTTTCCCACTTGAATTGACACAAACACAATTACTTGTTGGACTGTTATCGGAATCTTATTCAACCAAATATCCTATTATTGATCTCAACACCTGCCACACACACACACACACACACACACACACACACACACACACACGCACGCGCACACACACACACACACACACACGCCTCATATAAGTCAGACATTGATATGGCAGCAAAGTGAAACAGAGCCTTATTAATTCAGATAATTCAATCCTGGCTTGTTTGTGTTCGCCTGAGGAGGATCAACACACACACACACACACACACACACACACACACACACACACACACACACACACACACACACACACACACACACACACACACACACACACACACACACACACACACACACACACACACACACACACACACACACACACACACACACACACCATAGTTAAAAAAAAAAGCATCTTCCTCTTAGCTTTTACAAAGATTCGGTCACTAAGGAAATCTTCGAGGCCAAACCAGCTGCTGATTTTTATTAGCAGCATTTATCTGCTAGACCCATCATAGGTGTTTGTGAGTTTTTCTGTGTGTGTGTGTGTGTGTGTGTCAGCCCACCTAATTATAAATGTCATTACGGCTTAGCTATCTTTCTCCCTCATCTCCTTTGATAATCTCCATGGTGATGGGAGATAACAGAGATTACATTCTAATAAAATAAAGGATAGCGATTAGAGCAAACACACAAACACACACACACACACACACACACCAACAAACACACGCCCACAGGCACTGGTCTCACCAAAGCAGTGACACTACTTTATAGAACTCTGAATGCACTTAATGTCTGTACACTTGCATTTGCTGCAGCAGTGCAGGTGTGCGTGGCTTAAGGTGTGTGTCTCAGCACAGATAAGAAGCAAGAGTATCTCGTGGGTGGAGAGGGATGGAGAAGAGGGGAGGAAAGAGAGAGAGAATTGAACGAGAGGAAGGCAAGAGAGAGGCTGATTTAAAGGGATTTAAAGGGAGGGGGGAGAGAGAGGGTGAAATGTCAGCCGGAGCGAAAGAGAGAGCAAGTGGGGGGGGGGAGGTCGTCCACTGAGGCCTGTGCTGCTGGCCTGTTGGGGCTGTAAACAGGCATGGATCCCCGGTGTTTTGTGCTTGAGCAGCTCAGCTGATTGGTAAAACTGTCTATCACACAGGCTGCTGCTCTGTGTCAATGATAAACAGGTAGGGACCACAGATGTCTGCCCCGCCGCAGATTCTCTCTTTAACACCGACTATAGTGCAGTCGATACCTTCTACAAAACAAAACAACTAAAAAAAAAACAACAACCTCCGTCTACCTCTGGATTCTTTTCGCTAGACAGAGCTCAACACACTATCCAACGCTCCCACGGCACTTCCTCTTTGTGCCCCGTTGTGCAGACGGTTCCTCTAAAGTAAAAGTAAAAGTAGGACTAAGTACTCATCTCAAATGTAATGCTGTTACTTGAGGTATTACTGCCTGGGAGCAGTGATTTGTTACACTGCTTGCATCCTCTCTCACCTCCAGAAAACAGGATAACTCGGTTGCATCTCCGGTGAGTGATGAAGGAAATCAAACAGAGCTGATGTCCGATTGGTTTCATCCTTTTGCTGAATACAATTAAAGTAGTGGGAATATTTTCACGCAAAGAAAATAATCTTTTGGTGGTGGTGGAAGAATTCAACTTCAGTGAAAATTTGAGCAAAAGTATGCAAAAAAAAGTGTGCAAAATTCTTAATTTTTACAGGCACATGTGAAACAGAATCTGTAAAGAGAAGATGCTTTCAAAAACAATGAAATGGAAAGTTTCTAAATATTAACAAATTTGCTATAAAGAGCAGTAACAAAAAAGTAAGGCAGAAAACAAAGAAATAACATTAAGACCAAATTTCTATAAAACATCTAAGGTGACTTTTGCACAGTACGGTATGTTGTTTGATTGTTAACTTTGTTTCCACTACTTGTTACTGGGAAATAATAATAGTATCATAATAATATTCCTGCACTGTTCCTCCTGTACAACTGGATTATTTTCACTTGGTATTATTGATGTAGTAAAATGTGGACTAGCAGGGGAGGGAAACGGCAACAGAGGAGCGACGGGAGGTTTCAGTTCTGGACTTCTAACTGGCATCGGTGTCTTCCGGGGAAAAGCTGTCTGCCTGTCAGTAGGACGGGAGGCAGGATGAAGGAACTGGAGCATTAAACACTCTTTGGTAATACTCAGTCCTAGAGTCTTTGTATTGTATTAGCTACAGGATTAAAGAAAGCTAATTTCAAAGTGCTCCAAGTGGTTGAGAGAGGTGTGCAATAACTGTTGGCTACGGCTTTCAATAAATCAACCAAAGACTCCCTTTTCACTGCTGATGCCTTTTTGTTGGTTTTCGACACCGAGGCTGCTCCTTTGCCAACTTCCTAACAATACTGATAAATAGCCAAAAGGACCTTTTTACAACTGCTTTTTAAAAATGGCTCAATGCTTCAGAACATTTTTGATAACAAAAATGGGAGCCATGAGCTCTGCGTCAGACCGACGTCTAGTCCTGCTCGAGTAAAAACTAGGTCATTGGTGGCCACGAGGCCTTCACATCACAGGTGGTGCAATATTTTCTGTGTATGGCAATGTGCAAAACAAATAATTCAGGTGGCCTGTCTAAAGGACACTGAAACATTGTCATTCTAAAGGGTACTCCTTTTGAGGAAGAAATATTGTATTGTACGTTTTGCTTTCATGTCTGTGGGTGGATCAAATAATATTCATTTCCCCATATACAAGTAGTAACAAATGATTGAGAGGGGGTGATAATGACTTATGTTTTGATAGGTCACCTTCTATCAAATAGATAGCAGATAGAAGGTGACCTATCCAAAAACTATATCCCACCCCTATCCCAATTTTGATCTATCCGTCATCGTCTCACACTGTGATAGCACAAACGTTGACTTACTCTGGGTGGAGGTATTCCCTCCACGACATTGGACATTGAAGCTACTTGGTTTCCACCAACCTTGGAGGTGTAACCCAAGTGATATGAATGACTGGGAACTATAAGTAAAGCAATGACATTACTTTTGACTGAATCACAAGAACCAGATAACACGGCCTACACTGCACTTGAGACAAACAGACTTTCACTACTTCTTCAAGAGTCTGTGTTCAAAATGAGTCAAAAGTCAAACATGACATTACATATAAGCATCCATGTAGTGAGTTGTTTTCCAAGAACACAATGTAACTCCATCTCTCTGGAATAAAGTAGTTTTAATCCGGCACACTAAATTATCTGGGGCAGTTTGAGCCTGGTTAATAGCACCTTTGCTAATCCTCCTCAATAAATCTTTAAAATCTTGAGGAACTGCTTATTCCATTTTGTCCACAAAAATATCCTCTCTCCCGTGGGCTGGAATTACGTCTGTCCCTCTCTCCGCCTCTCTCTCCCTGAGCTCGTTAATTCTGGGAGGTCGGTGCGGCGGCTAATGCAATGATTTGTTCAGTGTTAAGTTGCTGCCCTGCACTGAATTCACTTGTCGTGTGCTTAGCCAGCTTATTCAGAAGTGAATACACCGTCATTTGGCCAGAATCACATGGGACTCCCAAAAGGACAATGCATGCATGCACATGCACACAAAGATGCACATGCATATATATTTATGTGCACACACGGACACACACACACACACACACACACACACACACACACACACACACACACACACACACACACACACACACACACACAGACACACACAGACACACACACACACACACACACACACACACACACACACACACACACACACACACACACACACACTCTGGTATATGAGGTGTGTTGAGGCTTTTGAGTCCTTTTAATCCTGGAAGATTAAAAGACTTGAAATGGGAAAAGTTAAGTAAAGATAATCTCTCAGTATTATCATAAGGGGATAATACATTTACAACTTTTCAAATGTCACATTCAAGCACTTTTCCAGCACCTTTCAGTCCCACAAATCCAAAAGTTTTCTTTTAACTTTTAATAATCCATTTACCATTGATTAGGATTAAAACTATAAGACTTTTAACACACTCTGTTTGATTGCCATCATTCTATTGAGCTGAACTGTTGTTTTCTATACTAGGCCGACTGGACAATGGAGAACATGCCTGTACATTACATTCCTGTCTCTACAACATGTACTTATATTTGCCATTTAAATGCCATTTAGATCAAGTGAGCTTGAAAGCTGAGACAGATGCGTGAAAAGCGTAAAGATGAAAAACACATCACTTAGGCTACAGTTGCTTTAATTCACTAAGTGCAAACATTGGTGCCAGACTTGAGAGGCAGTAAGCTGTTAGTAACAAAAGTAGTCAACCTTAGATAACATGCAGTCATTGCCCAACAGTGGCAGCTCCAGTTAAAGCTGCACTCTGTAAACACACTAATCAGTCTAGTTCAAGTGGGGCTGCGACAGAGAAGACTGGCCCCTCCCCCTGTAGATTTGCTTAATTCACCCCGATGAAGTTTCAGAGTCGGTAGGTACACTGGCGGGAAAGTTTTCTCCGAGCACAGGAAGTGACGAATCAAAACTTACCAGGCGTACACAGATAGCTCTGAAACAGCGTGAGCAAGCTAGCACCTTTCTCTCGCTACAGAAGGATAAGGGTAGTGAAGTCTTCAAACATACAGTTACCTCTCACTGCCACTAGGGGCCACCAACGACTACATTACAGAACGTTATATAGTGCAGGTTTAAGTGTGTTTTGTAACCTGCATTCCTCATGCAAATAATATCAAACCTAGCATTTTTTGTATCTAGTAGACACATTAATGTGTGAGGGTTACTTAAAACAACAATGACTGGGATTTTCAGTGAGAACGTACTGCCAATGAAGATACACACATCACAAGCAACACACACACACACACGCACAAAAGCAACACACAAAAAGTGAAGACCCTAGTAGTACAAGCAGATAAGGGAGCGATACAGAGTACACTGATTTAATAATATAAATGATATAACTGGATCACCAGTGCAGCAGTGAATTTATTTCATGAGATTACTATCAGATTTATGGTGATAGTACTACTCCGTAAATCAAAATCAAGCCATTTGAAGCCCTTAATACTTATTTCCAGCACATTCCCAGTCTTGAAAAGAGAAAAGAAATCAAGCAGGAGGACATAATCAGATCCTCGAGCTAGATATTATTTCCATACTTTTTCCTCACTCCTATTTATCACTTTGCCTTTTCCTCAACAGATGCAAATGGTTGTTGTTTGCAATGAACCATATCAAACAGCACAGATTCCAACCTACCCAATACTGTTTCACCATTTTAAATTTCAATACATCATTGTCAAATTGTTTGTGATACCTTGGTATAATTACTGTTAACAAATGAGACCGTGGTGGAGACGATTGGTAGCCTCTATCTCACGCCAGTTGTATTGTTAGTGCTGGTGTTTAAACACTGTTAAACACCGTTACTTCCTGTCGCGAAGAGAATGTTGCTACTTTCTTTCTCTTTACTGAAGAGGATGAACATGTCAGAGGTGATTTTTCCATCTGCCTTCCACTCGCTCCCCCATCTGCCAAAGCCGGAGACTCTGGAAGCTTTAGCTCCATTTGTGCTGGAAGAACAGCGCCCTCTTCCTGTTTTGTGATGCAAAGACATCCAGCAGATTTTCCACCGAATCCGACCGGGTGGCACACAATGTATAATGTCGAGTGGAAGCTGACAGTCGTCTCGTTTGTTTACAGTCATTAGAGTAATGTCTCAAAATGAATGTGCTTTTGATTTATTGATGTTAAGATGCTACATAGCACCTTTAAATATAGACTAGGGGTCCAATGGGGAAGCTACGCAGAGATCGCAGACAAGGGATGGTTTGACTCGCAACACGCTAAATAATTCAAAGTGTCAACAATGCCGTCAACAACTGAAAATGCAGGGGAAAATTCACACGTCAGCAATGGAGCAGCAAAACCAGTTAGAAAAACGAAGCAAAGGAAACGAAAGAAGGGAACCAGAATCAAACGGTACGTGCCCTGCCCCCCCCCACACCCACCTTCATCTCGGCGGGCTTGTAGTAGCGGCGATTCTTGTCTTCGTTGGCGGTGCGGTAGCCGTCCCGGAGGAAGCGCTTGAAGCCATACTTGCCCCGCAGTTTGCGCACAATTTTGTCCAGCGTCTGGCTGTAGAGGGCGTCATCATCCACCGCGAAGGCTGGGTAGCTGATGGTCGGCAGCAATGCTGTGTCCGTGTTCTGCCGAGATAAAAGGAGAGGGTTTGCTCGCCATAACGAACAGTACTACGCCCTCTATTGAAACACTGTTGACTGGCTTCATAGTCACGATTGAACACGTTTTTACGCAGAAATGAGTTGAGCAGTTTATACATGGACGGAGAGTACTGTGAGTTACCATGAGAGGCGGGTTTTGAAGGTTTTTGCGAAAACCTACATGACCATACTAAAAACTAAATTCACTACTGGAATAGGTCATTCAACACGGTCACAAACTGCCTCAAACGGTTGAGCTATGAGAATAAATACAGGAGAGTCTGCACTGATATAAGATAGGTCAGTCATACATGTCCATGTTCTTCAATGATTATTAGACTGGTGCAGAGGCTTAGGACCTTTAGAGTGAAGCCGTGTGGCTCTACAGCTGTGATCAACAAACTAGGACAGCCTGCTTTCAAATTCAAAATTGTCGGGCAAAATCTCGATTGGCCAAACCATTAAGAATGAACGTTTATACTCTCGTTTCATCTACTGATCACATTTGGTTTACTTTATTAAGGAATAAAAGTGAAAGCCATGAGGCCCCGGCCTCAACGCAAACAGCTCTGAATGTTTAAGGTTTATTAATAGTAAAAAAATTAATAGAAAAAATCAAAGACTTGCACTTTCCTGTCTGTCTTTAATAACTGCAGCGACACGCTCGCGCCTCCAACGGATCCTCAGATGCTTGAAAACACGAGTC
The DNA here is from genome assembly GCA_034670385.1 of Hoplostethus mediterraneus. Taxonomy (NCBI): domain Eukaryota; kingdom Metazoa; phylum Chordata; class Actinopteri; order Trachichthyiformes; family Trachichthyidae; genus Hoplostethus; species Hoplostethus mediterraneus. The sequence goes on along the minus strand of JAXDDW010000161.1, from coordinate 427,972 downwards.
TAAGACTTGTGCATAACAAAGTGCTTCAACGTGTCACTTGCATAAACCATGAGACCCCTCCAACACACACACACACACACACACACACACACACACACACACACACTTCCAAGTACTGTCACTACACTCCTTGTGAAGCCACAATAGCAGAATTTCCACTTTAATATCAATACATCTAAAATACTACTAAACTAAATATTACACTATTATAATTGTATAGCAAACAAGACAAACCATCAAGAAATGTCAGAGAGCAGGGGGGCTCTCCCTATCTATTAGCCCCCCTCCTTCCTCCTTCTTGTCAATCCCTGATGGTTTTGATGCCGTTCTGGTCGTCTAATTCCACTCATTTCCTGGCAAATTGATGGTGTGTACATGCACATTTGAGAGCGAGAAAGAAGTGAAAGAAGTGATCATTTAAAACGTCTGCCCGCCCTTCCTTTGGCCACTCGCACCCTCTCTCTCCGTCCCCTTTTCTCTCCCCCCTTCCTTCCCACTCTTGCCTCCTTTCCGTCCCTGCAATCATCTCTCACTTTCTCCGACGTCTCGTCAACGGCGGGCCGTCGACGGGCGCAGGTACGGGGGGGACGATAATAATAACCGCATCGCGCCGCAAATCTTTAATTACACGTATTCGCTGACGTGTTGACAGTGGGCGCGTGGCTTGTTTGATACAGGCACATTTGCAGGGAGAGGAGCAATTAACCTTTATAGTTTGTGACGTGCCTGGCAGGCTCCTACTTCAGCCTTTGATTATTATACATTATGCACACAGCTGCTCCCCGTGCCCGTGTCGATCAAGGGTTTCACCTTCAAGTATTAACTTAGATACTTCTCAATTGAAATCTACAGGTGTTTCGGCTAGATCGTCTCCAGTCAGGATCTGCATCTTGAATGTTGTCTTATATTTACACATCAGGAGTAAATTGGTTTTAGGTGCACGGAGGCACACGCCAAACAATTTATGTACTCATAAATTCACGTCTACTCTCGGATTTGAGGCGTATTAGAGAGATGCGTTGTTCTGATCAAAGAGGATGAAGACAACTAGATGACTAAATTCCCGCCGTCTGTGTCGGTCGAGGAATGAGAGCTGCCGACATGTTAATCCGTCATCCTCCTTTTGTCTTGTTCGGAGGGTTTTTGTTCTAAAAAAACAACAACAACGAATGTAGTATTTAATTTCCTTGACAGACAGACAGATAGATATAACTGGGCGGACTCACATGGGAGCGGGACTCCCGGGGCAGTAGGGAGCACAGGGTTTGCCTGTTCCTGTTGTGGGCGTCCAGATCCACGAAGATCACCGACCAGGAGCAGCCCTGCAAAACAAAAAACGCACAGCAGCATCACCGGTCACGGCTCAGCGTTTCATGCTGCACAGGTACAAATAACAAAATGTGCTTAGAAGCACTTCACAAACACCAAAACACCCAGACACACGTTAATCCACGCACACACACACACATAACAACACCTCAGTCAGCGATCAGAAAAGACATTTAACAGAGAAAACGGCTAAAATGACAAAAGGCCCACTTTAAAACGCCTCCACCATCACACCTCACGCCTCCACAGATCAAAACACCAGCGAGAGTGGCGACAGCTCGGCTCTTACGCAACTCACACACTGTTATTGCACAACCAGACTGATATATATATTTTTTTGAAGTACAGTGTGGGAGTACTTGAACAACAGCGAGGAGGGAAACATCCCAGCACTTCAAAAGCCCCCATGTTAGGAAAAAAAAAAGTCGCCTCTCTACCAAAAAAAAAAAACATTTGGGAGAGGGAGGGAGTTGAATGCTTTTACTGGGTAAAGAACCTGATCAAACATTTTCTGTTTCCAAAGAGCTTTCGCTTCTGTTCCACGTCCATCACGTTTACACAAACCAAGTCGCTACCTTCAACCTGCTAAGCCATTTCTAATGTACGTCCACTGCATTATGTATGAAGACCGCCATTTCCCTTTTTTTTTTTTTTCAAAAACAAGTCCGGCCAGGGCTTTTAGTCAAATCAGCACGCTTTTCCTGGAACCATTTGCATATTGCAGTGGCTTGTGGGCCGCCACCGTGAGCGGTTGTGACAAGTCAGTGGAGTGGCCCTTGCAGGGAAACGTCTTCCAGCAGCAGTTCTGTCCACTGGCATTTTCAACCGCTCAGCGATGGGGGGTGTGGGGGGGGGGGGATGGGGGGTGCGCTACAAGCGAGCGACCTGACATTTTGTTCTCAAACCCCAAAAAAAGCAAATGACAAAGCAGTATTAATATCACAGTATATTATATACCTGTTCACTAGATGTCTCTATTCTCGCTAGCTAGCTTACTTGTCTCTATTGTGAAAATGTGACTTTGCTGTTTGTGTCAATTACAGGCCACCGTAGTTCAAGGGGGCCGTCAGAAACTGTGGTTGAAATTCCTACTGGTCGCCGTTGGAGGGTCATAGATTGATTAATGCCCCTTCAAAATACTATATACTATGAATTTACCTCATAAAGATGGAGTCTTTATGAGGTTGGGACTGGGTACAAAATAAAAATGGTACTGGCCGGGTGTAAAGCAGACTGAAAGCGGAGCCGTTTTGATTTGATTGTACCAGCTGAAGTTGATGACGGGGTTTAAAGTTGAAGGATCTTCCTCATGGTGAGTTCAATTTATCTGCCTAGTTCAATTTATCACACTGGGAAGCTGCTGCTGTTTGGACCTTTTATGGGACCCGTCCTGTCACCTGGCGCAAAAGGCTGGGGTAAATGTAACACCCACACGTGTCTCTAGCCGGTGTGAAATGCGATAGGAGGGTTGAGCGTGTAGAGGGAGGCAGGTAGCTGGATTCGGCGTTGGAAGGATGAGAGTCAGCTGGGAAATCAAGATTGATAGAGATCATTAATAAGCAACTGGATGGCTTGTTGCTCTTCCATTCCCACAGAGGGACACGGCATGGAGTGAGAGTCACACACACACACACACACACACAAACACACACACACACACACACACACACACAGGCCCCAGACAGCACGGATCATAAAGCAGCCTCCTCTATAAATTGATTCTTTCAACAAGCTGAGCTTGATGACAAAATCCATTCCCAGGCACAGTTAAAGCCCTCATTTCACGACCGATCAGAAGGGAAACATAAACAGCGCCGTTAATATATGCTCAAGTTCTTCTCATCATAACAGCCCCGCATGATGAGAAGAAAACGACTCGGCAGAGTTCACGGGCATTAGATTGCCTGAGGAGCCCGAGTGGAGAAAACAAGAGGAAAAGATAATAATAAGAGGAGGCTCTCTAAGTGGAGGGCTTCACTTCCCAATCCATTATCAGGTGTAATGGATGTTGTTGCAGACTGGGGGGGGGGGGAGTGGGGAAGGGAGTGGGGGAGGCGTAGGCTCCAGGTCCAGGTGAGTCAGTGACTCTCCCTGGACCCAGCACGGCTGCGGCAACAGTTAAGGCTGATTGTAGCCAGGCCTTTTTAACCTGCGTGTGTGCATGTGTGAGATGCTGACGGAAAGAATGGCTGCTGAGTTCATCAGGAGACGGAGGAGTCGAGTGAGTCGCACTAGTGGCCGTCAAGTTCGGGCCAAACTATACTGACTCAAATGACGCAATTAAAATAGGTCTGCTGGCCAGTTGACTCTGCCCTCCCTCCTGCCTCTCTCTCTGTCTGTGTCGCGGACCCGGCACCGTAGCGAGTTGCTACAGACGTCCTTCTTTTCCAGACTCTCCTCCGCACAGGCAGCCAAACGAATACGCCCGCTAATGGATGGTCCAGAGCAGACCGGGGGATTTCGGGCAAAAAACTGAGGAACAAACATCAGCCATCAGCTCTGGCCATCGATAAAAGTCTGCAAGGACACAAGCACTTTGCTGAACACGAACACACTCAATGAATCCCCTGTCAACGTCTGCCTTCTCTTGTCGCTTGGAAAAAAATAGTCCGGCTAACGGCTAACGATGCTGATGATATTTAACCGGATATTTAACTGTAATAGGTTTCTGCAGATTTGAAATAGAAACCAGGCCGTCTATCTACAAAGTGATCTTTATTATTTCTTTGTATGTGTCTCAGGTTGGTGCAGGAAAGAGTGAATTCTTCAAATACCTGATTTCCAAACAGGTTGAATCCGTTGATGGCCTCCAGAGCAGCTTTAGCAAGGCCCACAGAACTGCAGAGAGAAGAAACACTGTGTGTTACACATGACACACCAAATTAGTAGCAGTAGTATATGAACATGTTTCACTGCACCAAAGGGACAGCAAGATATGGCGATGTGATGAAGGCAGTGACAGGAATCAATAACTGTCCTTCAGGTTTATGATGGAAAGAGGCTCATCTCAAACAGCTATCTCTAAGTATTCAATAAAGCTGAAGGCTCCTTGGATTGTTGCCTACTGTAGATAATGGATCTCTTTAAAAACCTAATATTGAATTTCACACCGGCTGGCTACTGTGATTGCAATGCAGACAAAATGTGAATCAATTTCACTGTCATTTTGTTTCCCTTTCCACAGTGCCAAGATCTCCCTGGAGAAAGAAAAAAAAAAAAAAAAAAAAAAAGATGAAGGAAATTTGACCATGACCGCCAGGAGATCCGCTGACATATCAAAATGTGTTCAATACCATTAGCGAAAGGCGAAATCAATGCTTAAAATACAGAGGACGGCTGGCTAATTCAGCCTTGCAAGGAGTTCTGCTGAAACCAGCTCTCTCACACACACACACACACACACACACACACACACATATATATTGTAGTAGGATGGCCAACAATGGTCAGCAGGTACAGCTACATGAGGGCTTTCAGAAAGGCGATCGATTTCCTGACCAAACTGCTGGGCCTTGAGCTAGGAGGCTGTCAGCGCCTCACAGAGACGGAGGAGATGTGATGCTTGGGGGGGGGAAACAGGAGGTGGAAAACCAAAATTAGGAAACAGGCCCGAAACAGCAGTATGATGCAATAGTTTCAGTCGACAGTTGGAGAGAAAGATCCACATGATGAAACAGTTGCTGTAGACTTTGTCCGTCCATATGCATTCACCGAACAACAGGATCTTCACGTTGTTTACGTACACCGGCTCATTTCCCAGATACGGTTCTGTTGGCTGGGCGTCTTTATATACATGTTGCAACATTGTTGGTAAAATTTGTAAAAATGAGTAAAATATTCTGTATATTACTGTAGAAACAAAGCAACAGGAAACAGGGCAGTGTTTATCTTGATAATATGGGTTTATCCTGGCTGCTGTACTTGACTGTCACGTACAATGTTGGAATAGTCACGGGCATTTGAAACACTGTTATCTATTCTGGGCATTTAATGCACCACAAGTTTAGTTATTTTGAGAAACCGCAACACTAAAACGATTAGATATGTTACTTCACATGTGACTGGGTGTCACGACGAACACGAGGCGGAAGCCAACAAAACGAATCATTTGATTTGATACGAGCGAAGTGATACTCTGCCTAAATGAGCACATCTTTTTTTTTTTTTTTTTTCTCCATTCATTTCCAGGAAGCCTTTTTCTGCCCACTGGCACTCTGGGACCAGACATGACTGCTCATTTAGAACATTTACACAAATCTTGTTCACATGGAAACGTTTTTGAATCTACGACAGCTCGTCATTTGCACACGGCACTACGCTAACACGTATAACGCCGGCTTGCTAATTGTGATAATCCACAGCGAGAGCACGAGAGGAGGGAAAAAAATAAAACAATTGCGAGACACAGCGGCTCTTCACCGCGTTGAATTTGTTATCTTTGCTTGCGGATATCTTGGCAAGCTGCTGCCACTAGCCCTGGCTTTGTTGGAGAAAAGAAAATCATGCTTCCCAGAGATAAGGAATGGCAGAAATTGAGGATCTTTATCAAGACACTGAGGGAGGAGAAAGAGGCCCGTTCGACCTTGGATGATAAATCAGTTAGGAGCACGTAATGGCACGGCCCAGCCGCTCGCTGAATCGGAGTTCATTGGCTAAGGACAATGCCGGCGCTTTGGTGACATCCTAACAGCTAGAACTGCTGATCCATTGCATTTTTCCATTACAGAAATTATCTAGGAGCTACTTTGTGTTGACTCGACATTGCCATAGGCCTCCAGTGTATTTGAACACGTCTTAAATCTCGATAACACCCTGAAAACCACCTCCATCCAATGAACGTGGCTTTAGTTCAACCTACAACCTATTTTTCCAACAAGCCCTGTTGCATCCTAACGCAAAGCCCTGTTGCATCCTAACGCAAAGCCCTGTTGCATCCTAACGCAAAGAGGACGTTGCTACTTGCCCAACCCGCTTCATGCCCCGCGTAGCGTCGTATAAATAAATAAATTATGAAATAATTCAATAAATAAATAAATATACATTTCGTTACACATTTAATTATTTCTGCTCACAATTCATATTCTTTGTATTTATTTATTGTCACATTACACAATATATTTAATTATTTATAGATGTATTTATTTAATTTAGTCTGAAATATTCCTCCATACTAATTTAACATGGGGGACATTTTCTGCTGCTTCTGAGGCTTATAAAGCCTGGATGTCCCATGTCTCCTGACCAACCGTAACGGTGTAGCGTACATACAAGCTATTTCTAGACATTCCTATTAGTTGCAATATTACAAGAGTTATGACAATGACTGAGTGTGTTGAGACACTAAAACAATGATGAAACACTATGAAGAACCACATAGTTTAATGGTACAAAGGTCTGACATATTGACTCCTATCAAGGCAAGAATAATACATGACATGCCCTTTAAGCACATGAAAATCTCATTCTCAGTGTGCAGCATCTTTGTTTTGTTGTTTACACGAGACAGATGCGCTCGGATCACGGAACTGAGCGGGACCGAACACGATGCATTTGTCATTTCAGAGTGAGGGAATCGAATCGCTGTTAGAGTGTTAAAAAATGATGATTACTGTAAAGGCCGCCCCAAAACTACAGTACAGATTGCAGTGGCGTAAAGGGAGACCGAGTAACAGCCTCTCACACTCTTTCCCTGCCAGACAGAGTGGAAATAAGGTAAGAGCAACTTTCAATCAAAGCCTCTGCCAAGTGAATCGGACATAAAGGGGCGTGTGAGTGTACGAGTTGGGTCTTTAAACATGCATTTGCACTTGCACTTCTCTATGTGTGTGTGTGTGTGCTTCTACTGGGATGAAATATCCAGCTGAATTTGAGTCAAAAGCAGATAGTAAGTAAGTCATTGTCGTCCACCTCTGATATGATGGATATGACGTTTGTTTGATTACATGTTTAGCAAACCTAACAGGCAGCAGGCAGCTTGCAGAACAACATACTTGTCAAAATTGGATTAGTCAGGAAACTTGAGAATGGGAAACAAGAGAGACTATTCAGTTTAAAATACCTAAAGCCAGGTGTAAATGTAATCCAACTACATCAGATCTACACACAGACATGGCTCAAATGTTAATCCCAGATGTAAAGAGGGTGTTAATGTCCACATGGAAAAGTGAATAAAATTCCTTCTGAAACTGAATCCTTGTCATTTTTGGGAATTTCTGGCATAAAAAGTGTCAAATTTAAGGAGCAAAAAACATGAACTATTGGAAGTTTCATTCCAGAGATAGTAGTACTGGCTTTCTGAAACACATATCAGTTGAACCATAGTGTGTACATGTATTTTTGTCCGCGTGTGTATGTGTGTGTGTGTGTGTGTGTGTGTGTGTGTGTGTGTGTGTTGCTGAGCTTGCTGCAGACCTGGAGTGCAGCTCGGTGCTGCCGTTGTTGTACTTGCTGCCTCTCTCCCACATGCCGTAGTCAGGCACCCTGTAGGCTCTCTCCACACAGAACACCAGGTTCTGGATGAAAGAAACCTGCACACAGAAAACACACATCAAACACTGGAAGGCATGGGAACACACACACACACACACAGTTACACATACGCACAAATACAGCCTCACACGCGTGAATACAGCCACACAGAGTGGTGGGTGACCTTGGATGCTGATCCGGGGTAAGTTTGTAATTTCCCCACTCAAAGTAAAGGTCAGTGAAGTGGGTGAGGAAAGCGAACCTCACCCCAGAGCCCAAGACAAAGTAATAAATAATAAATAATAAAGCGGCGGTGGAAATTATCAACAGCTTCATTACTCTATCAACTGCCCATGTCATAACAATGAAAGGAAAGACGGAGCATAACATCCATTAATGGCCACATTTTAATTATCAACGCATCGCCTTTTCATTACAGACTCCGAAAACTCATCAACTGTGCCCTTTGTTTCAGAAACTAACACATTAAGAAAATGGCGGCCTTGTGATTTTAAAGTTAATAATTAAGGGTTATTAAGAGTTAGTGAGTTTCTCATATCCGTCATCCGGCCCACACAGGCTCTCTGAGAGGACATGTCAAAATCAATAGGCCCATCTAGGAACAAGTAAAAGGGAGAGACATAAAATGTGCGATGACTTAGAGGCCTTGAATCATTAAAAAGACCTGAGTAGCAGCGTGTGTGTGTGTGTGTGTGTGTGTGTGCCTGTGACTGATGTGGGATTTAATCTAAAATGACAAAGCAGGAGGGAGAGAGAGATCAGAGAGATCAGAGAGATAAGAGAGAGAGAGAGAGAGAGAGAGAGAGAGAGAGAGAGAGAGAGAGAGAGAGAGAGAGAGAGAGAGAGAGAGAGAGGCATAGAACCTGTGCAGTATTTAAATAGGCCAGTGTAGGAAGGAGGGCAGGGAGAGAGGGAGCAAAGGAGAGCAGTTTAAAGAGAGAGAGAGAGAGAGGTGGGTGGGTGCTGGGTCTTTTATTTGGGGTTTTATGAGTGAAGTGATTAACGAGGGGAGCTTTATAGTATCTTAATGGTATCTTAATGAATGTTACTGCCCACCGGCCGAACGAGCCTCTCCGTCTCCGCTCCCTCCGCTGCTTAACTACCATTCCTGCCCATTCGGCTTTTTTTGGGGTGTTTTTTTTTTGTTGCACACATGCCGTAGACATGGGCACATTTACAGGCACATGTGCTGCTGCATTTAGAAGAAGAAAAAAAAAGTGCATACACCTGAAAACGCAGACAAATATACCCACACATTCAGACACACACACACACACACACGCACACTAATGAGACACACCATTTCATGCTGCATGAGATTGAAAATGGCACTCGGAAGGAGGTCGATATCATATCTTCAAAGAGCTTGGAGGACGCACTCTCGGCAGCGATCCTATTGCACCTCAGGAAAACTACTGCAATGCAGTTTCTGACTCAAGTCAACGGAGCGGCTGCAGTGGACTTCACAAACAGTGACAGATAACACCCAACTTATAGTCAATATATAGAAATAATGGGATGACGTCAAGAGAAGCGCATTTCGAAACGGCGAGTCGGACAGAACGCAGATCAGAAGTCCTGCTTGCCTCACCGGCTCCGGTGCGCGTCACTACAATCTGAGTTACGCAACCCGATCGGCACCGTTTAAACGCGCAAATTGAGGCTGCCGAGCAAACAGGACCGCCCTCGCGAAAGAAGCAACACTGCCGATTTGTTTGCCGGTCGGGAGTGAGACGTGGAGAAAAAAAAAAGCAAGTTATTAGGGAGGGTTTGTCTGTAAACAAAGCCAACGCTGCACGCCCTAATTGGTTAATGCCGAAATGTTTTACCATCTGAAGATAAGTCCAGCCTAGTAAACAAAAGGGGGGGGGGGGAGGGGGGTTTCCTTCACCAACGGCACAAATTTCACCGCGCCGTGACTGTTAAGTAAAGCCGAGGAATGAGCCGACTATAAAAACTAACAGAGAGAATTAATGAACTTCAGACGGCTCCTGAGGGCTGGGCGATAAAAAGCGGAGTGTGTAAACGTAACAGGCCGGATATAAAAAAAAGGGACAACAAAAAAAACACCTTGACAGTTGCAAAAATTACTCAATTTCAGGGGGAACCCTTGGAAATAGGCTTTCAGTAGCGGAACGTTTGAAAAAAGGGGGTTTGCATGCTGCCAAATAAGACGCCACCGGTTTGATTCCCAAATAGGCAAAATGTTACCCTGTCAAATTGCGAATGCAGTGGCTCACCATACAGTACAGCATACATATATATAGATGTTAGCCGGGCCCCTAGACACTGTCCCCTGAGCCTGCAACTCAGCTTGTATTTGTGTCTGCTCTAGTTTGGATCTGTAGTGGATTCAAGTACATCGGTTTCTAGGATGTAGCCTCAGGTCTGACTTATCATGGTATCAAGGTCAATTTCTGAAGAGCAAGCATCGCATCATTTTTAGACGTCACACAATCAGTGTTAGAAAAAAAAAAGAAAAAAAAGATTTTGCAGCTCTGCCCCCAGCCTGAACCAATACTTGTGAAGATCTAATTTAGTAGAGGAACGTCAGTAACAGAAAAAAAAACCCAGTATGCTTGAGGAAGAAAGCATTTTGTTTGGTAATCAAAATACACTACATGGCCAAAGGTATGTGGACACCTGCTCTTCAAATGTCTCATTGCAAAATCACAGGTGTTAATATGGAGTCGGCCCCCCCTTTGCTACTATAACAGCCTCCACTCTTCTGGAAAGGCTTTCCACTAGATGTTGGAGCATTGCTGCTGATTTGCTTCCATTCAGCCACGAGAGATGTTGGGCGATGAGGCCTGGCTCACAGTCGGAGGTCCACTTCATCCCAAAGGTGTTGGATGGGTTGAGGTCAGGGCTCTGAGCAGGCCAGTCACGTTCTTCCACACCGATCTCCACAAATCATTTCTGAATGGTCCTCGCTTTGTGCACGGGGGCATCGTCATGCTGAAACAGGAAGGGGCCTTCCCCAAACTGTTGGAAGCACAGAATCGTCTACAATGTCATTCTGTGCTGTAGATGATTTCCCTTCACTGGAACTAAGGGGCCCGAACCATGAAGAACAGCCCCAGACCGTTATTGCTCCTCCACCAAACTTCACAGTTGGCACTACGCATTCGGGCGGGTAGCGTTCTCCTGGCATCCGCCAAAGCCGGATTCATCCGTCAGACCGCCTGGTGGTGAAACGTGATTCATCACTCCAGAGAACGAAGAGCTTCACGCACCACTCCAGCCGACGCTTGGCGTTGCGCATTTCATGAAGATCCCGAGCAAACTTTGTGGGGTTTTTTATATGACAGGACTCCTCTAACCCACCTGGATGTCACCCGATTGGACCACCTGACTTCAATTACCCCCTTTCGTAGAAGACGTTATCCTAGAGGTTCACGTACCTTTTCCAGTTGTTAATATTTGAACAACATCTTCCATAAGAAACACTTAAAAGTACATTTTTGTGTGTTATTTGTTGAATCGCATTGTGTTCATCTATTATGACGTAGATGAAGATCAGACCATATTTTATAGGTAATACAAACTATTTAAAAACAAGGACTGAGGCCATCTTGCACCTGAGCTGGATTACTGAGTGCTGCCAGACGGTAGTAGCCATTGCAGGAGTCTCCCTTCACACATTTATCTTGTATCCATCCATTAGTACTGCATAGTGAGATCTGTCTCATGTATTATATGTATTACATGCAGTCGTTTACCTCATCAGTGTTGTAAATGATCTGCAGACCAGAGCAGATCATCTCCACCAGGTAAAGCAGGAACAGAGAAACTGCATCAATCTGCAGCGAGGAGAGAAAGAAAAGGAGGGAGGGAGGATGAGATGGGAAAAAAAAAAATCATGTCAGTCAATCTCACTGCCTTTGATTTCCTAGATAGTCTCGAGATTGAGATCTGAGCTTCATCAAAGCCAACAGAGCGGATCCAGAGCGAATTACCAAAAGTGCAACATTATAATAGCTGTTACATTCCTGCATCACCAAAATAGAAAATAGAATATCATATAAAGTCAAAAATTCCCCCAGAAGCTCTTAAACAGACCTACCTATGGGTAAAGTATAGCCTTATCTGCAAAACTGATTGGAACCAAAAGGGCATAAGACTTACACCCACACCTACTATACCCTTCAACCCAATTTGGTCAAACCGTATTTCATTCATTCATTCATTGGTTCATTTGCCCATCCGTTCGTCTGGCTGGCTGACCTGCAGGTGACTGTAGTCACCGTAGCCGCCAACCTCATCACCGGTGTCAACGTTGAACACCGAGTGCAGACACTTGGAGGGGCTGGGGTCCTGTTTAAACTGCTCCACCTGGTAGAGAGAGAGAGAGAGAGAGAGAGAGAGAAGAATTGAATGTGGATGCATTTACTATTCATTGCATGGGAGGCCCTGGTGGGGATTGAACCGCTAACCCTGACAGTGTAGCTCAGTGAGTTGAGCAAGGCGCTGTTGCTCAACTCACAGAGCTACGGGGACCACCTGCCACGGGATCAAGTGCATCAACGCGCTCCATAAACACCCCAGAGACACGCAGGATTTGTTGTTTCCTCACATAAACTACGATGCGACGGGGAAACCCCTTCTGTCCTGCGAGACAAGCCAGGCAGATATACTGAACGGCATAACTCACTCTGAAACAGACAGGGGTCAGAGTTGGAGCGCTCGCTCGGTTCGCTACAAACACATAAAAAAACACCTTAGTGAGGCGGTGTGTGTGTGTGTGTGTATGTGTGTGTGTGTGTGTGTGTGTGTGTGTGTTTGCTGCACTGACTGCACACCAAATGGCCCGCCGGCCTCATCGCGCAGTTATAAATAATTGGCCCCTTGTCCCATTTTTACCTTGTTTGTTTCTCTGCTCTCCACCTCTCTTGCTGTTCTCTCCATCATCATCGACCCCCCCTCCCCCTCTCCCCTCCCCTCCCCTCCACTTTTTCCTCGCTTCTCCCCTTCCTTTGCATCATCCGGTCTCCTTTTTCCTCATATGTGCCCCTCCCTGTCTCTCAATGTCCCTCCCTGTCTTCACTGCACTTTTCCCCTCCTACTCGCTCTCTCATTCCTTCCTCCTACCTAACCCACCCCCTCTCTCTCTCTCTCTCTCTCTCTCTCTCGCTCTCTCTCTCTCCACCCCCCCCCCCCTCTTTGTCTCTCTTTTCCCATCGCTCTATCCCTACCCATTTCTCTCCTAGTCAGGTCACGGTGGAGACCCTCTGTCCCAGTTTTACTGAATGTTGCTCCACTTCCAGCCATCCCACAGCCAGTATACATGTGGTGAAGAGGAAGCGAGGCAGAAAGAGAGAGGGGGGGGGAGAGAGAGAGCGAGAGAGAGAGAGAGAGAGAGAGAGAGAGAGAGCCCGAGAGAGCAACCTCTGGCAGCAGCTAACAATAGGCACTGCTGTTTATGCATTTATAAAACCTACTTTTTCTTAGAGGTCTCGCTGAATCTCGCTCCAGAAGAGCCAAAGTGTCAACTGGCTGCACACCCGGGATCCTCCGAGAGGCTCCAGACGGCTTATTGCTTCAAGGGCTGCAGTGCGCTATAATGAGCTTCAAATGAGCTAAAAGCTGCCATGCCTTTCCTGCTGTTCTATACAGTGGTAGCCATTACAGTAGTCCCCCTTCACACATTTACCCTCCATCCATCCTGCATCAGTACTGCATACTGTGGTAGCCATCGCGGAAGTCCCCCTTCATGCGTTTACCCTCTATCCCACACACATACTGCGGTCAGGTCTTTCCCTACTGGTATACAGGTGATACACAAAGCTCTCGTATCTCATAAAACCAATTACTAGACGAATCCTCGTGACCATCCGGTTTGCAAAGGAGCAAAATCGGATTTTCCAAAACAACAACTCAACAATTTGGGAACGCGACCAAAGTGCGGCGGTAGTCCAGCAAGCGTACCGCGGGACTTCAACTGGCACTTCAGTAGTTAAACTGGGACTTCGCCTGGCTACACCTGTCAGCAAAGAAGTGACCCAAGGGGGCTTTTGCTGTAAAAAAAAAAAATAGAAAGATTTCTTGAACACACACATCGAGCAGACTGTTACCACTTCCAGCTAAACGTGTAAGGCCAGAGCAAAATAAGTGGTTTCTGAGAAAAATCTTGTTTCATCACTCTTCCCCCGGTCTTCTATCATGTTTTTGGGAGGGCTTCATCTGCCGACAGTGAACCGTTACCAAGTATACTGATAAGAAACACTACCCGTACACCACCAGCTCAACAACGTCTAACGCTCTGACGTTCGGGGGGGGGGAAAGTTCCTCGGTTTTGCTTAATACACAATTACCATTACAGACAGAGGCGCCGGCCGCTGCTTCGGCTCTGTGATATCTGCGGCGAAAAAAAGACGCGCTCTGTGTAATTAACTGTGTAAACGCGGCTTTGTAATTAAGACGCAGAAAAGCTCCCGAAATGAGGTCGTCAAGGTCGAGGTGAGATGAAACGTTGTACGCACACGCGCGCACGTGCTGCTGCGATGCGAAATGTCGCACACGGCGTTCATCGGGGCAATAAACAGACACCCCAGCGTGTAGAAGACATGCTTCGGGTCCATAAGGTGACGTGTTTTGATGTTTGTTTTTTTCATCCAACAGGTATTGCAACATGTTTGCCTACAAATGTAGAAATAATTCACCCCCTTCAGAATAAAAAGGCCTTTTGTCAATTTAAAAGATACGAGTAGGTGATTAAACCCTGAAAGCAACAAAGCAATAAAGCAACCGGCTCCCGTTGTCATTCATTATGATCTGAGAGGTGAAATAGATGTGGCGGCTTTGATGGACAGCGGCTCGGGAATGCAACCGTGATCCGAACGGGGCGAGCGACTGCGGTGAGGTTGCCGTGAGGTTGCCGTGAGGAGGCTGCGGCAGACCCACCCTGTCGGCCTGTCTCATGTAGCAGTAGAGGATCCCCCTCATGCACTTGATGGCGGAGTGCTCCAGCTCGTGGGTCCGCCCCATGTCGTCGTCAATGCGTCTGCAGGGCGGGGGCGTGGACAGACAGACAGAACACAGGGAGAGGACAAACAGTGAGTGGATCACTGCACCATAGAAGTCACATACCAAGACATTTCCAACATACGAGGCAATATTCTTAGAGCAGGTTGGTACACAGATACACAAGGACTTCATTCTTAAAGATGTTACTGTTTGAAAGAAATGACTCCATTTTAAATTGAATTCAATAACACAATAACAGCGGCTTGAAATGTTCTCCAATCACAGAGCAATTTCGTGTGTGTGGTGGAGTCCAGAGGAGAGCCAAGCCACTGAGGTGGAACATGTTAAAACATCGGGGGTACACAGCACAGCACATTAAACACATCGTCTTTTACACGCGACCTTCTGCGTCAAAAACCGATCACAGGCAGAGGACACACACCGGGCGGCTTTTGATCTAGCATCAAAGTCCTGTTTCAAAGTACCGGGCGTTCATTCACACACTTCAACAAAACAAAAGGTAACATATTCCCATTATGAAATAATGAAAAAGAAGATGCAATGACCCAAATCTGACCAGTGGCCACAGAAACCTCCAAACCACATAGTATTTCCAGTATTTTATGATGGGTTTGATCTGTTAGACAATCAGGAAAATATCCAATATCCAGTCAGTTTAGTATGTAGTGTATTAGTAGTAGTATAATTTAGTATATGCCCACCAGTATTATTTGACCTAGGCCTGTCGCTTAACTGGTATGAGCAATGTGAAGGTGGTGGATTAAACCGATCCTACTGTTTTACTACTGCTAATAGTACTTCATCATTTTGTGGCAGTTGTATGAAACCAAACTGCCAGTCTCCATACTGCTGAATCTCTCTCTCTCTCTCCCTCACACACACACACACACACACACACACACACACACACACACACACACAGCAGCTGGCCGTGAAGTAAGTAATGGTAGTCGCCCATTCCTGTCAGATGAGAATCATCTTAATTCTATTCTAATTCTAATAGGAGGCAGCCATGACGGATGACTGGGATCTGCCGCTGGTCACATCGCTGCAGTACTCTCTATTTTTACCCTCTCTACTTACTCTCTCTCTCCTTGATCTATCTTTCTTTCCTCAGTCTTCCTCTCCCATTTCTTCAGCGTCCCTCTCTGACCTCTCCATCCCTTGATCTCTCTCTCGGTCCACATTGCCCTCTAACTCTTGGCATCCCCCTCTCTATGTTTCCTCTCATCTTTACTTTTCTCCTCCACCCTCTCAATCTCTCTCTCCCCCCCCCCCCCCACCTCTTACACTGAATCATTTTCTCTCTCCCTCTCTCTCTCGATTTCAAATGTTTTGTGTTTGTATTCGGGACGTGTACGTTTCAGCGTCCAGGTGGCAGTGTGTTCGGACACGTTCCTCTCTCGGCTTCCGCAGATTTAAACAGCGACCTCTTTTTATTTCCAGTTTGCGGTCGCCGATTCTGTTGTTTTGTTGAAATACGTTTTATCCTTTTAGATTTTTGGGGGTTTTGAGAAGCCAGTTGGATCTCTGTGCTCAGAGCCTGATGACAGAGGAGTCTGTGTTGCAATCTGTTCATCTCTCCGTTGTTGCTTCCAGTTCTATTTTACTTTTATTCCAAATGTTTTGATTGATGAGAGAGGAGTGTGTCTGCAGCTAGCGGGGCTCTGAGGTCCTCTGTGTGAACTTCAGAACCAGCTGGTCAGGGAGATTTGAGATTTGTACGCAAGGGAATCTGCTTCTGCCTGATTTAGATGAAGCCAAAATGTAACTGCTCTTTTTTTAGTCAGGGTAAGGAACGCTGTGAACCAGCAACAGTAAAACAATTTGAATCCATCTATCACTCTCAGTGTTTCCTTTACATTCATGTTGCTGAAAATACATACAGTCACTATGCACTTTATATGTTTTTACACAACTCTGTTCACTGCACCTTATATTTTATTTTGCACTACAATAATAATGCTTATTTATACATTTTTATATTGCATTCTATATTGCCATTTTAATATGTCTAGGTTGTTCTTTTTTATTCATTGTGTTGTTGTTATTGTCTCTGTGTGTAATGCTGCTGCTGCACTGCAATTTCCCAGCTTGGGATTAATAAAGTACATCTATCTATCTATCTATACAGTGAAAACTCATGTGGCCTCGTTGTGGCAGTCCACCCAAAACATGAGCAAGTACAACTGTGACACAATTGTCCACATGTTGTGACATAAACATCCAAGTAAGAGCCGTTCTTAAACCTGCACGAGGCAGGATGTGTAGGGGCCACCAAAGTGTGAAGCTGCATACTGCATCCATCCATCCATCCATCCATCCATCCATCCATCCATCCATCCACATCCTGTTGTGTACTAACCTGTAGGCCAGAGCAAGGGCCCAGGCACCAGCGGCACAGTAGAGGGAGTCCCGGACCTTGGCCTCCTTGCAGGTGGAGCAGGTCTTGACGGGGAAAAGTCCCGTGGTGGGACTCTGGTAGTTCAGAATGGTCGTCTTCACTAGAGAGAGGGAGAGAGGAGGTGTGTGTGTGTGTGTGTGTGCGGGGGGGGGTGATACTTGTGATACTTGATGTGCACAATGAAGTATCACATATTCAACACAGGTAAAATATACTACACTGTATTACTTTGTGTTTAAACTACTACAAAAGTAAGAGCACATTCACATCAGCAGAAGAAATCACCCAAGGACACTCCCTCCTGCCAGCTAAGTGAGTACTTCTTCTGCCAAAAAAAAAAAAAACCTCTCACTCCACGTCTTCCTCCTCGGAAACAACTCGTGCGTCGCCGTTATTTCCATTTATAATTGTTACACTTTCATCCAGAGCAGCTTTACAATGAGTGCAACAGCAGAATACATTTTAATTGCTACGAGTTGCCAGCGCGACGAGGATCCAAAAGGTCAGACGGGATGCGCCGAGATTCATCAAATACTTTGCCCGTCGCTGGGATGACTGGGAAGCGCCGCGGCGGGGGCGAAGGGAACAAGGTCACTTCTCTGGAAACAAGGGAGGCATTCTTCAACCGGGAGGGGGACCGTGGACGTCCGACTGCGCTAAGTGGACAAGCCAAGATAAACTAAGAGGGTTTAAGTTCATGAAAGTTCACGCTTAGCATTAGTTAGTAAGCAGAGAACGACGGATGAAAAGCGCTTAATATGAACAGATCGCCGCCTTCCACTTAATGCATGCTGAAATATTACATACTCAAACAGAGGGCTTCTGGGAAAATGAGTTATCTGTCACACACACACACACACACACACACACACACACACCCTCTCCTCCAGTGGTCCCCTCACTGATGACTAATCTGTCTAGAGGGAGCACTTCATTTTTCATCAGCACATTATGCCGGCGCAAATGAAGGGGACATCCATTCTGCACCGCCGTTAGTTACCGAGAAAGAACGACAGACAGAGAGAGAGAGAGAGAGAGAGAGAGAGAGAGAGAGAGAGAGAGAGAGAGAGAGAGAGAATGACGGAGAGATAGAGAGAAATCAAGAGTTAGACATGTGGGGGGGAAGAGAGGAGGAAATGTGTGTGAAGGAGAGAGGAAAGAGAGATGATGCGTGGGCGTCTGTGATTAAAGAGAGTGTATGTGTGTGTGTGTGTGTGTGTGTGTGTGTGTGTGCATATGTGAGGCAGAGGGAGAGTGAGAAAGAGGGAGCGGGAGAGAAGGGTGTGTGTGTGTGTGTGTGTGTGTGTATGGGTCAATTGAAAGTGACAGACTGGTATTGGCAGGAGGATAAAGAGGTGATGGGGTGAATTAGGAAGAATATTAATAAACCTCTGAGGTAGTCCAACAAGGGGGACTAATAAACACACACACACACACACACACACACACACACACACGTATTACCATTCTTGTGAGGACACCCCACTGACTCATGCCTAGCGCTACACTGAACCGGCCTGAAACCCTTTAACACTGTGTAACAGCAGCTACCTGTGATGCACTTTTCCTCTCTGGGTCCCTTCGGTTGTTCGCTGGTGTATTTCTCTCATTCCTGTGAATCGCCAGCGACACATTAAAACCAACCGCTGGGTGAGTTCAGGAACCTTCTTTAAAGCCCCAGGAAACTTGGCTTGAAATAGTAAAAATGAAAATACGATATCAAAGTTTAGTGTCTAATTAAGCATCCACAAAAAATCTGAGTGAAAATAAACGTTCGGAAATATTAGAAAACCTCGTTCAAAAACATCATTTAGCTGTTCAGATCGTTTCTCAGGACTGTGTAGGCGTGTCAGATCAGGATTTGATTGACATCCTGACACGATGGATAGCTCCGCCCCCATGTCAAACTGTCAAGCTGTTGCACCTGTTGGGGGAGGGACACCTGACGTGCATTGTTTAATGATTGGATGAAAGAATTCTCTGCGTCATAAATGTCAGAAAATACCACGCCCAATTCAACCCCACTGTTCTGAACCCCCCACTCATTTGAACTAGCTTTTCTAATATTTCTGAACGTTTATTTTCACTTCATTTTTGTGGATGCTTAATTAGACACTAAACTTTGATGTCATATATTCATTTTTACTATTTCAAGCCAAGTTTCCTGGGGCTTTAAGGGGGGGGTTGTCAAAATGTAGGAAGTAGACACGGCAGGTTGAGGGAAAGTGGGTTCAATAAAAAAGTAAATTGCAAAAATAACAGTGTTCCTTTAAGTCTGATTCTAAATACGACCCCTGACCCCTGACCCCTCACCCTAACATGGACCCTTTAGAAAGCTGGATGGCTGGAGCAATCCTCACGATAAACACAAACACACACATTTTTGTGTCCTTGTGATCCAGTTGGTCTCAACAAAGTGTAAACTCACTCACTCACTCTCTCTCTCTCTCACACACACTCATTCACTCACTCTCACACTCTCACACTCTCTCTCTCTCACACACACACACACACACACACACACACACACGCGTGCAGAGCAATCCACTCCAGGCTTATCTGGATGGCTTTCAAATGTTAACCAGTAATAGGACAGTGCCTTTGGGTATAGGCTAATTTTGGCTGCAGCTCCATTAGCGCTGCAATCTGAAAGAGTTGTGATACGTATTGGTTATCACTTCCAGCAGGCCGGGCCGCGGCCGATCACCGGGAACCACCGGATTACATTCTGGTTCATTTCGACGTGTCGCCCGACTTGCTAAGCTTGAAGACAAGGCATTCAGTGAATTAACTGTCGGCTCTGGGAGGCCTCATCTGTGAAGATACAATGAAGAGTGTATTGGACCATCTGAAGTTTAGCTTGTGTGTTCATTTCTTCCGAGACAGGAAACCAGCTTTTTTGGAACGTATCCCATGATAGCTCAAAAACAGGTTGTTCTCATTTCACTGTTTACAGACAAAGTATGACTCAGGGTTTACTTTACAAATACAGAAATGTATTTAGGGCTTGTTGTAAAGAGTGTTTCAGACTGTTATCGACCGGGCCTTTCACAAAATAGAAATTGCACAAGCGAAGTCGATGGTGCAAGCACAGCAAAGTTCAAGGGTTCCCAAACCTTTTCATGCCACGCCCCGCCCCCAAATAGATACGAACCCCCAAGACGTTGTCGTAAGGAACCAGATTGTAACTGTAAGATATGACTTGGTTATAAAAGTAGATAGGTGAAGAGTGGGCAATGAAATGTATCAACAAAATAGTCGCTCTTTCATTCTTTTAAATTCAATTTTAAGGAGTGGAAATATTGTGAAATGGAAGTATTCCTCATGTTAGACCCCCCCTGTAACTGACTGGGGCATCCTAGGTTGTCCCCTGTACCCCCACTGTGGGAACCACCGGCCTTCATGGCGTTTTGTCTAAGAATGAGTATCAAATTCAAGCATCTGGTGATGAATTTTGATTTTTTTGTCAACACTGATGTGTTTGGAGTGCAGCCACAGTCAGTGGGTGAGCGTCAGTTCCTCAGTTACATGTACAACAAAATGGACTCAGGTTCAACCAGCGAGAACTTGAGACCAGTGATGTCGTAGCCAATAACAATAGCTTGAAATGCAGCCAAAGCTTGAAATCCAAGTCAACGGATCGGTAAAGGGTAAATAACTCTCTTTGCACAATATCCATCTACCTCTCTAACACTCCATCTATCCATCTATTGATTTTTTCAAAATAGTGTTATTTCAGGTTTCATTTTCCAGCCCTATTTTCATGTACCGTAATTCAAGTTAGTCTGATACGGTTACTATAATATATAACCAACCGTTTCCATCACAGGCTGCAGGATCGATCACAAAGCTGAACTTTTATTTCACAGTCACACATATGGGTGAAATGAGTTCAGGTGAATCAACCCTCCGCGGGCATCGCTCAGCTCGAGACCCGAATGAGACGATGACTTCTAGAGCTGCGGGAATCGCCATTAGACGCACGCCGTGAACGATCCCCGAGTGCGCTCCACTCTCAGACTGCAACCCCCCCCCCCACCCCCAACGAGATGCAAATCAACTGTTGTTGGGAGTTTTCTGCCTCGTCATCCATCAAGCTAATGTCCCACTAAATCAGCAGCTAATGTCTCAGACGCACACAGTCTGCTCCTTTACAATGGGCCATTTCACTGCACCGACGGGGAGGGGAGAGTGAGAGACGATGATGAGAAAGATATAAAAAAAAAAAAGAGAGAGAAAGACAGAGATTGAAAAGAGAAGAAGAAGAAGGGGAGGGAAGAAGAAACCCCCGTGGCAGATGTTAACCCAATGTTAAAATCTAACTTTTCTGTTCTCTTGCTACTGAAGATGTCATAACTACAATTATACCGCAATAAATACGACATCTGTCACGTATGCTGTTGTTGTTCAGAAGCAAATGCATGACCATTAAAATTCACTTAAACTACAAAAATTGCTCACAGGCTAACTACAGAGAGCAGAAGCTGGTTGCACACTGAGATGTAACAGTTGCCGATACTGCTGTAGTACTGTGCAGTTTTAGTGCAGCAAGTTTGGTGCAACTCTTTGGTATTTTCAGAATTGCAATGGGTGCAAACGTTAGCTTATTCTATTATTCTGTCTTTTGATGTCAAAAGTCACTTTTTCTATCTGTGACTGAAGCTGTCATAACCTTTCCTGTATTCCAACAATAAATACTACATCTTTGTCCTCTGACATATATTTTGGTGTTAGTTTTGGAAACACAACCCACTGGACTAAATCGTTCCCTCTTCTTCCTCTTGTTTCCACATTGTTTCCCCACTAATACACTAACATTTCCTTCCTTTGATTAATTAGAAACTCAATAAAGAACAGGCACGATTTGTAGAAAATAGTTTCCTTCAGTGCTGTAAACTGAGATCAAGTTTTTCTATCAACCAGCTTTGGAGGAATGGAGCAGGTCACACCTGACTGACCTGAGTTTTCTTCTTGTAAAAACTGAGAAAAAGAGAAACATCAAGTGTGAAAGAGAAGAGGAGAGAAATAAGTGAAGAGAATCTGAGAAAATGGAAAAAACAACAGGAAAAAGGCAAGAGTGAAGCAGAGCGTGGGGGGATTAGACAGAAAGAAAGTAAGAGTAACAAATATTAAGGACAAAACACTCAAGAGTTTTAACAATCTTGTCTTCCCCATTCCTTAATGGATGAGCCAGACAGGCAGGCTGATAGTGGCCTTCTGCCTCCAGTATTATCAGGAAGCAGGGAGTCAATGAAGTGTGGCCACATTTCCACATAAATAAGAAACCAGAAAGGAGATGGAGGGGTGATGGACTGATGAACTATGAGAGATGGGAGTAACCTTCCTTTGCTATGCCGCTCTCGGTTGAACAGTGAAAAAGTCATTTTTGCCGGGGGGGTTGGGGGGTAGGGGGGCTTTTTGCAAGAAACTCAAAAAGAAAGAAAAAGCAGTAGTTGGTTTTGATTTGGCATTGTCACCCCAACCCCCTATCTCACCCCCTGCCTCACCCCTCTACCCCTTTCCCTCCCTGAAGCTGAAAGGAAGCAGGTATTGGCAGGCGAGTGTGGGTGCCGGCGATAACAATGTTGGCTTTGTTCCCCACTAGAATTGGACAAGCTCTTCCAGCCCACGCTGAACACAACAATTAAACAAGCGCGACGTCGTCGACATATTGCAATCTGGCAGGGGCTTTTCTCTGTAAATCTGAGGGGCTTCAATACAGCTGATGCTGGAGGCAGCGCTGTGCCAGCCGATAGCAGCGAATCAGCTCCAGCTAAGGGCTGCACCTGTTAAACACTCATCTTTTTGTATTTGTTCTGTTTTTAAACACACACAACACACACACACACACACACACACACACAGACAAATGAACAGACAAGACACGCTCGTGCGCGCACACGGAGCACACTTGCACATCCTGCCCCGTCTTCATTACGGCAGACCAATGGGGTGTGTCATGTCTGCCAGGAGTATTCATCTGAGAAAACAGCGTCTCCGGGCCCAGACCAGACGCTTTCACACAGGACAGACTGATTAACAATCCCCTGAATCCCCGAATCCAGGCCCTGGGTTACTGCCAGCTACTGGGCAGTTCATTCACTTCAAAATGTAGGATGGAACTGCACCGTACCGCCTTCACGTTTCCTCATAGATGGGATATAAACACCTACTAATGGCAAGAGGTGTAGTCTGAATTGACTAAAGTATCTGCAGCATGAAGTAACACCAGTAGCAGTAAATAAGTTCTATTTTGAAACATTCATTCATGCTTTTTGCCCTGAAAATACACACACATCTTCATATAACTTATATCAGCTCAATACTACTTACTGTGATGTATACTTTGAATTTTGTATCATTAAGGTTTATGTCAGCATAAAAGCATTATGTTTGCCACTATGTTTACATTTTGAGGGACGATGTTCATAGACTTCCATTCATTCTGTATGCTTATTCACTTTCATTCACTTCACACGGATTTCCAAGTGTTCAGAATGGTCGCTTGGCGGTCATCCTGTCACATGCTCTACTAGCTGTGTCCAAATGGACGGGGAGACGTTTCATGGTTTCCCCTCATATAAAGAGAGACAAGACGGTGGCTATCGGCTATTAGGAGAGATGAGCTACCCAGTAAAACTACAGCAAGCATTTCATCTCAGGTAGGAGGGTCTCACATATGATACGTAGACTCATGACTCATCTCCCTTGGCTTGGCTTTAACCTGCAGCTAACCACAGGTCTGTCATAAAAATAATACAGAGAAGAGTGACAACCCACTGAGCCCTGACTACGTTGGCTAGCTGACCTGCCTAGTAAGCAGAAACAACTTTTCCTGTTGGAAGTGAAGTAGTTTTGGATAACCACCCAGAATGCATCCGTTGTTTTGCACATATACTATGAAACCATGGAAAAAAAACATAAAAGGGAAAGATACTTTCAGCGCGTTTCAAAGTGTGTGGGTGAGAGAAAGGGAGATACAGAGTTTATTAATGTTTTATTTTCTTGGAGTGGTTGTGCAATGTGGATTCACAAGCTCTGAGAGTAAAGATCGTGTGCTGAATCTCAACGTCCCGGTCTCACGGCCTCACAGACTTTAAGGCACACTCCCGCTAAGTCCACCGGGGCTTTGGGGCTGTTTCACTGCAAAATCAGCCAGCGCTCGAGGGCTGTGATGTGAACTTCTGGAGCCTTCCATGCTGACTTTCAGCGAGTCTGGGAACCTGCGGGCTTGTTCAGAGGGAACTGCCGATAATTCATAGCATCAGTGACATCAATAAATGAGGACGCTGGAGAAGAATCCAAACAAATGTGAACAGAAGAAGTTTAACTTGAAACTAGCACTGAGCTAGTTTTACCCTACGGCTTTAACGCAACAGCAGCCAAATCTGGACACACACTCATTGATATGAAATCTAATAATGAGCTTCTGAAATACGTACGATTTCACGTCACGTGCCTTGAACTGGCCGGGGCGGGGGAATGCACGTGTCCGGACAGCTCAGTCGGTAGAGCATGAGACTTTCAAGTCTGAGGTTCGTGTTCGTGTCAGTCTGAGGTTCGATCCCCACATAGTGTCCGCTATCACCTTTGTAAGTGTGTGACACTGTCATTATAATGGGAGCGGCTGTGGCTCAGGAGGTAGAGAGGGTCGTCTTCTAATCAGAAGATCGGAGGTTCGATCGGAGGGCTCCTCCAGTCTGCGTGTCTAAGTGTCCTTGGGCAAGACGCTGAACCCCAAATCGCTCCCGATGGTCAGGAAGCACCTTGCATGGTAGCTCACTGCCATCGGTGTGTGTGTGAGTGAATGGGTGAATGAGAGGCATATACTGTAAAGCGCTATATAAATGCAGCCATTTACCATTTACCAAAAAATATGGTGTGAGTGTGTCCCCGGATTTGGCCCACCGTCACGTTGTCATGTCTGTTTTCATGTCTGTTTCATGTCTGTTGTCATTCTCTGACAGCAGCCTCGGAGAGCATTCCTGCAGCGGCCAAACCTGATCCTTGGAGGCGGCCGGCCTGAGCAGCATGAGCTGGAATCCAGCAGCCGCACACAGCGAGAGGCGAGGCGCGATCCTGCCTCCTGCACACTAAACCTGCTTGGTCTGTTTGGCTGAATCCCCTCCATTGTTCTCAGGTCGTTTGCCTCTCTGGCTCTGCTCGCTAGTAGGTGGGTATACTAACTAAAAAGGCACGGGAAACAGGGGTCCTTCTTAAAGCGCCATTCATCGCAGACACTGTTCATTTATTCAGGGGAAGGCTTCCTTTTATCGCACTTCCCTGCTTTACATTCACACAGTTGCACGCATTCACAATGGGAGCTGCCACAGTACAACCGCAGTCTTGTACTGAGTATCGCCACTCCAACAGCTGAGGGATAGTGCCTTGCTCAAGAGCACCTCATACCATCGATGACCGGTCGATGCAGTTGCATTTAAAATCGCCCGTACTTACCGGCATGGTAGTAGCGGTCCAGTTTCTCCCATAGGGGCTCATCCTCACGCTGGAGAATGGACAGTTTGAGAGGTTCGTAGATGGAGCCTGAGGGTGGAAACACATCTGACTGTTACACACCAGCTGTACAATACTTCAATACTTTAGAAGCAGCTTCCTAATATTGAGCTACACCCCTATTTAGCATGACCCGTGTCTTAATTGTGTCAATAGGTGTTAAAAAAAAAGATGAAAAATCCTTCTTCATCCTGCCTCCTCTTCGTCTCCATCTCACCTTTATTACTGAATAGGATTTAAGAAGTGAACTCAAGGGATCATAGCTTTCACCTTGATTCACCTGGTTAATCTTTTTCATTTGTTTCTATAGTGGGTGCATGTTCAATACAATTCCTCATAACTGAAAAAAGGATAAACCGATGCAGATTCATAGTTAAAGGTAAATCCAACAGCTTCTTGAGGGAAAGGTGCTGTGCTGAAATGTCTCACATGAGGTGCAGGTTTGTGCAACGTGCATAACATTTTCTAGATTAAATATCCAACTTTCAACAGCTCCTTTATAATTCTATACATCTGAAATGTTCATGCTGATTCTCCATCAGTTTTCCCACTCTTCATTTAAACACCATCGTTTCGCTTTCTTTGCTCCCACGTGACTTTAGAAAGGTCTGCAGTGAACAGCCTCGTGAAACTTGTTGAAATGCTGTCATTTCCAATGAGTGCAAAAGGTAAAAAATACAGAGCAGAGCGGTATAAAAAGCAAGCCATTACAATAAATGCTGCCTTCCAACTTGCGTTTAGTCACTGCAAAATGAACGCCTTGGCACACAAGACACAATTCAGGCCTGGAGCTCAAATTCAAATGGTAATGGGACTTGCCGCCAGATATTTCCTATCATTTTCTTCTGAGCTGAGAGAGCAAGAGTTTGAGGGAAACCCCATCTGCTGGACTGCCTCTATTTTCAGACACTTCTCGCTTTGGTGAGATTTGCATTTTAATGGGTTCGACCTTCGGTCAAGACCACAGGTACCAGGGAAACTCACATCCTCACTGGAATTAGCATAATTTCCATCAGCTTAAAAGTTGCTGAGGACAAAGACAGTCCATCTTTAAAAGAAATAGTGGAAGTCCAATATTCCAATTTTAATTTCTGACGTGAGAATAGACAATAGGGGT
Source organism: Hoplostethus mediterraneus (assembly GCA_034670385.1). NCBI lineage: Eukaryota > Metazoa > Chordata > Actinopteri > Trachichthyiformes > Trachichthyidae > Hoplostethus > Hoplostethus mediterraneus. Next base: position 401,132 of record JAXDDW010000161.1, on the reverse strand, counting down.
GTCAGTATTTAGCTGCTCTGACTTCATTGAGGCACTTGATTCTCACTGGCAGACGTCTACAACTAACACAGCCATACAAGCCCTATCCAAAGGGAGACCATTAGCTACAGTGTGAACCTTGGTTTATGGGTAACAAAATGCTGTGGCATGTAAACCAGCACCATAGTAAGGATGACCCACTGACATGTCAAGATGTGTCCTTCTGATTGCCCGACAGGTTTTTCCCACAGCCCATTAGATGTAGTTCAGACTCCTTTACAGGGAATTGCTGTAGCTGTAGCTGACCGTACTACCCTTTTGTCTTTTCCTAAAGATCTCCTGACACTACTTACCATGTCTGCGAAGTTTCCGGTGAGGCCTGGCAATCGCAGCCACTGAACTGGCCATTCTCAAAAGTTGAAGTTAAGGCCAATCGTCTCTCAGCTAAATTACAAATCTACAGCAATTCACAGGAATGAGTTAGTAGAAGAGAGTCAGACAGACGTGCACAAATCAACACTGAATTACACACAGATTTGATGACGATTACAAAAAGCATGCAAAAATTACAATGCATTGTATTTGCCTAGGGATGAGAGTTATTTCAACTCTAGTCAACATACTTAAGAAACACAGAATAACTAAGACTAAGTTTATGATGACAATGTAATTATGAGAAGGACTTTAGCAGAATCAATGGATCACTAAGTTAGGGCAGTGCTATTTATGCTACATCATTCACTTCAAAATACGATGGTTTCAGAGAGCTACATGAAAACATTGCACAGTTGTGTTAACACTGCTGACGCATGAAAACGTTGTGAATCTAGATTTGTCTTTTCTATTTTTACTCTTAGAACTGAATGTCTTCACGGTCCATGATAAACTGAATAAGCGTCATTACTATAGGACACCCCAATAAAACCCATTCACAAAATGGATAATTCCTACAATGCTATTATTTATTTAGGACTGCTTGGAATTGATGATAGAACCAGTCTCTTGCAATTACCTTATTGGATTGATTTTTTTACTAATTGAGAAGCCATATTATGAGCTTGAACATTAGGTAGATTATTTCCTGAATTCCCTCTGCAGGCTGATTTTTGCAAGATAAAGGATTTTCATCCAACAGCCATTATTTTGGATAATATCATAAAATCTTCATTAAGTATACAAAAAACAACTATGTCTCATAATACTCCTACAGCGTCTTCAAATGTATTTGTGCTACTCATCAGTGAGTATATAATATCACTATAATATGGCATCACTGTAATTTGCCATACTGTTCCTATAGAATATTGGATATAGATTATAATGTTTCTGTGACATTTGTATTTCTATATTTCATACTGTCCCTCAAATATGTATTATAGGATGACTTTCCTTTGGGTGTTGTAAAACACCAGTGCAAACAAGTTGGCCTGCTTCCTCCATAACAACAGGCCAACATAGGCCCTAAGTCATACTCAATGCAACACACACAATACATTAAGCTATGACTGGGATGCAACAGTAAAACCAGACCTGGCGAGAAGCTCTTAAAATAGCTCCTCGAAACTTCAGACATACAACTCTGACCTTTCATGCTTGTTCCCTCTCTGCAGCACAAATTAAATGGACAGACCAACTTAGATTTAAACCTGTGTTCAATGGTTTTACAATCAAACAATCTCGCACAAGCGTTTGCACGAACGTAAGCGGCGGGCGTGTTGCACTGCTGTACAATGTCATACAAAGGATTAAGTCAAACCTGATCTTTTTGATCGGGCTTTTAATTCCAGGAGTTTCCAGCCGACATCTGCCAAGCTCGCCATGTTTACACTCAACTGTACCAGTATCAAGCCAGACGGAACATACTACGGTACTTCCGGTTATGACCTTCAATATAAGACCCTGATTGTACAGCTCCCGTTCCATAGCCTTTAGGAACAATTGTGCCACTGAAATTAGTTAACGTGGCATTTTAAAATACAGTGGACACTCTCGCAAGTTGTCTCTATTGTGTTGAAACATTTATTTGTCTATTTTGGCAGGTCTGTACGTATGACATGTTGCAAAGGTGGATATGGCTATTTACTGTGAAAAGGACACAAGCAAGTAAATCGTTAAAACAGCTATTTGTGTGTCAGTTTTTTTTAAACGATTTTGTTATTTTGTCCACCTCGGTACGTAATCATTATTTTCTTCCAGGAGTGACAATTTTTGCGCTTTAATTTTGAAAGCAACATTGCCTTACTTTCTGTGCTACTCTGACGTACTCTCTCTCTGGCTTGACGCAGCTCTCAACTGTCACACTGCAGCCTGGAGCTCGACACTGCCGTAAACGCGGAAGTGTTAATGTCGCTTAATTTCTTCTTGTTTAAGGGGTTTGCTTATCACCCTTTGTAATCGAACGAAATAATAAGATGATTATTCACATCTGGTACTTTTACAGATGTAAAAATATCAAATAGAAATTCGATTTTATATAACGGTCAAACACACGGAACTGTCATTCCTCCCCGCCGTAAAGCTCGTGCCGTATTCCAGTTTTTGTTGTTGAGCTCTACACTTGCAGAAGGATGTTGATAGTTAATGTTAATTTTCTGGCATTAATAATACATTTTTGGGGACAGTATAACACACTGGCTCTCCAAGATGTAACGACCGACCTATTCGGTGCCGAAAATCATGGGACGGTGGCGGCGTTTGGAGATTTTAACTCGGATAAACAGACAGACATTTTCATTATCAGAGACCGTGAGACTTCATGTTTTGCTTCCTGTGTTTTTAACAAACATTTAACAAAAACAACTTGTTAAATTCCCTGTTGGATTGTCATAGTTGTTGGGTATAGGTGCAGCTACTGTAGTTCATTCAGTCTTACACATTAGCTTGCGTTTTGCACTTATGCACTTTTGCACCATATACCCAATTCCATAGCTAGCATATGCTGTATTACTGCTACCATAGCTGTCAATAATGACACTGCTGTCCAGGATTCCACATTGTTTCTGTCATTATCTTTTTGTAGTACTAATGGAGTAAATGACTGATGAGGTTTAAATGTTGTTTTGTTATTTTAGAGGCATATACTGTTTGTTTCCTGTTGTTTCAGAGTCTGAGCTGGTGATATTCTTGGCTGACTTGAAAGCACCTTACTTCAAGCCCAAAGTACACATCAAAAAAGATTTTTTGCCAAGGTGAATTTGGGATATTCATGACTATTTCATTTAAATGAATTTCATTGTTACCTTGATATTTGATTAAACATTTTAAAGTCAGTGTCAGGTCCTTATTTTACTCTTGTTAGTTGTGGGGATGTGACTTAACTTGCATGGTGGTTATGTTTTGCTTGTGAGGAGGGTATTGTTTAACAACATAGATAAGAGCAGAGCAGAAGAAAAAAAATTTAGCTGGAGCTATATTGTTGGCCCTCATTTTACTGTACAGTCTGCTTCCTGTTTCAGTGACATCATCACCAGTGTGGTTCCAGGAGACTATGATGGAGACTCTCAGATGGATGTACTCCTCACGGCTCAGTCCAAGGGCAATGAGGGAACAAGTGTATTCATCTTCTGGGGGAACAACCAGACGCTGGGTACAGATCTAAGAATTAATGTTTCACAAGGGTGTATGGGGGACCATGCATATCAATGTCTGATTCACCTTAACAAAAGTAGTGAGTAAAAGTTTGAGTATAGTTGCTGTAGGACACTATTGACCTCCTTCAGTTGGCAAAGGATTCATGTATAGTTATGGGATATTTTATGGCCTTGTGTAACTCAGTTGGTAAAGATGGCATTAATTGGCATGGTTAGTTATTCGATTTACACTTCATCAAATATGCACTCATTGTCCTGATAGGCACCTTGGATAAAAGTACCCACTAAATGCATGCACAGTATGCTAGTTTATTGTGTGGGACTGAGATTTGGTCAGCAAACCACATGATTATTAGCATGATTGATTATTTAAGATTATTATTGAGGACATAGTTCTATGTTCTTTATTCAGGAAATCATTACATTCAGGAAAACCTGAATGTTTGCTTCAACAAAGCTGATTGAAAAGCACCTAATTTTAAAAGCTTATTTCAAATTAGTGTGAGAGTTGGATGGAAACCTAGGAAATGAGTAAAACCTTGCTAGTCCAGTTTGACCTTAGTTTATACCAACCCACTGATTTTCTGTGTGGTGTTTGCCAGACCAAGTATTAGTCAGAGACTTATTTTTTCTGTTCATTTTTCACAGATATGGGTGGGCGGCTTGAACTGAACAAAACCTTTACAGATCAACCCCTTGTTATGGAGTAAGTCACAATTTTAATAGTGCTGTCCACAAACCTTTAGTCTTCACTGTGTTTACACAAACCTTTGGTGGTGTGTTTACTTACATTTTGCTTTTGATTGATTGATTCATTCAAGACAACAAATATTTTATCTTTATCTTTAACTTTTCCCACTATGTATAGAGGATCTTTCACAGGCCAATCAATATGTTTTAAAAATGATTGTTCAATTTCAAAACACACAGGTGTCGTTGGGGAAACAAACCTGATTTTATTGTATTTCCTGAAAATTATTTTCTATATAGATTTTATATATATTTCAAGACACCATCATATTGGAAGTTCTAATAAAGTGTGTTGATGTTTGTCTCCTACAGTTTCAATGGGGACATGATCCCAGACATCTTTGGAGTCACCAAGGACTCCACCGAAGTCTGCTATCTCACCAAACGGTCAGCAGAATGTTGTCAATGTGAAACTCATTTACAGTTGTCCATGTTTATTACTGCTGCTGTCAGACTGAAACACATATTATTGCTGTCCTGTATTCTGTGAGAGAGAACACATTGTTGAAATGTTGATAGTTGATTATGAATGAACTGTTGTTTTCAGAAAGGATGGGCTTTGAATTCCACTGTAAGTCTACATTGTGGTTTTCCTTCCCCTTAGGATCCCAGAGTGGCAGAAGGCACTGAGTTCGCCTGTCAAGATGCGCATCCCTCACTCCAACGCTTTCATTGACCTCAACAAGGACTTCACCGCCGGTGAGTCAGTGATGTTTGAGCAATGTCTGACCTTGAAGGAAAATAAAAACTAAGATGTCTGCCTTGTTTGAGAGCCTCAGGGTAGCCAGCAACTAAACACATTGCTGTTGTCAGCTGAAAACACTTGCTTTTCCAAAATCAGCATTTTAAAAACTGTCAAAAAAGCCTTATTTTCTTTTCAATTTCTGAACTCTTTCCACTTAGATGGGGCAGATTTCATGGGACCAATGGTCGTGAAACCTTGATGATTAAGTTGAGGTTTTTATGTGCGATTCCAGACCAATGTATTTTCTGCACTGTCTTTCTTTACTGCAGTAAAGTGGTATTGTGTGCAAGGTTGATGTGCTGCCTGTTCACATCAACAACATCTAGAAAAAATCAGAAAAAAAAAAAAAAATCAAAAATCAAGAATTCACTCTGATGCCTGCAGAGTCCTTGCCTGTAGAGCTGCCTTAGGGCAGGTATTAATGGACGTAAGGATGTTTCCTTCCTGATTTAGCCTCAGGGAGACCCTGCTCTGAACTCTGGAGGGGATTGCTAAAATGTTCATTGCCAGACTAGCTCTTTGTTTGTTGGGAAAAGGTCCCTCACACACCATGGTAAGAGAGAAACTCCTTACCTTGACTGATTAGTTTCTGTATCGGGGCAGCAGAGTCGTGTAGGGAGTATGGAGACCGATGTACAACCTGGCTTTAAGCCCCTTTCCAGTGTGTGCTGTTGTTAATTAATAATCGGGCCACAGTTCATGTTTAGCCCGTTTTCCAGGATGTCCCCTGTCTCTTCTAAAATTAATCCTGTGGATTTTTACATGCTGTTATCTGAGAAACTGTTATAATTTCACTTATTTACAGCATTCACTTTCTTTCAAAAGCCACAGGAATCTCATAAGGGAGAGAGAGCACTCTGGAAAAATGGGCTTCACATTCACCATGGCCGGAATTATCCTTAAATCAGTAGAGGGGGGCAAGTGAAAATGGAATTTCCCAACAGGGATCTATAAAAGATTATTTATGTCTTGGCGATAACCAAAGCTATAGAATAAGACCTTCTGTTGTTCTCTACCAACACAAGGAAATAAAGTGGAACAGAGAACGGTACTTGAATAACAAATCTTGTGGGGTGTCATCCCGTTGGGAGCCAGTCTGTAAAAAGGGTCTAATTCTGCACATTTAATTACACGACACCCTTTTTGAGTAAAAAGGGAATGCCTCACTGTTATTCCTGTTCCTCTTTTGCCCTATTTTCTGCCTACGGGAGACGGCAGTGATCGCTTGCTAATACAGACCGCCGTAGCCAGTAATAGGTCAATTGGGTAATTTGTAACTCACCCCAAATGACAAAAGATCCAATTTAAGCCACTCAACGCCGCTGCTACTCAACCACTACTGCACCTGGGTATGCATTTACATAAAGAGTAATAATAGGCATGTGTGGTTCAAAGCCTAACGTGACTGAAATGCTCAGCATGCATCCCTTGCTGAGTTCTACTTTCCAGTGATATTCGTTTACTGTGTTCCGTTTCTATGGTGATGACCAACTAACACACTGCTAGTTAGACTATGAGTATGTTGTCGACAGTTGGACAGTCTTGGCCACTCCGTTGAGTTTGAGTCCTTCATTAGTCACAGTGAAAAGCATGTTGCATTAGTTGTAGTTGTTAGTTGGTGCATACGCTTTATTGAGAATCTCTTTGGAGGTGAAAAGAAGAAAACGCCCTCATTAAAAGGCCACCAAAATACAAAAGGATATTTGTTTTTGTTTTCATTTATTGTTTCATATTGCATATTTACCCAAAGAATTGAGCAGGGCCAATGTGCATTCACATTTTCAGTCATTAAGGGCTTTTATGGCACCTCAGATAGACCCCCAAGGGCTGAAGATTGGCTTGGGCATGAGGTTGTTTGCCATTTATATGTACACAACATGAATTAAAGAGTAGCTTCACCTTCAGCGCTCAAGAAGCTCACTGCACAGCACTCCTCCTCAGACAACACAATAAGAGATCCGCCAGCTGTATATGCACTCCTTTATTAAAAAGGTTGCAGCAGTCCATGGGTGAAGGATTTACCTCAATGCGGGGTGAAATATAACCTAACATGCGCAAAACCGGCGTGGGGGTTTGGACAGCTCTACGTTCAAGTGCACAAAGCCACGAAAATGGCATTGCGTGATTGATTTGCGTGGTGTTCACAGGCGGAAGGCGCAGGAGTAACTTCACCCCAAAACTGCTACTAAGATCCCACTGTGCCAGCTGGTTTTAATTGACACCCCCCCTGTTGCGCCACCCCGCCCATCCCGGTATAACTGCCCACAAAATTACCTAACTGACGACGGTTGTTATTGCGCCTCACGGAATTGCCAATGTGCCAGTGAACATTCACGGTGGCGCCAGCCCAATATCTTGGAAAACCAGTGGAGAAACTGGTTCCTGTGCCTTTAACTGAACACAAGGTAGTGTTTGGATACCCTATACTAATAATAATAATAATAATAGCTAATAATACATCCTGTGATCACAATTAAAAGGTTTACTTTTGGGTGAAAAAGACCCACCCCCTTCTCTAAGCTGTAGCCAGCTTAGCGAAGCACTCTCAGACTGTAGCATTCATGGTTTGTACTGCTGTAGCAGGTATGCTGCAACACACCAGTCAGTCAGTTTGAGTGACGGCCAGCTGCCCGCCAGTCTGTCTTTCTGTCTGTCTGTGCTCTCAGACTGTAGCGCTCTCACAGTAACTAACACGTACCGCAAGTAGCAATCAGCAAATGAGCAGTGTTCAATTACCCCTTTTCACAAAGTAAACCCAAGTGCATGCAGACAATGCATAATCAAGTTCAGTACTGTAGTCCAACAGAACCCAGTGCTGTAGTTCACTAACTCAAACCGGCACACTCAAAACAAAGGGTATACGTAGGAGAGGGTTAATGAGTATCTCCTCAGGCCTTTCATTGTCTCTCGCTGCCTCCTGACCAACGCTGACCCCCGCCCCCGCTCGCCACACCGACCAAACTATCCCAGGGCATGGAAATGACAGTTGCATGCTTGAATCTCACTGGCGTTGATTTCTAATGTGTGTTTCACCGAGCTTCTCCCAGGAACTGCAAGTGCCAAAACGAGAGACTGAAACATACACTTTAAGGCCACCAATTTTCAAGTTGACTAAGAGAGAGAGGAGTTCCCATTTTCTTCACCAGTGAATGGAGAAATCGTCTCGTTCTTGTTGCACGGCTTCTCCTTTCTCTCTGCAGAGATGTAGCTTAGACGTCAGGGAGGATTCTTTTTCTTTCTTTTTTTGCAGGAAACTAATCCTCGTGTTTAAGGTAATCAGAGAGGATTTTGTTGTGTCATACCCACTGCAGGTATCTTTTTATGGTGTGTGTGGTCTTAGTGTTCCCAGGGTTGTCGCAATTTAACCAGAGCACATTTCCATTCATATTTAATCTGTTTGGGGATTAGGAAAAAGTCAATAAACTTACACTTTTGATGGCAGACTGTAAATGTGATGGACTCTCTCAAATTGCTTAACTGCTAGGTATATTTTGGGTACACACCTCATGGGTGCGCTTGGGTATGTTTTAATGGGAATTGGATTATTCTGTTCATTCTTAGTTTGTACTGCTGTAGCAGGTATGCTGCAACACACCAGTCAGTCAGTTTGAGTGACGGCCAGCTGCCTGCCAGTCTGTCTGACAGCGAGCTTGTCTTTCACTGTCTAAAGTGTAGAGGAGAGGATCTGTTTTCTGATAGACCAGGCCCGATCACACACACAAACACACACACACACACACGCACAACACAACACCCTACCATAAACACAGAAATACTGGCATGGACCTTTTAACACCAGTCTCTGCTCCTCTCAAACCAAGAAGACTCTTCCCCACAGGCTGATTGACAGTCTGCTGTTGGAAATCACATGGTACTGCTCTCTCTCTCTCTCTCATGCACACACACACACACACACACACACACACACACACACACACACACACACACACACACACACACACACACACACACACACACACACGTGCAGCAGTACTCATTAAAGTCCTGTGAATGCCTAAGTACGTTCAGCTGTGTTCAGATTGCTGTGGGTGAGTTTGCTGCAGGAACAACAGGGCATGAGGATGAGAACCGGTGGAAAAAGCCTGCTCTACATCTGGTGGATGTCAGGCTGTTTGGCAGCCACTGTTTGTGGGGGCGTGCAGATGGAGGGAGAGAGAGAGAGAGAGAGAGAGAGAGTAGGCAGGAAGTGATGGAAAAATAAAGCGCAGTGGGAGAGGGGCTGGATGGATAGATGGTTTGAGAGAAAAGGATGAAGGACAGAGGAATGGAGGGAGGGGGACAAGGCAGGCAGTGGGTGAATCTTCAGCATGGCTCAGTGTGTGCTGCAACCACCTGCTTCTCTAAGCGGTACCGGCTGGAGCATTACAGCATAGCTTAAAGGGAGGGAGTTGAGCTTAGCGGCCAGTCTGGGGCCTGCTAGTTAGCCAGTTAAAGCTAAATCCTGATTCGTAGTTTACAGTGATGCAGCCTTTCCTGGGTTTTTTGGGGACACACAACTGCCATTCATGTTTAATGAAGATGGCTTTTGTCCTGCTTTTCTTTTTTCCTTCACTTTGTTTTGGTGTTGTCCCGATCACGTCCCTGTCAGTAGCTCCATCTGGGCTCTTTTCCACAGCGGGGCTAACTGGCCCTTACCAGGGCTGCTCAAAATGTTAAAGCTACTATTATGTTTATGTTTCTCAAAATTAAGACTACGTTTCCCATAATTCCCGTTGCTTCCTTTTGCAAAGATGGACTATGAATAATGTCTAGCTGAAACTGTGCAGTGGAACTAGAATATGACTATGACTTGCAAAATAAAAATCATGAGGTTTTTGGAAAATTGTTGCAGAAATTATGAAACATTTGTGATTTTGAAACGTTTCCATCATGAAACGATACACAGAAACATGTTTGAATATCATGGCAACGTGTATGGAGAGCAGAGATGCATTTGTGGGATGGCGTGTGTGTCTCATGCACAACAAGATGTGCAGCCGGTTCTGAGCAGAAGCTTTCTGCATAATATGTATGTGTCATCTATCATTCACCCTCTGGGTAAAAGATTAATTCTAACTCATTCCAATGTTTTTTTTATGTTTTGTCCAAGGTTTAGATTCATCACAAATTATTTTAAGCACCTCCAGCCACATGATGTCATTGCTCACAGTGATTAAAGATGCTTTAAAATAATACACATTGAAAGATGAACGTGCATTCCTGTTCTTAGTTATATTGACTAAGGCATGAAAACTCAGGTTACAGTGTCTAATGAGTGTAAAACAGATATATAGAAGCTGGGAAAAATAAAAACATACAATCTGAAACTGGGGTAAAATAAAATGGAATATGTGAAACATTAAAGTGGATTTCACAGTGATATAATTAAATCCAAGCCAATCCTGTTGGCCCTGTGGTGTAAACAAGACAGTCCAACTACTGGTCTGTTTGCCCTCAAATTGGGTGTTTTAAAAAATAAATCTAGCCACTGACCTGGAAGAACAAAGAGGGTAGATAAGCTAGAGAGTCAACAGGATTTATGAGCCTGGGGCATTTGTAGTGCTGTTTATTGTTCAAAAGTAAATGAGAATATCAGTAAATGGAGGAGGTCCTTAATCTGGGCATTTTACCTCTCTCTTGGGCAAGGTTTCCATCTCAGGAAGCCCAGAGAAGTCCTCTCTCACCTATCAGTATGGTAATATAGTGAGGTGGTTTGCTAGCGTGGTCCAAGAAGGATGAGGGGAAGGTCAGGGCCGTGTCGCGACTCCAATCTCAGCCCGGTGTTTAAAGCTGTAAACAGTCCCACAGTGAAGCATTGGCTGACCTCGCTGCATCAGCATTGCCAGCAAAAATGTCTGGAATTGTTTCCTGGCTGGTGTCAAGGCCTCATTTAGGCTGCTGGACTGGCCAGCCAAGCAACCTGGTGGCGATGTACCGCTTATGGCTCCTCTTATCCTCTCTCTCTTTCTCTTTCTCTTTCTCTTTCTCTCTCGCACTCTGGATGCAATGATACTGATGAAAAGTGCTCCAATATGTTTTTAGATCTCTTTAATGAAGATGAATGATTTTTCACAATCAGAGAGAGGAGTGTCAAAGGTCCGATCTGAACCTGCAACGTGCACATGGCATGCACCCCATGCATGTCCTCTAAAACAGAAAAGTCGGTCATGGCTAGAGCGTTTTGGTCCAGTTACCCCAAACCAGTGGTCTAAGGCTATACTGCTCGCAATCAGAAGCGGTAGTGGCACTGAAAACGTTGTATCGTGACATCCCTTTTGATATTGTTTTCCCGGCATCACAAAAGCAAAGACATCATTAAGCGTCGAGTGAGCTTTGTAGATTCAGTTGTGTGTTCTGAAGCTGCTCGCCGCAGTAACACAACCAATTAGCAGCAACGGCTCTTACTGTGAGACAGCTAAGAGGCTGAGCTTCATACAATAGATGGCTGATGTGGGCAGGCGCTTCAATAGCCATCAAAGCTTCAATAATAATCAAAGCAAAATGACCACAGGAGATGTTCTTATCATTTGAATGGCATACACTTGGAGTAGTCACACTTATTAAATCTCTCCCCACTATAGAATCAAGGTAACCCAAAGGGTCTCATCACAGCTTTTCAATTCAGAAATAGCACCGCTAGGCACGAAGCTAACAGCAGTACGATAAGAACTTGTTAGGAAAAAAATGTGGTAATTGTAAGGTAATTATAAATTCCATTTTGGGCAAAACATGCACAAAGACAGCAAGTCTGGCATAAGGATGCATTGCTAGGCAACGGGTATGGTAATGCTTGATGCAGCTTCCAATTAAACCAGCTCTCTGTGTCAAAGTGACTCGTTGATTGTCTGAGTAATATGGGGCAGGGGGAACAGATTTGCCATTTAACCATGTTGGCCAAGGAGAAGAATTGATTATAAAGGGATTACGTTTACATTTAGGTAGCACTCAGTCATTTTAGCTCTTAAAACAGTGTATCTACCTGACAGATAGACAGAGAGACAGACAGAGACAGGCCCATTAAAGTTTGTCACATCCAAGCAATGCTAATCCTAATAAGAGAATTATAGACCCTTAGGCCAGGATGAACTGAACAAGTCAAAGAAAAACACACATGGTATTATGCATTTATCAGACATGAGGGCTGAAGTGGGTAGACAGCCAAGCTGGGATTAAGACGTTTTATTTTAGGACTGTGTGCGCTGTCCTGGTGAGTCAGTGGGCTAAATTGTACACCATGCACCCTTGCACTCCTTCACGTGGTCCAATGCAAATCAACAAGTGGAATTATCTCACCCCATTTGGCAGAACTTTTCCACTTGTTTTAAAAAAAAGTATGATTTTTAAGACTGATTTTCTTTCCAGTTACAGAAACACATGGGGTGCTTGGGCTTTGTAATGGGTGGGTGGTAAAGTCAGGTGCATAGAGACAGCCATGTGGTCAGATACAACCTGTAGGTTGTCGATGGGGGCAGACTCAGAGATGACCAGGTCTAGAGCATGCCCTCTGGAGTGCGTGGGGACATCAACATGTTATTTTCGATCTAGACATTTGAGCATACAGAGTGACAAGATGGTGAGCGGGAGAGACCGGGGCAGCGGGCCAGAAAGTAGAGCAGAGGGACACCGTGGCAGGTACACCTCAGGTCGGCTGAGAAGGCAGATAGCTGCGTAGTGTGACAGGTGAGCAGTTGTTGTAGTAGCTGTAGTAGTCTGCTTCATATAGTCTTTGCTTACTAAACGTCTGCAGGTCTGATCAAACACAGGGAAAAAGTAGCACATTCACAAGGGTAAAAGGCCATCACATAATGATGAAGAGCGATAAAAGAACATGCAATTCACGGCGAGGAGCACAGCGTCAAGCATTTTTAACCAATTAGAGATCCTTTATTATGATATGGTTGTGAGAAGTCCTCGTAACGTTTGTTCATTTATCCATTTGACATTCTTTCCAAGTATTTGAAACGACTGTCCTGTTTTGCGCGGTCGCTACACATTTCCTCCTCGCCAAAACATGGAGGAAACCCCCCCCCTAAAACCCTAACCCCCCCCCCACGACGCACCCACGACGACATGTATCTATCATCATAAATGCATCAATTGCATTCACTGCTCTTCCCCGCGTTTTAATTTCCCCCTTGTATAGAGATTTGGAGTGAGCACACAGGCATGTTAGGAACGCCTGGTGCGATGCGGCAGCCCTTTGAGGTGTGTCGTTTGTAGCCTCTCCGCCTCCAGGAAAGCTGGCGCGGCGTCAAACAGGCAAAAGCGACGCTGTGTTTATTTTGGTAAGCACGGGTGTTTTTGCAGATAAATGAATAATGGGAATAAATGAGGCAGCACGTTGCCTCTCTGATACGCACGGCTCTGTGACTGTAGCCTGGGGTTATGCTGTCTCCACATGTTCTGTCCCAAAATAAGTTCCCTTCTCTTTGCCGGGATGTGCAAAATATCAGTTCCTTCTGCGCAGTCTCACTTTTGGCAAGGCTAACAATTCCTTTAACCTGTCTCCTCTCCTTCAACTGCATCTCCTATTTATGATTGAGTTGGATTTAATTGGTGATATCAAAAAGAGACCATAGTTTCCCCTTGAATCCACCTCATCACATCACCTCAATCACCTCAATCATGGAAAGAGCAGGTGGCGCTAATATTCAATACACTCTGGATGAATAACCTCCTGTGTGAGCAAACTTTTCCGCGGGTCCTTAAAAAGTCTTCAATTCAATGCTTTAAAAGGTCTTAAATTGTCTTTTTTTTGTTGTAAAGTATAAATTTTAAATTAAATATAATTTTCAGAGGTCTTAAAAATGATCTGAGTTCACTTAATCTCAGCCAGAGACTGTTTAGCTAGCTGCTTTAGCGCCTCTGCCTTGCCAAATCACAGGCACAAACATGAATGCCCGCAGCAAACTCATGTTTGTATGGCAAGTCTCTGAATTTCACAAGCATCTAAAGAGGACCTACATCAACTACTACAGCGCCATTAGAGAAGAGAAACGGCGCATATCAGTGAACTAGTACCGTTAACGTTAGTAGGCTAGTACCACACGCTAGTAAAGACTTCTATCTTGTAACGTTGAGCACAAATCAACGGAATTACGTTACAAATTTCTACAAAGTTGTTTCAATGTTTTCATAACAAAAATGACATATGAATAAAAAATTGATGCAGAAGGGAATTGTGTTTACTGTTCACGGTGTGCACCGCTATATTGCTGTGACGTCAGGTGTGTTTATATTGGTGAACTCGGACCAGATCTTGCCGAGTTTCCGACTGGGAATTCTGACTTGAATGACTGTTCTATTGCACTTTTCCGTGTCGGAGGTTTTTTTTTTTTTTGTACAAATTTCGAGGACAATGGATTGCACCATTATTATTTTTTTATGGTCTCTGCCACGGCCAACTACTATGGGGAAGTGCAAATTCAGCCACACATGGGTGGACAACAGCAAGTTTGCTACTTGGTTGAAGCCAGTGGAGTCATAGTAGCACAAAGCCCGCTGCTTCATTTGAACCTTCAAATTAGGCACAATGGGAATCAAAGCTTTGGAATCGCATATGTAGAGTGAAAAACATAAAACAGCTGTCAAATACTACATTTTTGTAGAAAAATTGGTCAAAAGTCTGAAATCTAACTTGCTGAAACCTGCAGAAACCCTGCAATCAACTACTGAAAACAATACATTTAGGCGTTGCTGGGTTGCTGTTTTTTTCCCCACAAATGCCATACACCATTCACAGTCAACTATTGACTTTGTTCACTTCAAAGCAAACACATAGCCTATTATCATATCTCACTTTGATGTTTGGCATTCACTGTAATGTTCTAAATGCACCCTTTCTCCCAAATACTGTTCTATACTTGAAAGGATGCCTTTTCATTCTTCCGAGAGGCTTCAACATGGTAGGCTTGATAAACATTGCCAACGCAGTCTCCGGTGTTGACAGGAGGTTAATAGCTGTACCTTTTTGGAGCAAAGTCAAGTTTTATTATAATTATTTTAATATATAATAAATGCTGTGTAATTTGAATTAGTTTACATAAATAGATATACACACACACACACACACACATCATCGTATTCAGCGCTAATACAATGCACATTGCCCCTCCATGTTGGCAAGCTGATATATTGACACACATGCACAAAAGCACAGGCTCCATTCCAGCCCGTGGAATGAGCTTTCTTATGCTTGTTACAGTAGTTCCCTGAGCAGTTTTTTTGTACACACACACACGCGGCATAAAAAAAGTGTTCTGAGCAAAATGGGATGGGAAGTGTGTGTACGTATGAGAAGGTTCGGCTGTAATCCCCCGTAGCTAGTGCACCTACGTTGTTCCCTGTAATGGTTTTAGGGGATTATTTCTTCCGGGAATAGCATCACTCCATTCTGTGCCTGTGTGCTGTGCCATGTTTGTGAATGAGCCATTTTGATAGATCGGGTGGAAGTCACACAGTGCGGAGTAGGGCTACATATTGGCTTAGAGACGGATTTATTCTGTGGAGCTTTTCACTTTGTTCTTGGCCTGGATTGTGTGTGTGTGTGCGTGTGTGTGTGCGTGCGTGCGCGCGTGCGTATTCATGTGGACCAATTCAGTTGCTATCCTTATACATGGTGTCGTCGCTCCAAAGACAGATAGCTTTTATTTCCCTATAATCTCTTAACAGTGGGTAATGAGAAAGTTACCTTGTGGCCTCTGGGAAAAATACCTGGCAGAGAAAGTGATCTTTATCAGCCCTTGTAACTGTGGGGAAACATGGATTGTCATATTTCACTGCATCAACAAGTGAAATCTACTCCCACTATTGTCTCTCAGCCAACGAGGTAACAGTACAAATCAAATATATTTTTAAAGGCTTGCTCCTGCATCACGGCTCCTCTCCTCCTACTACGGTAAATCATTTTTTGTGGGCTTTTGGCAAGTTTGGAAAAGCTTGTTTCACAGTCTGCTGGTTCCTTGCTAGCAGAAGGGACAGAGCCACATATCAATGGAGGTGGCCGGTGAAGATTTGGCCCCATCCCTGCACAGTCTCCTCTCCCCCCAACCCTTTAAAGGGATACTCTGGTATTATGAATTTGACTCGGTCATACTCCCTCACCAGATACTTGTCACTGTGTAAGAAAAGGTCATCCTCCAATGTCCCTTAAATAGCTTATTTGCCTTGTTAGAGTTTGTCATTGCAACCATGGGTTACGCCTTGCTGCGTGTAGCCAGTTTTACACGTAGCTGTGCCTTTTGGTTTCGGCGAGCAAGGTTAACAAGCTATTTAAGGAACACTGAAGGACAACCTTTTCTCACAGTGTGACAAGTGTGTTGAGAAACTATGTTTGACGTTAGGTTAAGTGTGTATTCTCTTTGAAGGGATTTATTTGGTTTAGAGACTCTGGGCAATTTTGTAAGTGTCATCCAATAAACCTTTTGCGATCAGATGAGGTTTTTTATATGATTAGTTCCTCACCTTTTTATTCTGATACTTGAACTATGTTACATTATCAATTTAAAGATAATTGAATGCAAACCTTTAATCTGGTAATAGTCTGTGGTTCTTCACAGGCATAGATTCAGACTTGCTTCTTGGTTGAACCATCTCCATACTTGTTTATATGAGGGTAGTAGGGTTAATCAGCATCATACTTCTGGCTATTAAAATTTAGGTTCCTTAAAATGCCAGTAAGTGTCTGGTGAAGAGACATAACCGTTTCCCTTTAATACTAGACCTTTATGTGGTCCCTCTTTCCTAGTGCCGATTAGAAGCCTAGCAGCAGCGGGCAAGACAAACACCCGTGTACAGGGAGTTGCAGTAATCAAGACAGGACTAGATGAAGGCACGCATGGCGTTTTCCAGGTCATGAAGCGAGAGGAATGGCTTGATTTTAGCAATTTGTCTGAGCTGAAAGCAGCTATCTTTTACTACTGCATGTATTTGTTTATCAAATACTGAGGGCTGAAAATCACACCACGGCTTTTGGCATACAGTTTGATGTGGACAGCTGGCCTAAGCTGTTTGACATACTTCTAATAGAGTCGGGGGGTTGGGGGCCAAATAAGATAACCTCAGACTTGTTTTCATTTAGTGGAGAATTTATTTTTGCCATCCAGCATTTGATGTCCTCAAGGCAGTCACAAAGGTTCTTTAGGTTTATCTAAACCTCAAATCTTATTGAAGATATCTCAAATAAAGAACACACACAATAACTCTTGTGACTTCCTTCAATCAGTAAATTGTGTCACCTCCTTTAGCATCAATGGCTAACCGTCTCCTAAAGCCACTGATCAGTATCTGGAATCTTCCTGGAGGGACCTTTGCCCACTCCTCCTTACAAAACAACTCAGTCATGTTTGAGGGGGGCTGTCTCGCATGCTTCAGCTCCTGTCAGCATCTCAGTTAGATTTAGGTCAGGACTTTGACTTGGTCAATCCAAAGTACTAAACGTCTTCCTCCTGAGTCTTCCTTTGGTAGATTTACTTGAATGCTTAGGATCATCGTCTTGTTGGAACAGCCACTTTTGGCCCAGCTTTAGCTCTGGCTTTAGTTTTGGCTTTGAACTGTTTTGGCTAGGAATGCTCTTTGTTTTATCATGGATGGCAATAATTTTGCTGCAAAAGAAAGCCGTGATTTCCCGTTACAGAGAGGAACGCGACAGGGATGTCCTCTTTCCCCCCTCCTATTCGCGCTCAGCATAGAACCACTTGCGGAAGCCATCCGCTGCTCCTCAGGGGTCCATGGTCTACGCATTGGGCAAATGGAACATAAGATTTCTTTATATGCTGACGACGTGATCCTCTACATAACTGATGTGTTAATCTTTGTCCCAAATGTATTTAAGATAATAGATGAGTATGGTGTTTATTTTGTTTATTTTGTAGCCACGTCAGGCTACAAAATAAACATGGGTAAAACTGTTGCCATGATGACGTTTGCCACTGCCTCTATCTCTGGCAGGCCGTGTGGCTTCTATAAAGATGAATGTCCTGCCAAGACTATTGTACTTGTTTTCGATGCTTCCTGTTAAAAACATTCATACAACTAAACAAAGTGATGGGTCAATTCATATGGCAGAAAAAAAGGGCCCGTATAAGGTTGAAGAAGCTGCAGCTTTCCAGACACACAGGTGGTCTTGGTCTTCCTAACCTACAGTTATATTATTGTGCGGCTCAACTTAATCACATGACGTCATGGATTACATCACCTCTTGACCTTGCTTGGTTGGGTATCGAAAACCATTATTGTTCCCCGTGGCCATTACGCTGTCTGCCCTTTATACCATACGCAGTGGCTTATGACAGAATTAAACAGAATCCAATAACCAGCCACACGCTGAAGACATGGAGGGAAATCAGGCAAAAATACTGGCTGATAGGACTGGTTAGAAATATTCCTATACTTTATAACCCAAATTTTACCCCAGCCACTATGTCTCAGGGATTTAGGGAATGGGAGGAGAAAGGGATTCGTAGAGTAGCAGATCTTTTTGATGGTCCCACTCTTAAAACGTTCCCAGATCTACAAAAGGAATTTTGTCTAGACAACAAACATGTATTCAGATACCTGCAAGTAAAGCAATATATGGTAAAGAATGGTATTACTCAAAGAATGACTGACCCCATTGAGCCCATAGAAGAGCTAATTGAGTCTATCTATAAAGATGGTGTGGGTGGTAGGGTTTCCACATTTTATCGGATTCTTCTTGAAATGGAAAAAGTGCCTCTTGACAGCCTTAAAGCCACATGGGAAGCTGACCTACAGTCGGGAATACCAGAGGATGGCTGGGGGAAAGTGTGGGAAACCATCAGTAAAACTACAAGATGTAATCAGACTAGAGAATTCCAGTTTAAAATACTTCATCGTTATTTTATGACTCCTGAAAAGCTTAATAGAATATGGGATAGCGTACCTTCCTCATGTTGGAGGGATTGTGGACAAACTGGTTCCCTGGCACATATATTTTGGCATTGTCCTAAAATACAACATTTTTGGTCTGAAATACTTCGGACAATCTGTGATATTACTGGTCTCACGGTTCCTTCCGATCCCTGCTACATAATCCTTGGTATTGTACCTGTAGATATGCATCACCACCCAGCGCTTAGATTGATTAGTTATTTGTTGGCAGCTGCTAGGAAGTGCATTAGAAAATGTTGGAAGGAAAAGCTGGCCCCTTCAATGGTTATGTGGATTGGTCTGTGTGGAGAATTATCAGATATGGAAAGAATTACAGCAGCCCTGCAACATAAACAACAGAGGTATAACAGAACTTGGATGGACTTTGAGTCATATTGTGCTAAAATACATGACTCTGTATCTTGAAGCTGTACTGTACGCCTTTTTGTCCCATTTTCCTCATTATTTGACTATTACTCAGAAAATGTTTATTTTTCTTTTAGGCCTATAAACCTATAAACCCATTTGTATTTTTATTTTATTTTATTTTTATTTTTTATTTAGGTTTATTAATTTATTTTTTTAAATATTAATTTATATTTTTATTTAAGTTTTGATTTACTTAGTTTTTTGTGTGTCTGTCTGTTTATATGTGTATGATTGTAATGCTATGTTGAAAAATCAATAAAAATAATTGTTCAAAAAAGAAAGAAAGCCGTGAAAGTATAAAAATGTTGTATTGCTTTGTATTGCTGGTATGCTGTGCAATCCGAGACAGGGTCCTCCTTCCCATACTTATGGGCTGATGTAGCATTGACAAGTTCAAATAAGCACCTCATGCTATCAGAGAACCAGGGTTACAGCCATAACTCCTGCATTGTTAGACAAGCTTATCTGCCCCAATGATGTGCCCAAACTCAAAACTGTGTGTGCCAGACTTGGTTTTGTGACATCTATCCTGGAAAAGGTGAGATGATCTCCAATCCGATAGAGACTTTTTTAAACAGAGCCCAGGAAGCAGCCATTTCTCTTGAGACCAGTGGGAGCCTGAATTTCACTATTGTTGTAGGCCAGAGTAATCACTCCTATAATTGCCGCCTGTATGTCGGTCTGCAAGGGAGCTGACTGAGCCGCTGGCTGTGCCTTCCATGGGAGACAGAGCTGTAACGCTTGGTCCTCCTTCATTTTGACCTTGCAGCTCATTCAAAAATGTCCTCGGGTACAACTCGAATGTCCAGCATGTACTCTTTGTCCTTGTCAGTTAGGTTTGTCAGGTTGAGCTATCTTAGATGGATAGATACTTTATTGATCCCCGGGGGAAATTCTGGGGTTACAGCATCATAACAGTATCAACAAGAAACAGAATGTACAAAATACACATGCAGGGGTACAAAATACAAAGGCCTAAATAGTAAATACTAAAAAACTATGGTACCAGGATGTACAGCAGATGGATGGCATGTTTACATATATACATGTAGGGCAATGTGCAGGGTAATGAATAAGTGTGAATGGGAATTGATAAAGTGCAGGGCAGTGAAGGAATGGGAATGGGAATGATTGAATAAATTGCAGGGCAATGGCAATGATTGAATGTGGTGAGGTCTTCCGTGGTGGGATCAGTCTATGGCTGAATAAGCTCTGCTGCTTCATAACCATGGCATGGAGGGGGTGGGAGACATTATCCATGATGGCCAGCATCCTTCTCTCTGCCACCTCCTCCAGGGTGTCCAGGTTAATGCCCACAACAGAGCCAGCCATCCTGATCAGTTTGTTCAGCCTGTTGATATCCTTGGCCCTGGTGTTAGCGCCCCAACACACCACCACAAAGAAGATGACACTGGCCACAACCACTGGTAGAACATATGCAGTAGAGAACTGAATATGCTGAAGGACCTGAGCCTCCTCAGGAAGTAGAGTTGGCTCTGGTCCTTCTTGTACAGGGCCTCGGTGTTGCCGGCCCATTCCAGTTTGTTGTCCAGATGAACTCCCAGGTACTTGTAGGACCCGACTGTCTCCACATCCATCTCCTGGCCATGATGACTACTGTGATCTCTTCCTATAGGGTGGCTTTGGGCTTAGCAGTCACATCCTCTAACAGCTCTGCTTGGTAGGCAGTGAGCATTGAGGTGATGTTCAGTCTCGAGTGTGCCCGTGTTTAGCATATGCTAAAGTGCTAAACACAGCATTGCTAAATTAAAGGGGGGGTATTGTACTCATTTTGGGCTATTTAAACTGTTCCTGGGGGTCTTTTCAAGACGTTTGTGAAGTCTATATCAAAACAAATCCTAAAACCAGCTTCTGTGGTGTGTGTTTCAGTCTCTCATTTTCTCCATTGTAAAGAACAGGCTGTTTTGAGGGCGTGGAGGTTGTATGTAATGAGCACTGCTCTGATTGGCCACGGCGTGAGGTGGCCAATCAGAGCAGTGCTCATTACATTCAACCTCCACGGAGAGCAGAGCGCCCATGCTGCTCAAGGTAAACAAATAAGCTTGATGCAGAAATTTACCATAACCATGGCGGCAGCTCCAGAACCAACACTGAGACCGGACATGTTTGAGTCGGAGTCTGACCCAGAATGGGAAGAGGCAGCTGAGGCGGTTACACTTAGTTTCTCAATGATAACAATTCTGTGTAATATTGTACTTTGTTTTGTGTATGTGGCTGTGTGAGGGATACTCTCTGCTGTAGCCGGTCTGTTTATGGCTCATGTCCATAAGCTTATTGAATACAACTTGCAATACAAGCTAGGATTGACAATTTTGTTGCGCTAGTTAGCCAATATATTATTGGTTGCAATCTATTTGCATCCAAACAGCGCAGCCAACAACCAAAGACGATTGTACTAATGGTGGCTAAAGTTTACCAAGCCTGACACGTTCGACAGACTTATAAAACAGACTCTGGTCCCAACAAATAACTTTAAGATGAGTCCTGACTCCAACCAATAACTTTACTTTTATTTTACTTTACTTTTAATGACTCCAGCTTTAGTTTTCTTACTTCTTCCACAAGCCCGTGGCTAGCCCCGCTAGCTTGTTAGCTAACCAGCAGTGAATATACTAACCAGACTAATTTGGTAAATTAAATCAAAACATGGTGACACTTGCAGATTCCAATTTTGCAGATGGGTCACGTACCTTATGAATTGCTCCATCTTTAAGCTTCAATTTAGATGCTAATCCTGCCGTTGCTCAAGCAGTCTGAGGACTGATCATCACACACAGAAAAAAACTGTAGCCGTTGCTGTTAAAAATAAAATGAATCCACTCTGTCCTGGCATTTTTGCATGTTGGGAGACTGTGCAGGGATCTATGTCGCTGCCTGCATCCTACAAAATAATAACTGGAGAGTTGATATTTCTCCTGATATGTTGTTTAAGCTTCACTCGTCGCAAAGTAATGGTGCATTTTAGTGTACTCGAAAAAAACGGTGTCCGAATGTGATATGCGCCGATTCTCTTCACTAATGGCGCTGTAGTAGTTGATGTTGAGTTTAGATTGTTGTAACATTTTGAGACTTACCATACAAACATGAGTTTGCTGCGGGCGATTATGTTTTCCAGAGCAGATGCACTGGAACACATTTAGATTGGAAGTTAGGAATACTGACTCGGAATTATCGATTTCCGAGTACAATGGAATAAGCAACGGCTTGCGGCGCTGCCGTGAGCTGCATTTTGTGATGACGTAAATGGGATTGGTTGTTCACCTGGGCGTGGGCATGCTCTGAGAGGGGCTGGATTTGCACCTTATGACGTCCAAAGGAACCATTTTCTGAAACGGGCTGTTTGTCTCCTATCTTTTGCACCGTTTTGGGAAAAAGGAAAATACAGAAAAACTTCCAGATTTCAAATTTTCTCAGCTGCTTAGGGAAGTAATTTTCTGTGGAACATGTATAAGCGCCGTGTATAAGTGACGCAAGAAATTATTGAATGACTTGTTGATGATTTGTCAGCCCATAAGTATTGGCAGGAGGGTCTACAATACACAGGGAGACGTATCCCATAGGAAGGCAATATGTCTTCTTAACGCTTCTTATGGTCTTAATGCACAAAAAGCTATCCGCCACAAAGGAGTCGTATTATATCTGACTTATGTCTCCCTGCTCCTTGCTAGCATGACACTCTTCCCGAAATTGTGGTACCTCTTGCGTCAAACCAGGCCTTTACAAGGTTTTAGCCAACAATCTTATCGCCTTGCGTCTGTCCTCTCTCTCTCCTCACCGGGAGTGAGGCAGCCTCCAAATGTCTGCTGGAGGGGGATTATCTGTTTCACTGATGACTGCTGTGACATTTCCCTCTGAATGTCTTAGGCCCTCCCTTCAACCCCCCACCCCACCCCCATGGCATCTGAAACATGGACCGGGCCAAGGGTTAAAGACAGAGAGAACAAATCAATGCAAACAGACACGAACACAGGGGGCTTGACTGATAGGCTGCAGGATGGCTTTGAACAGGAGTATATATGCAACACACACAATCACAAATCCAAGCAAGCGCAGACACACACGCTTTCTGTTTACATCTGTCTGATTTTACTCCATTACTGTCAGCCTCATTCAACCCCCATTACACACACACACACACACACACACACACACACACACACACACACACACACACAGATAGATGCACAAAGTGGACATCTGCCCCCCAACCCCCCTGAACAGAGCAATGAGATCAGTCGGCATGGCGGCCCTGTTTGAGCCCATCTCCTCGGAGACCCTGAGGGATTGTAGCACAGTACTGTGTGTGTGTGTGTGTGTGTGTGTGTGTGTGTGTGTGTGTGTGTGTGTGTGTGTGTGTCCCTCAGACAACTGGCAGGGGATAGGAGTCACAGCTTGTTTGCTGAGTAACAGGCTAACAAATAACCTGCTCAGGGGCATTAGAGACACAGAGAAGAAGGAGGCTAGGTTATTTCTCTCTCTCTCTCTCTCTCTCTCTCTCTCTCTCTCTCTCTCTCTCTCTCTCTATCTTACACTTCTTTCTCTTACTTCTTTGCTCCCCCCATCTGTCTTTCTATTTCAGTTGTTTTTTTGTCTTTCACATTTTTTGCCTCGCTTTCACTTTTCCCTCCATCTCACCATCCCAGCCTCCTTCGTCGTTCCCTCGTCTTTTCCTGTCCTCCTTTTCTCCCCCCTCTACCTAATGGCTTGGAGCATGGCAATGATGAGTGGGGTGACAGCACACACACACACACACACACACGCACACACACTCTCAGACACTAATGCAGCAGCCTTCTAATGCTGGCTGTCAGCTTCACTCTACACTGCAGCCTGGACTGCTGCTGCTAGGCCTCTTACAGGTAGCCCTGGATGGGGAGGGTGCTTTAAGGAGAAGGGGGTGATATAAGACACTAATGGAGCAGCCTCACCCACACTGTCAGCTCGACTTTCGTCTACATGCTGCTGATACTGCTGCTGCTGCTGTTGTTGTTGTTGACCTCGTATGGCCCCGCAGGTAGACCAAAGGGAGGAGGAGGTGAAGGAGGACAGCAGGACGGAAGACTAGCAGCAGGGGGAAGAAAGGGATGAGGCAGAGGTGGAGGCTACGGCAAACTAGGAAGGGAAAGAGGTCGTTTTTTTATTTTCTTGTCTAGGATCTCCTTCCGTTCATTCGTTCTTCCATCAAACGTAATATCTCAGACACAGCTGATTGGATTTTGATGACACTTGGGATACTTCGGCAAGTACGGTCGGACAAGGGATCGAACCCTATAGTTGGGGCACAACCTCACTTACCCACAAGGCCATCATCCCACACCACAGTGGAGGAAAGGGCATGAACAGGAGGGCAAGGGAGAACTGAGGGAGAGACAAATGTTCAGTTATAATGTTCAGGAAAGGGGAGGGGGCGCCATCCCTCTCCAGTATACAATCCCAGCGCCATCCAGTGCAGTTAAATCAATAATCTTGTCTTTCTCCACTAGTGGTTGTGTCCTCCCTCATCTTGGCAACCTTCTCCACACTCGCATAGCCGTACCGACGGCCCCATAACCATCCATCATGTACTAAGAGCCACCGTCATGTCACAACAAGGTCCCATGGATTGTGGTGCCATTTCATTTCATTTTTAGCTCCCAGATTGCTTCCTGATAGCCAGGGCCTCAGCTGACTCAGTGACCTGGCTTTTATTGGGGATCACTGGCAATACTCCCACAGGTCTAACCGAGCTCCAGTCGGCTCCATAAAAAGCACTCCGGCACTTTTAATAAGCTGCTAATTGTAAGCTTGCAAGCTGGCGGGGTAACATGTTCAGTTTAGTGAGCATCAATGCTCACTAAACTGCCCGGGATGCCGAAGTCAAAGGGCATGTGGGCGGGTGGATGAGGTGGATGTAGGGTGGGGTATGTACAGCTGTGAGAAAAAGGTTGTGAAGCCTTTTGATTTAACTGCATTGCTGCATAAATGGCTCCTAAAATATGGTCTGATCTTCACCTAACAATAGATGGACACAATGTGACCTGATCCAACTTGTTCATGCAAGACATCCCAAAAATATCAATGAACTCAAACCGGTCCAAAATACCTCCTCACCGTTGAGCAGATGCCGGTTATTCAAGAAGCTTCACAAATGTTTTCTCACCACTGTCTATATGGGGACATGTTTATAGTGGCAAGCATGAGAGTAACACAAATAAATGAGCTACAACTCTGCTCATCATCTCTCTCTCTCACACACACACACACACACACACACACACACTCATTATTCTTCTCTTTCAGCCAATTAAATCTCTTTTGGGTTTGCTGCAGTTCTGTACGATAATAGTCTTTGTATGGAATAACAGGATGGTGTAGAGCAGTGATTCTCAGTCCTGGGCCTCGGGGCCTCGGGGCACTGATGGTTTTCTGTCATACCAGGTAGCTAATTGCATTCACCTGGCATCCTGGGTGTAAATCAGTCCCTGATTACAGGGCTGGAATGAAAAGCAGCAGGGCTCCGGGCCCCGAGGACCAGGGTGGAGAGAACGACTGGTGTAGAGGATAGGACTTTTCAGTTCATGAATCAGAACCCAGAGGAAAGAAAAATCCACCCAAGAGATCTCATATTTCTACCTTTTATGTTTCCTAGACACAAATGAGCTCGTTTTAACACTAAGCTGAGACCAAAGGTATTTTCTCCTGTTTCTCAGATTCAACTCAGGAGAAACAACCACATAACAGCTCTTGTTGATCTCACTCTGATCACAACTACAGATCTCCAAATGATCTGAAACTAAATTTAACCCTGGATATGAGACCATGAGATCAGAGAAAGATCTTAAAGAAAACTCAATACTGTTGCATTTTCCTGTTGAAGCCACGGGGCCAACAGACTGATTACTATATATATATCACATGTTAGCATCTTCACATTGATCTCATAAAGTCTCAAGAAACCTTTATACCACATAACTGCAACGTCCTGGGTTCGAGTCTGGCCCGGGGCCTATGTTGCATGTCATCCCTCCTCTCTCACCTGATCTTTCCTGTCTCTCTCTACTGCTAGCTATCAAGTAAATGCAAAAAAGAAAAAAATAATAATAATCCTTTCTCTCTCTGTTGTCTCCTCATTGCTCCTAAGAGGGTTTTAGGTAAAACATTTCAGATAAAGCTGATTACAGTATGAGACAAAATTGAGATCTCCCCTATTTCTTAGGAGATGAAGAAAAGACGACATGAGATTCTTTTTGTCAAATTAATTTGTCAAATTTCAAGAATATTGTTCAAGTTTGTGGGTGTTTTTATTGAGAAGGATTTTACTTAGGAAACAGTTTACACCATGGCATTTTCTCATAAGCACCTACCTAGCAACATTTTGACTCACGGTGGCTTTAAAATGAAAACCAGTAATGGAGAATAAGAACAAAAAAAGGAATATTCTCAGTTCAGTTGAAGTAGGAATTGAGAAGCTGCCACCCACTCCTACACACCGCTGGTTTCAGGTGTGTAGCGCTCAGTGCTCAACGAGGGATTCACTCTGCACTTCAATGTGCGCTTCGATTTAAGCGGAGCCTCAGCCCTGTGACTGCTCCATGTCTCGCTGCGCTTCACAGCCATGCGCCGTAACGCCTCCTCATCCACCGCAGAGATCCCATTGTCCTGAGCTACAATGTATGGCAAATGAGGGTGAGTGTGTATAAGAGAGAGAGAGAGAGACAGATAGATAAACAGATAGAGGGAAGGTGTTAGTGAGCGAGACAACGCAAAAGAGACGGTAAAAGCTAACACCCTCCGCTATCTGTCCTCCTCGACGTCAGAGCCCTCCTTCTCCTCCTCCTCCTCCTCCTCCTCCTCCTCCTCCTCCTCCTCCTCCTGGGCTTAGCACCCGCCTAGCATCTCCCTATCTGTTTATATAGAGGCTAATAGGAGCCAGGTCTTTATCCCCATACCACGGCTCAACATAATGGAATAGGGAGACATAATGCGGCCTGAGTCAAACAGTCAGCGGAGGCCTTTAAATTGCTTCCAATCCCCTTAACAAATCTGATGGAGAGGCTATGAATAACTGAATGCCTCTTCATCTCTCTTTTCTTCTCTTCTCTTCTCTTCACTCCTCTCTTCCTCCCCTCTCAGGAGAGGCAGTCTAAAGCTGAGAATCAACTTGGATTAACTCACTTTACTCCACTTAGTTTTGAGAAGTAAATGCCCGCCTGTATTTAATAGACTGAATCATCTTGAGTCCAGTTACCTTCTAATTTGAAATTCCCATCTGGATGTCGCTTTTGTTTTGTGGTTTCAAAAAAAAAAAAAAAAGTAAAAAAAAGTTTCCTTCGCGATCTTAGTTTTCTTCTTGAATGGATACAAGGAAAATAGAATTGACTCCAGTCTCAGGTGTCCATGTACGTGTTGCCGTGAAATGAGTTGGTGTGTCTGAAGGACGGCGCCCTTCAAGTTGAATTTCCACTTTCTTTTTTTTTGTGGGAGCTGTCTTTCATGCTGTCTCCTCTAGTGTGTATTGGCCTTGTGTCATCCAAATTCCTTTCCCCCAGAAACAAACTGATGGGATGTATAAAGCGGTGAGGGAAAACACCTAAATCCCAAACCTTTTCTCCTGTGAAACATCCACCTGTCATGGGTTCTGTTCCACTGGCAACACCTGGTCATGCTGTTCTGGCCCTTTTGTTCAGCATCGGCATCTTTAAAAGTGATGCAGCTTCACCTTAGTCCCAAGACAGCTAAAAGCATGTCATTGTATGTGTGAATTAAGTGTTCACATGTTATTTGTACATGCTTGTAATATGACTAAGATAAGAGGTAGGTATTTATCCCAGACATTCAGTCCTAACAGCAAACACTATAATACACGTTAATAGTAGATACCGGTGCTTTTCAGATATGAGTCAGCGTATGAGTCAACATTCGGCACAGTAAGCATTCAATAATTTGTGAAGTAGTTCATTTATAGTAGTATTTATATATGTAGTTAGAAAACACTGGAGCGTTATAATCCAATGGATTTCTGTGTTATTTGTGGTGGTGGCAGACCGGGGTGGCGGTGCCATAATATATATATGTGTGTATATATATATATGTATATATATATACTGAATAGAACTGCCAGGGTCTCCAGGAAGAAGCCTCTACTGTCTAAAAAGAACAAAGCTGGCAAATGTCTTTTACAACTTTTGCCCAATGATTTATGACTTCTACAATATCATGTATCCACAATGTGAAAGTGTAATTATTTTTTCAACCAAGGGTTTAAATTAAATTAACTTTTCTGCCGTCAATCATTTTTCTAAGAATAGAGGTCTCTTTTCTCAAACGGTAGCTATTTTGGAAACGCTTCATTCACTACAGCCTCCCATAGCCAGAGACGAAGGAAAATAATTTGTAATGTTATACCAATGTACAGCGATGACGGAACTGCAACTGTTCTGTCATTGCCTCCCTCTATAATTCCTCTGAGATACAACTGCTCCCTAATCCATGTGTAATTCTCTTGGACAGGCAAAGCAACATCTTTTTTTCTTTAATCTCTAAGAGTGCTATGTGACAATAGGTTGGGATTAATCCCTGTTCATTTAGTATCTCTACCTACTTCACTGTTACGGTACCACCACTGTTTAAGTCTGTACGACCAACAACCAGTTGCCAGTTGATGAACTGTCTGTGCTTCCTCTATTCAGCAAAACACTCCTGTTTCTATTGCATTGTCTTTACAGTGCAACACGGCTCTTGTACTTGGTAATAATGAATGCTTCGTAATGGATCGTTGTGGGTCATGCCTCTTGTTGCCGGAGGCCAACGCTTAAATGTCCTTGTTGCTACTTTAATGTGGGTGTTAGTTGAACTATGCATGCCATAATAGGAGGTAGAGTGCCAAACACGGCACGGTGAAAAGAAACTCTCGCTCTCTTTAACCCGCATGAAGTATTTTACGTGTCGCTGCCAACATGCCTCGGCGGAGCAGCGTAGAAACCTGTCCCGACCCGTTCTGCTGATCTGAGCCACGGTCTACCTTGTTTGTTTTATTATACATGAGCCGTGGCAGTTATTGCTCTTAACACCCTGTTATTAGCAACAGACACACTGACAATTATTCTTTTAGTGTGAACGGATTGGCTGATGGGAGATGGTTGGGTAGATCAGACCCCGATGACAAAGAAACACACACACACACACACACACTGAAATAACGTGTTAAAATCAGCCATGCTGTATGGGGGCGGGTGTATGTGTGTCTGCTTTTCGAGGTGTCAATTCCAGGGAAGAGAGAATTTCGCGGAAAATCCGAGCGAGCACGAGAGGGGAGGCACGTGAAATAAATAATCGAGTGATAATAGATTGCCTCTGTTGCAATTAAAGGATCGGCATGGCTCCGCTTTGTTTGCTTTGATTGTAACCCCGTATTTTTTGTATTCACAGACGCACCTTTTAAACTGGATGGTCTGAACATCTGGTATCAATTTATCTCTCTCTCTCTCTCTCTCTCTCTCTCTCTCTCTCTCTCTCTCTCCCCCCTTTGTTTTTTGATACCTAGCATTTAATTATCCAGCAACATGACATATCACCTAGAACTGAATCCCCATCGCTGTTACGCAACCCCGCCCACCCACACACTCACACACACACACACACTCGTAAATATATACCTCAATTATTTACGCATCACTACTGAGTGTTGCAGACTGACAGCTTTACTTGTTTGTGCTTTGAATGTGGAATGTAGTCGAGGTGCAGGGCGCCGGGTTGTTTCAGTTTGGAGGTTCGTAGTTTGAGTGTTGATGAACAATATGTGAAGCCGTCTCCAGAATAAATGCTGTAGCTGTGCAGATCACAACAAGCCGGGAGATTAAACCATACAGCTGTGGAATATACTAGTTCAAGGCAGAGAGATTCTTTTACACAATATTATCATGATATTTTGCCGACTATGAGATAATATTTCAATTTTTACTGCGATGCTTCGCGATAAAACGAGTGGCAATAAAGTCAGTAACATCACAATGTGATTTTTCATAATAATAGTAACAATAACCTCCATTTATAGACCATTTGTCAAAACAGATTTCCAAAGTACTTTACAAGATAAATAGAAATATAAGCAATAGATAAAATCTGAACCATAAATAAAGAAAAAAAGGGAAACACCCAGAATAATTAAAAAAAAGAAGTGTTTTGCTACTGCATTAAATAGTCTTAATAATACTAATAAACTTAGCACGGTAGCACAAACAACCGACACGAAGTGCTTTACAAAACAAATGAGATAAAATGAATATGTACAATACTAGATAAAAACTAAACAGACAAATAAATAAAATAAGACAACACAAATACAAAAAGAGACACACCAATTTACAACGGGGATAAAAGCCTTACTGTTTTCTTCTATTCTCTTCTTTTCTACTATTCTATTCTATTCTCTTTCAGTCCTTGTGCTCTGTTTTTTTATCTCTTTTAACTTGAATAAATCCCTAAAAGGCCCGTGGTGGGCCAGTAGGAATCCGTAGAGCAGTAAAAGTGTGTTAAAATGAGTGATGGTGGCAGCGGTTAGGTATATTGCTAGCTAGCAGCTCTTTATGAGACTGTGTACAATATATTATAGTGCTTCAGCAGCCTGGCAGGGCTTGTGAGTAAGGGCCAGGAGAGTGGAGAGAGAAAAGGACAATGCACTGGAAAGGATGATGTTTGAAAGATGACATTAATATCAAGACCTTACTGCTCAGTTTACACAAGGGAACTCGCTTTTGTCTTTCGGCATATCCCCCGTGACACGTGTACGCACGAACACACACACACACACACATGCACACACAAAATGCATTCCTTCCCAGAGGAGAGATCAGAGAGCATGGTCACCTGCACTTTGGGGTTCAGTGTCTTGCCCAAGGGCACTTTGGCACCCGGCGCTAATGATGCGATGTCTGTCACCCTGCGATTACATCACAGCCCGGATACACTCCTGGCCAGGTGGAGAGGTTCAGAGAGATTCACAGCCGGAGCAGTAGAGAGAAAGATTACCGGAGACATGGGAAGAGGAAGAAGAAGAGAAGCTGATGAAACGAGGGCAAGAGGGAAGGCGTGTGGAGAGAGGAGATGAGAGCAGGGGAAGATGGCGGAGAGAATAGGTTGGCAGAGGAGTGAACCGGGGTGAAAAATGAAGGTGAAGAGATGAGTGGTGAGAGGAGGGGAGCGGAAGGGCCCCAGCGAGAGGGTTAAGTGTTTACAGGATGAAGATCCATCCGTGCTTCCCTCCGCTCCTCTGTCTACCCCATGCCTCTCTCACCGACACGCCGCCATCACGCCTAATCAGCCAATCACCGCTGGATTCTGTCTAAGAGGCCTTATTGGCTGATTAACTGAGCTGTTTAGTCCTCATCAACTCGCCACCGGGTGGTACCGCACAGTGTGCATGTTATTGAGTGTATCCTGTAGAGTGTGTGTGTGTGTGTGTGTGTGTGTGTGTGTGTGTGTGTGTGTGTGTGTGTGTGTGTGTGTGTGTGTGTGTGTGTGTGTGTGTGTGTGTGTGTGTGTGTGTGTGTGTGTGTGTGTGAAGGGTTGTGTGGGCAGGATGTCTGCACGTCCTTAAAAAGTTGAACTATCTCACTTCAAATACAGTTTGTATTTTAAAACTTTTCAAGTGAAAATTCTCCCTGGTTGCACTGATTTTATCTTCAGCTTTGTTTTGGGGATGAAATTGGTCTTACATTGGCAGTGACTTAAATTGGCAACTCTTAAATTTAACCTGTGGAATCCTGTGCGTGTGTGTGTGTGTTATATGACCAGCATCCCTCCTCCAATCCAATTCATCCTCCTCATATATCGTGTTTCCACAGGACTCATTGGCTGCTGCATTGGCATTATGCAGGCATAAGGTGGGGCGGAGTGGGAGAAAGTATGGAGAAGGAGTGCGTAAAGAAGAGAAAACTGAAACCTTCCCTTCCACAGATCGGCCAGCAGCTGCACTGCAGTTTACTAGAATAACCACTATCTTTCACTCTGCTGCAAACACAGAAGGTGGAGAGCCCCCATACGTCTCTGACTGCCACTGGCTGCTAGAGCATACCTTGGGAATGGTACAGCCACTTCTTAAAACCCCCTTTGCACCTGGCATTAAGATGTCCTGGGTGATTGGATTGTGATCAGATAGCACAAAATATATTCAGGTGTAAATGCACCCAAGACACATTGAAGATCACCCAAACCACCTTTGGCAGTGGTCAGAGACTCGTTTGGCCACATTGAGTGTAAATGCATCTCCAATCCACATATAGGAGCTACTAGGATTCAAACAGGAGGAAGGTAGCTCTGATAGTAACATCCTTGTCAAAACTGTCCTGACTGATTGTCAGGATACTTATGGATGAAGGACAAGCAAGACAAGTTGTTTACCGTCAGTTTTAAAGACATACATATTAAGAGAGGATGTGGCATGACTGTCTGTGTTTTGGGGAGGGAAAGCAAAATTGGTGTGCATACAGGAAATGCATTTTAGTGCCAGGTGTAAATATAATCCATCTATATCACATCTAGGCACGTTGACCTGAAGCAAGCCGTTCGTGATAAGTTCGATAAAGACATGTAAAAGTGTGTGTTAGGTTATGACTGAGATGAAGATCAGACCATATTTTAGGCGCCATTTATACAGGAATGCAGATAATTCAAAAGGGTTTGCATACTTTTTCTCACCACTGTACTGTGTGACATGTAGCGGTGAGAGTACTGGAGTGATGTGGTCAGGAGCCACGCTACAGCATTTTGAACTTTAGGCCACTGCAGTACTAGCAGTGGTTATACACAATGGGGGACTTCCACAATAGCCTCTACCGCTATACTTTACCATCATCCTTCCTCTCATATTCACTCTGTCCCTTCTTCTTTTGATTCATCCCCCCTACATACATCATATTGAGTATTTTCCCAGTGTGCAGTATAGTGAGCCCTAAGCCTGATCAATGCCAATATTTATTTCATATCTAATTACTGGAGCAGCACTGCAGCCCAGACAACACAGCAATGGAAAATATACATCCTCCCATAGAGAGACACATGGAGACAACATTAGGGATGCAACCTGCAGCCTAAGCTTCAAAGCAAAGGAGTACAAGTTATAGGATTCCAATACAGCAAGCTGGAGGCATTACCAGGGGGTGAAGCCTCTAGAAAGCTTGGTGAAATCATGTTGCTTTTAGCAAGAGATTTCTCCAGTCTCCTTCCTCATACCTGTTTTCTTTCTACTGCTGCGCCAAGTCGCTTTTTCTCCAGGAATCACCTCCTATGTATATAAATATATATATATCTGTGTTTTGAAGTACCACTGCCTCTCAAAGCTGGAGTTAAATGGAAAGGTCATCGTTTATAGAAGCCTTTCCTATTGATCACTAACCAAGCCTCTATATTTAAAATGTTTCCGTGCTTGTGCACATGTATACCAGCAGAGCTTTCTACCAGGACTGAATATCGTAACGGCAGTTCTAGTTGAGAGAGAACTAGAAGAACACTAGCAGACTACTGGATATGGGAATATATGCATTGATCTCCACAAAGAAATGCAGAAACTGAATTAAATTGTTTCTCACTGAGGAGGCAAGAGCACAGAATCCTCTTAAATCTGTATTATAATTGGTATGGAAGATGATTTTTTTCTGTACAAATTGGGTAATGTTAGCAGTCATTGTTCTTTTGTTCTGTTTTCATGACCAATTCATCAAACCGGCTCACAGCTCCATCTAGGAGCATAATAAGCTACAAGATGGTGTAAGTTTCCAGTGTTTCAGTGGCCAGCAACACCAGTAAACACCCGTACTGCAGCATTGTGTTTGGTTACGATAGCTGGCTGGACCGGCGGACATGATAACAGTGGATCTAATCAATTTGTCACCTAACAACTTGTCCTATTTCTGTCTCTCTGTCCTCCCCGCAGATTTGTTCCTGACGACCCAAGACGGCTCGCCTAAATTTGAGACCTGGCTCAACAAGGTAACAAGCCCTCCTTGGCTCCTCTGCTAGTTTCTCTGCCCCTCCCTCCAGCCTCTTCTGCCACTTTTTACCACAGTGCTGGGGTCTTCAAGAGACAAATTCAGCCAGGAAAACTACAAGTGAGGCATTATCCCCTCTGTACTTTGTCATAGTATGGTAAAAATTATGAGTGTGAGTAACTTAAAGGGTAATTAATTCTGGGATTTTTAAACCTGGCCGTCCACAAAATCGCCTATCATACCGCAAAGTAGGTCCAAAAATTTTCGGAGTTGCTCCGGTAGACCGGCTCAGTCAGCAGTTGCGAAACAGCAACAGCAATGTAATCTGTTGGGGCATAGGCGCGCGGTCAAAGTACGTCCACTAAAAGTGCTTGATTTTGCCACTGACAGGCTATTCATGTGTCTGACAACATTACTGAAAGGATCGCTACAGAAATAGACCTTTTTTAACCAGAAAACTAAAGTCTAGCCCAAGGAGAAGTCCCGCTCTGAAATGGACGGTGGACAAAGATAGTCTATAGCGAGAGGGTTCACTTGTTGCAGGAAGAGGACGGTAGAAACCTGACAAAGGTATTCTATGAAAGCTGCGCAAAGTCTTCCTCAACATTTTGTTGGCACAGTTCGGAAATGCGCAAAAACGAACCGTTGTTGTTTTTTATCTTTGGGAAAAACAAATACTCTAAACTACGCTTTCTATACTCCAACACACGTCTCCAACGCTGATTTACGTTTACACCATCCTCTTCCTGCAACAAGTCAACCCTCTTGCTTTCATAGACCACCTTTGTCACATTTCCAACAACTCTCAACTCTCAACTCTGAAATCTCGCGAGAGTTGTTGCAGGAAGAGGACGTGGAAATCTACCGGATCTACCGGAGCAATTCCGAAACTTTTTGGACCTGTTTTGCGGTATAATAGGCGATTTAGTGGATATAGAGGCCAGGTTTAAAAATCCCGGAATTCTCCTTTAACTAAACTAAAGAGCTGCGGACCTCCAATATGGCGATGAGAGGGCACATTACGTCACGTGAACGCTCTCTATGTTTCAATGTTTCATCGCCACATGGGACTGTACAGCCTGTACTTTTTCTCAGCGCCACCTCTAGCTCGAAGCTCCATAGCGAGTCAGCCCCACACACCCCCTCCCCGGGCACTACCTATCGATCAGAGAGCAACTCCCCCCCCCCCCCCCCCCCCCCCCCCACCGTTCTGTTGGTAGCCTACATCCAACAGATCAGATCTGCAGAGCTGGGTGTGTTGGGGGGGGGGACGGGGGGAAGGGGGGGATGCTGCTCACTGCTGCTAGTTAACATTCTGGGTGGGAGAAGGTAGAGACCACGACCCAGGGTTTCTGGCGGAGGGGGGCCCTAGTTGAAATTCAGCAGGCCGAGGCACAAACCACACGGCAGTCTGTCTTATCACAGGGAAAGGGAATAGAAAGGGGGTGGGGAGGAGGAGAGAAACAGAGAAAATGGCAGGATTCGGCAGAGTGTGTGGGTGGAGAGAGACCGAGCGAGCGAGCGAGAGCGGGAGAGAAACGGAGCGAGGAAAGGGTTGAGGAACAGGGGTTGCAGGAACACACTGCCTTGCCCAGAGAATGATAGCAACGGGCGAGGAGCGGCAGGCACGAGAGGACAAAGCGGGGAGGAGTTACAGAGGAAAGATGCTTTTAGGTTTTCAAGGAAATGCAATCCTCCTTTTGTAACCCCCGAACGTCACGAAGCGGGGGATACAATGTGGGATGATCAGCATATAGACAGGCAGCGGAGTGGCACTCTGCCTTTGTAACCATACAAAATCATTCGGCATCAAAGGGTTGTTTCGTCTGTCTCCTGCAAACGGAGGTTGTGTTGTAAAGTTGACAGCAAGTCTGGGAGAAAACCAGTTTGCATGGCAGACATTAGTCCCACCCGACGGTTTGGAGGCGCTCTCTCTCTCGTTTTGGGTGTTTATTGATTGTAATTCATTCATCTTTTATTAGCTGACCGATGATTCTCTTTCTACTCATTTATATTGTATCAAATCATCCCACTTCATTGTTTGGAGTCATTTAGGAAGTCGGCCTTTTATCCCATTATGTTGAGAAAACAGATTGGATTTGAGAGAGAGAGATTTGAGAGAGAGACAAACACGTGCAGTGAGAGAATGAGAGTCTTGTCAATAAAGATCAAGTCCTCAGAGGGTTTCCTTTTTTTCCCTCCTCGTTCCACCAATCCTCCCTCCCTCTGTCACGCCTCCTCTCTCTTCTCCTGTCCATCCATCAACTCCCAACTTACTCCCTCCCCATCTCTCCTCCCATATCTCCACTCCTTTTTCCTCCTTTTTCTATAAACACACCTCCTCTTCCTCCTCCTGCTTCCCCCCCCCCTTCTTCCTTCTTCTTCATTCTTCGCCTACTTCTCCCAGCATTGCATCAATCCTACACACACACACACACACACACACACACACACAAATATTCACATGTACAAAGATGCATGTATAAGCATCACACACCAACACACACGATGGAGCCGTTTCCTGTGTTAATCCCTCGGCGGTGGGATTCAACGCTGCGTCTCTTGGTCACAGGCCAGCACACTCCTCTTTCTCCAGCACTCAGTTTTAATTGCTTTTCTCTCGTTTCCCTACCTCTAAGTCCCCCTCCATCCCTCCTCATCCCTCTGTTTTTCTGCGATTACACAAGAGCAGGCACCATCGCCGAGAAAAAAAGAAAAAAAAAAGTCCGGAGAGATAAGTGGAGAGAGGCGTTCCCATTGGCCGGCGAGCGCAGCCGAGGGTTTTCTGAGGTCAATTCTTTAACGGCTGATATGAGCAGTGAGGAAAGAACTGCTTTTCTACCCAAACACACACAGACGCACCTCTACACATACAGTTGCAAGAAAAAGTTTGTGAACTGTGGGAACCTCCTTTAGCAGAAATAACCTCAACCAAAAGTTTTGTGTAGTCTCTGATCAGGTCAGGAGGTATTCTGGACCATTCCCCCCTTTCCTGCTGCATGACCCAACCTCTGTCAAGCTTCAGATCACGGACCGTTAACCCTGATATTCTCCTGTCGAATTTCAAATCCAATACAATTTGGAATGCATTGATCCCTCAAATATTGAAGCCGTCCCGGCACCAGAGGCAGCAAAGCATCCCCCAAACCATGATGCTCCCTCCACCACGCTTCACGGGTGGGAAGAGGTTTTGCTGTTGGTATGCAGTGTTAAATTTGTTAAAAAAAAAACTTCAATTTTTGTCTCATCTGTCCACATCATTGTTCCAGTAGCTTTTGTGGAACATCCAGCAGTGTTTTTTTCTGGAGAGCAGTGGTTTCCTCCTTGCTATCCTCTTGTTTAGTGTTTTTCTTATTGTGGACTCGTGGACGCAGATGGTAGAACGTTCAAGAGATCCTCAGCTGTGACCTTCAGGTTCTTTGTCTATTATGCAGCGTGCTCTTGCTGTGATTTTTTCCATTTCTGTACAGTCTGTCTGACTGTAGACTGAAGGAGGCCTTGGAAGTCTTTGTAGGTGCTTTTGTATCATTGTCCAGCCTCAACAACTCTTCTCCAGAGACTCTTTCTTTATTCCACTTCACCAGATCTAGAGAGAGCAGACTCTGTTGGTAACCAAACTTTGAGGGTTTTTTTATATGACAGGACACGGACATGGATCACCTGACCTCTATTACCACCTTTCATAGAAGCAATTATTCTAGAGGTTCACATTACTTTTAGGTTACTTTTTGTAGCTTAGGCTGTTAATGTTTGAACAATATGTAATAAAAACATGTAAAAGTGTAAGTAAGTAATGTAAGTGTGTTATTTGTTAAATCACATTGTGTTTTGACTCGTTTTGAAGAGCAGACAATATTTTAGGAGCCATTTAAGCAGGAATTCAGGTCATTCAAAACAGTTCACAGACTTTTTTTTTTCTGCAAATGTACATATAAACATATAAACACCAGCACACCTATTGTTCATTCAACTTCTCTCTTTTCTGTCTTTCAGGCAAAAAAACGCACACATTCAGAGCAACCCACACATTCTTTTTGACTCCTTCAGACTAGACTTGCACGCAGGCAGGCCAGGAGAAACATACTAAGCAGTCCTTTGATACCGATACCGCCTCCTATTCATTTTCGGTGCATTCTCAGTGCAGTGAGGTAGAAAATGTATTATCGTGAGAGAGAGACACGCCAAGCATACAAGACCAAGGTGTGAATTGACTTGGCGGAAAAAAATGTTTTCTTGAGCACCTCCCTGGGTACTCAAACAGCCTCAGCAGTGGAAGTGTTTCTTTGAAATTAATATAAACTTTCCAATTTGGATGTTTTTGCTTCGGAAACCATCCGAATGGACACCTGAACGCAACTCATTTCATGCTTGTTTTTCATTGTCTTTGCCATTACACTTGTTTCCTACAGACTTCAAATCATAATATCCACATAATACACAGGTTTAAGTGGACTTCTGCAGTCCTAACTCCATAGGGAGCAACAGATGATTTTGCTAGGAAAAAACATTTACTCGTTTCATGGATTTCTTCATTTTTTTTAACGCTCCTATCTCTTTCTTGAATTCATGATGGTCAAGATCATTTCACTGTGTGCTGAAGTTTTGCGCTAGTATATTTTGTTTGACTGTGGCAAAGTTGGAACTGCCTGTGCTGACTTGAGATGGAGACAGAGGAGCCAATCAGCTGCCTACGTCGCTCGAAACCCCTCCTCCTCTTAGTTTTGATGGGTCATCTCACAAAAAATGCAGTCTCAGCACTCTGCACTACCTAAAAAGAAGTCAAGTGCAGCCCTGCATCCACCCTGTGACAGCTCCCCATTGAATTTAAACCTATAATATACAAGTTTGACATTGAAATAAAAAAAAAAAACGTGGCTAGGCTTGCTGGTGGCTAGTGGTGAGCATGTGGCAGACAAGCCCGTTGACAACCCCGCGCTCGCTGTCTGCTTCTTCAAAGCTTTAGGATGCCGGTTACCTAGCAGACAGCTCATCAAGATGAACGAGAAGTGTTGGGGCAGGAACTTGGCCGACTGAGGGAGAGAGCTAACTATACACTTCGCTGCCTCAAGGCAAAAAGTTGCACATTGTAGCTTCAGCGCTGTTGAACTTTAATGTAAGAAAGGTGACGGCAGTTTGCAAAAAGTGTAATTGTGTGAACGCATCCGTAGTGCAACAGTAATAGCCATGACAGAAGACCCCTCGTCCTACATCTGTCCTGCGTTAATATTGTGACTCAAAACTTGTTCCTGCTGACAGACCGATTCCTTCTGACAGCTGCAAAAGAACAAATTTTCCACGCGACTATTTTCAGCCATGGAGCAACATTGCACTTTCTCACGCAGTAAAAAGGTGTATTGTTGCTAGATTAGTGCAGACATCATTCCACTGTGGTGTGTGTGTGTGTGTGTGTGTGTGTGTGTGTGTGTGTGTGTGTGTGTGTGTGTGTGTGTGTGTGTGTGTGTGTGTGTGTGTGTGTGTGTGTGTGTGTGTGTGTGTGTGTGTGTGTGTGTGTGTGTGTGTGTGTGTGTGTGTGTGTGGTGAACAGATGGGAAGAATAATAACAAGACCTTTAATCCTTTCATCTTCACACATCAGTCAAACTGCTCTCAAGCAGTCACACACACACACACACACACACACAGATTTAATCGTGACATTTTGCAATCAAGCAACCAGCAACAGCCAATCACACTGACTAAGATCTCATCCTCAAAGCACTCACATGTTTAACACCCTATCGTCACATCTGCGCGTGCGTGCGTGTGTGCGTGTGTGCGTGCGTGCGTGCGTGTCCACATATGTGAGTGCTTGTGATTGGAAGATCTTAACGTGATTGACATGTGTCATTAATTCTCCCAGCTTTTGAGGAGATCAATCAACTTGTCAACAATTTAATCAATGTTAAATGACAGTATTGTCAAAGCATCTAGATACAGCTGAATACAAATACTAACACATAACTATAAACGTGTGTGTGTGTGTGTGTGTGTGTGTGTGTGTGTGTGTGTGTGTGTGTGTGTGTGTGTGTGTGTGTGTGTGTGTGTGCCTGCACTACCTTGTTAATGAAGGGATTGAGTGTGCATTTACTGTTTCTTTACAAAAAAAACAAAAAAAATCCAGTCAGCACAAATATTTAAGTAATGAATCCAAGTACACCAAATTGAATGATTAGTGCAGACTAGATATTAAACAAACAAAACAGTAAGACATTCACATATAATCACTCCTTTTCTCCAGTCCACATTCAACATTGGTTTGATTGTAAATTTGCAATGTTGCCAAATTAAAAGTGGCGGTTAAAATGAGACAATAAAATATTTAATGTGACAGTAATTAAAGTGCTTGAAGTGGTAATCCTCCGCTTCCTGGTTGTGTGACATCGTTGGTGCTAAGCACCGTGGTGCTGGAAACGCATCACTTCACTTACCAATACGCAGGATTTGATGTCCTCATCCTTTCTGCCATAATCTAGGGCGACCATTCACACAGAAGCCCAATTCAGATGTCAAAAGGTCACTTGACTATAGAGGACATCAGGCATCCACAGGACCATCAGACTGGCAGCGCCATTCATAGCCACCTAATCTAAATGTGACAGGGTTGAGTGTGTGAGTGCTGGTGTGTCACTGGGGTTATCAAGGGGTCTTCCATCACAGATGTATTATTGAATTCGGCCCATGACTCCTCCAGGAGGATCGACAGTGATTCCTGGTGTCCCAGAACCCCCTCGACACCAAATACAAACTCCCTGCACTACCCTGTACCTACGTTCAGGACCTATTCCTAGTTCTTAACAATACTCAGTAATTTCCATACTTGCTATTGATCTCGACATCAGTAAGCTGGTGGGATGTCTGTTCCTACCAAACACTCAAACAATAACAACAATCAACCAATCAGTGAAAGTAAAAGCTTTCATGAATTGGTGACAGGTTGAATCACTATTGTCTTACATCAATCTGAGATAGAGCAGTGCAACAGAGAGCCGGCTTGATCGCGGCTGGATCAAGTGACAGTCAAGCAGCGAAACATCATCGTCGAAAGTCGAAAGTCTCTGTTTTTGCCGTCCACGCTACAGTGCTCAAATTCACCCACTTGGGAGAGCGTTTTCAGAAATCTTCGTTATGGGGGGGGTAAAAACCCCCCGTAGTGTGGACGGGAGGCCAAAATGGAGAGATAAGTAAGCGTTTTCAAAATAAAACGGCTTAGTGTGGACGCAGCCTGAGTCTGAGTTCTGTT
Organism: Hoplostethus mediterraneus; assembly: GCA_034670385.1. Lineage (NCBI taxonomy): Eukaryota > Metazoa > Chordata > Actinopteri > Trachichthyiformes > Trachichthyidae > Hoplostethus > Hoplostethus mediterraneus. The sequence continues at coordinate 359,529 of JAXDDW010000161.1, read as the reverse complement.
TTCTGACAGTGTTTTCCTGACTTAGTAACACTGGTTTTCAGGTGAAATGTCCCCCTTCATGATATGGCTCTGTGCTTCCTACCACCACAGTTGGAAAAAAAAAAATACAGGGGAAACACTGACGTATAAAACAGCCCTCTCTCTTTCTATCTTCCTACATAGCTGTGTTTCTCTCTCGCTCTCTCTCTCTCTCCCCCTCCCCCTCCCCCTGTGTCTGTCACTCATAAATCACTAATGTTGGTCTCATCAGGCAACTGTTTCTCACCACGCCTAGTCACATCTGTTCGTATCAAACACACACACACAAAACACACTCTTTTTATTCCCTCACTGTCCTCTTCTCTCTCTCTCTCTCTCTCTCTCTCTCTCTCTCTAATTATCTCTGTGTTTATGCCAAATCCATCATTCATATTGTGCACTACACTTACTGTCGGCCAGAGGTGCCTTAGTCAGTTTAAAAAACCAAGTGACAGTAGTGAGCAGTCCAATAGATTAAATATAAATCAGCATTCTCTCTCTCTCTCTCTCTGTCTCTCTCTGACTGTATCTTATCGTCTTTCTCTCAGGATGGAAACTTCAGCAGGGCCGAAGTGCTGCCAGAAGGCCCACCAGACAACGTCAAGGCCATCGGACAGTCCTCCTTTGTCGATTTCGGTGAGATTTACTGTCCTTTTGGGGGAGTGTGTGTGTGTGTGTGTGTGTGCGTGCGTGCGTGCGTGTGCGTGTGTGTTGAAGTGTTAGAAGGCAGATCCATTCCTCTCCTCAAGTCCTTTAGGTTCACTCTCCATTTGAAGCTCGGTAGCTTCACAGGTTTCCAAACAGGACCGTCTGTCTCTTTGGCTCTGGCATTTTCACTACAACTCTCTCATCACATCGCTTTCTTTCCATACACACACACAGCACAATCACAATCACACAGCACAATCACAATCACACAACACACTCCAACTCACACACATACAGACATAGTTTTGTGAACATCTTATCCCCTTAAACCATCTTGGCCAGTTGTTCTCATTGTTCAACTTGGCTTTAGATGTATGATCAGTAAATCTCTGCTGGCTCTCTAATCTCCAGGCTGCAGCCTGTTCACCACAAAGTGGCCCCAGTTACTCTTCTCAGAGCTACCATTTCACCCAAGGTAGGGGGGCGGGATGGGACGGCTCCTTGCACTTGATTTTAAAGGTGAATATCACTCAATTCCTACATGTTATCCTGATTCTGTGAGACAGCCCAGTTACTGTTAGGCAGCAGTGGGCTAGAGGTTAGAGAAGCAGGTTGATGGGAAGCTGGGGAAATGTAGGTGAGCGGTGTGAATGAGTAACGCTCTTCCCTCCCTCAACTACTGTCGAGGTGCCACTGAGCATGGCACTATACCTCCAGTAGAAGACTGTGGTTGTGTTGGGCATCTCCCAGGTATCAATGTGAAACAAGGTGAACAAGGTGCTCAGCTGACTGCATAAATAAAGATTATTCTCTCCTCGCCAGATGTAAATCAGACTAAGGCCGAATCCCAATTCACCCCTTAGCCCTTCCCCTCCATTTTGCGTGTTCACGTGAAGGGGTAGGGGTGTCCCAATTCTCTTGGGATCGAGGGGTAGGGTGAAGTGTTAGGGCTACATGGCCCTCCAAACGGAGATTTTTCAGGGGCACACTACAAACCATTTCCATGTTGCATTTCCCCTCTTTGATGACATGATGCCGAAATATAACTCAAGTCCAGCAGCGAAGTTGCTGCACTTGTTACAGCTCCTCTAATATCAGTGCAGACTGGCAGGGTAACGTTAGGAGCGGCTTGCTAGCCTACAGAGCACCGCTAACGCTATTCTGTCATGAAGTGGTCTGGTAATGAAGCAGTGGTCTTTTTTATTTGATGACTTGTTTGATCGATTGGTAGCGTGAAAAGTATAAATTGTGAACGAATCGCGAGCTATCGCAATCACTGTGATAATACCATTATTGCCATAGTAATGTCCGATAACAAACTCGTCCCATCTGTTTATGTAAACGTCATCGATGACGTATCAGGGTCTTGAAGGGTTGTCCCATTTCTTAGGGAGAGATTTCTACCACTACCCCTTATAACTCTGTTCCGAGGGCCAAGCTCAAGGGCCTCGAAAACGAGCCGTAGGGGTGAAAATGAGAATTGGGATTCGACTTAAAGATTCTTATTTCTTTGATTTTGATGGCATCTTTGTCTCTCAGCCTCATCGCTGTGGTGTTTCTGCACTGCTTTTCCCAGAGATCACCTGTCAATCAAACAGTGTGTCCAGTACTGTGACGTCTTTCTCCTTGGATTTTCTGTTGATGGAGTTTGAATTTCTGTAGGTGGCGTGGCGCTCTTCTCTTTGTCTCTCGATAGCCACAGTGGCTATCGCTGCTCATGCTAAACACCCAGTTCTTCTTCTATTTCTTCTTCCATTATTGCTGCTGCTGGAAACATAAAATGCATCACTATCATCGGATTTTTGCCAGGAAAGACCTACCCGACGGCAGGTGTTTAGAAGAGCAAATGTAAAAGCTTTCAAGAATGACTATTATATATCAGTTGGCCCCAGAGAGTAACACAAAGGTCATGATGTGATGCAGATTATTACTTTAAAACCTGTGATGTCATCAAGGTGCAGACCCAGTTTTTATATCCAGTATTGTTAAAATTGGTAGTCAGTTGTCTGATGATGTCTTTGTTCAGAAGGTTAAGAGTGATTTTCTTTTTTTTTTTTTTTGTTATGCATGTGACCTTATCGCTCAGTTTGAGCATGATGCATTTTTAATGATTTAAGTTTTGGGTTTGTGTGGCACGGGTACGCTCACATGCACGCAGCCACACACAGATAAACACATCCTTATTGGCAAGATTAATTGGTTAATCTCTTAGCAGCTAGGGGTGTCCATGAAATATCTAGTGAACAAACTTCCCCTTCCCAAATTGGCAATAATGTATGAACCGGGGGGGGAATGACCTATATGCTTTGTGTGTGTTTGTGCGTGTGTGTGTGTGTGTGGCTGGGTGGTAAACCAGAAATGTACCGGAAACCGGCATTAACATCTTCTTACTGATGGAATCTTGGACACCATACTTTTGATAAAGAGCCTACATGATGTCCGTGCACCTACATTCTAAGGGTTGCCAGTTCAGGTTGTTCCCCAGTATTAAACTGCTACCTTTTGTTTTGCTGCTGAACAACAACATTGGAACATGACATATACCTAATTCTGCTTTTCTTAATCAGCCATAGCAGTGACGTGGTTTTCTTTTTTTATTGAAAGAGACAGACAAGGCGACTTCCGCACTTAAGACAAGAGGAGGGAGAACTGAGCGGAAGTTCTGGTGACACATTATCAGTCAACACACTCGCTGCACATGAAAATTGAAAAAAATTGATAATTAAATCCTTGAATCAAATTAAATAATGAAGGCCTCCTTTTTATGTTCAGAAATAGAGGTCAATCTCTGGCCAAACGGGAGGGTTAATGGCAGTGGTGCCCTTACATCTGAGAGATTTGATCATTGTAGTTGACTGTTATCATGACAAATGGGTCAAATTATCGTGATCAAGATTTTTGTCCATATCACCCAGCCCTAGCGTGCGTGTGTGTGTGCACATGCGTGCGTGTGCGCATGCGCGCATGTGCGCCGACTTTATTTTTTTTGTCTCAAGTCTCAAGCTTATCTCGACAAAAAAACTTTTTCATTTCTTTTATCTTTTTTTTTTTTTTTTTCTTCCTCCGTCGCCTTGGAAGGCGGCGCCCTCGTTAGCTGGGGATTGAAGCCTTTGAGGGTCACGCTTCTAATAATCTGCCAAATACTGGGAGGGAGATGCCTCGCAGGGTGAAACATCTTTTTTTGTCTCTTTCTGTCTGCTTCGCTTTGTCTCTCCTCAGCTGTCGCTGTCTATCTTTATTTCTCTTGATCTACTGTATATCTATATATCTATCCCCCCCCCCCCACCTGTCCTATTCTTCTTCTAAACAGATTCAGGGTAGTGTTTCATCTACCAGAGTTTCTTTATATAACTGGAATGGGAGGAGGACTGTTTAGTGACCTTCTCTCTCTCTCTCTCTCTCTCTCTCTCTCTCTCTCTCTCTCTCTCTCTCTCTCTCTCTCTCTCTCTCTCTCTCTCTCTCTCTATCATGGCCTAGGCAGTTCAATTCAGAGAGAACAGTCACATCCAAAACTAAGAAGATAAATCATTGGGTTCTCATGTTGGTATAGCAAGTGATAATTGAATAGGTGAATGCAATACATGGCATTATTTTAACAGGTTAACATGGTTAGCTAGCTAGCAAGGCGAGGCAAGTTTATTTGTATAGCATACATAAGGCATTTCAAAGTGCTTTACAGGAGGCATTAAAAGACATTTAAAACAAGGACATGTATAAAAATAAAATAAAATTAAATTAAAAATGAAATCACAGTGCAAAAGGAATAAAAGTCGTAGTGCAAGTTTAGAGTTCAACAGAAAGCGGTGAACAGAAACGTTTTTAGTCTGGACTTAAAAGTAGTTATTGTGGCAGCAGGTCTCAGTTCATCTGGAAGTTTGTTCCACTATTTGTTTCATAGTAACTCAACGCTGCTTCACCCTGTTTGGTTTTGACCCAGTTGAGGGGTCTGGAGGGTTCATATTGGGTGAGCATGTCAGCGATGTATTTTGGGCCTGGACCATTTAGTGACTTGTAGACGAGTAACAATATTTTAAAGTGCGTTCTCTGACACACGGGAAGCCAATGCAGGGATCTGAGAATTGGTGCGATGTGGTCAAACTAGCAAGCTGTAGAATCATATATATACAACGTGGGTATAAACAACTTCTCTGCCATTTTGCACTTGTCAAGCAGAACTATTGTTATCTATCAAGTTGTTGACCATCCACAGAGTCCCTGGTCACTCAGCCAGGAAATGAATGCACTTCAGATTGCTGGGTTGCTCACAGTGTGAAAGCAGTGTCAGTCTTCCTGTCAGGCTTTCACTCTCTAGCTCTCCCTCATATTGTCAGACAGAAAGAGAGAAAGAGGCTCTGCCAATGAAAGGAGAGTCGAGGCTTGTAATAAGATCAATGTGGCTGAATGGGAGACTCTGTCTGGGTGAGAGGAGAGTGGCTCCAACAAGATATATACACACACACACACACACACCACTATTTGAAATCGGTGATGCCAGTAAATGATGATACTTTTTAAAGTATACTTGGTAACCTGAGTGCTTTTTTGACAAAATGATAACACTTTAGAGGCCTGGATATTCTTGTTACCAAGTGGGAATTATGTGTATCAACATGATGGTCGCTTTTAATTTGTAAGTGTCCCATTGAGTCAGAATCACACGTACGCAGGCATACCGTGCTCCGGTAGACGAGGGGCATCAAGTGTGGCATTTACACCTATCTACCTACTTACTATCTACCTACCTGCCTAGCTATCTACTCTATCTACTTAATGTTTATCCCTAGCTACTTTGGCTGCCTTCAGCCTTGTGCTTAGGACAGTGGTGTCCAATCATGTGCCATGGAGGGCCGAGAGTGGCACTCCATGGCACGTGATTGGACACCACTGGCTTAAGATCTTTGTCCTGCTGAAAGGTGAACGTTTTCCCAAGATTCATTTTTTTTTTAGCAGACTAAAGCAGGTTCTCTTGCAGTATTTCCTTGTATGTCGCTCCATCCATTCTTCCTTCATTTTAACAAGATGCCCAGTGCCCGCTGATGAAAAGCATCCCCGCACCGTGACGCTGCCACCACCATACTCATCCCTTGTAGGGGATGGTGTTTCTTGAGTCATGGGCCTGTGTTAGCTTTGCACCACACACAGAGCTTTGAATTTTGGCCAAAAATCTCAGTCTTGGTCTCATCTAACCGCAAAACCTTTTCCCACGTTGTAGCTGGGTCACCGCCATGCTTTCTGGCCAAACTCCCGACGTGTTTTCAGGTGGTTCTTTTTGAGTAATGGCTTCTTTCTTGCCACTCTCCCATGCAGGCCAGTTTTACGCAGAGCTCTTGATATTGTTGACTGGTGCACCTTCAAAGTGACCGTTGGCCTCTCCGTGGCTTCCCTCACAAGTCTGGTTAGGATATTATTTTGTATTGTTTCATGTCTAACTTCCGTAGAATGCTCTTTAGTCTTCCTTTTCACACCTTTCCTTCCGATGTCGCAGCCTGGCCAATGATCCTTAAAGAGACTGGCACTGGAAATGTCACAGTTACTTTAATGGTTCACAGTTAGAGGCCAATGGTGAGGAAATTGTCTTGTTGTTTCCTCATTAGCATGGTTTATTTCATCTGTGTAAACTTGGCATGTTTCATCTTAACATACAGTATTCTCTAACAGAATAATTCATTGTTAGTTTCATTGTTTTTAAATAAAATGTCATTTATTTCAATGCATTAAATCATTTTTAATTCAGTAAAATGTGAGAATTGGTTATATCTGGATAATATATTAGATATGGATAGTTAGACGCATTCTGTACAGAGATTCATTTTAATTTAGTTTCCTACAACTACCTAGACCTCTGCACCTTCCTGCCTGGCTTCCTCGACTTAATCTCCACTATACTCGGCAGTCTTTCTCTCTGTCTATATTATTATCACCCTATGTATCTCTCTCAGCGTGTGGCCACCCGACCAGCCCATCAGACTGGCGTCTCAGCAGGCTAATTAAAGAGCACATATTGGCTTCGCCACAATTCTCGAATGCACAACCACAGGGAGGCAAATTAAAGGGAGAGGAGAGACGGCATGCTTCAAAGATGGCAGCGACTGCTTTAGAAAGGTGGATAAAAATACGAAGAGCTGCCTAGGTGGAAATGGCGGGGTGGATAAGTAGGGAGAGAAGAGGAAGCTGGAGAGCAGAGGAGCTGCCAGCGTGACGTTCCTGACCCGGAGTGGGAAGTATTCCCATCACACTGTCCATCCTCACCCTCCTCTACCTCCCCCTCCTCCTATCTATCACTATCGTTCCCTCTATATATGTCTCTCTCTCTCTCTTTATCGAGTTCTCCTTTTCTGTCTTTCTTTTTATATACCTCTCTCTTGCTTGCTGTCTCTTTCTCTTCTGTCTGTGTGTGTGTGCGTGTGTGTGTGTGTGTGTGTGTGTCCACATATGTGAGTGCGTGCAATTGGACAACCTTGACGTGATTGACATGGGTTAGTTCTCCCAGCTTTTGAGGAGACCAATCAACTTCAATCTCTCTCTCTCTCTCTCTCTCTCTCTCTCTCGTGCTCTCTGCCACTTTCATCTCAGCTGCAGGAATGACCTTCCCACAACACAGACACACACACACACACACACACAATATGATAAATGCTGTAAACATCAAAGTGCGACATTTGCATTAGGATTCATGTGTTTATATGAAATGAGTCATGTGCATTATCGCCTACATTACATTACAGCTGGAATGCTAGCATCCATTGGCACTACACATTGACTAAATATAAGTGTGTGTGTGTGTGTGTGTGTGTGTTTGTGTGTGTGTGTGTGTGTGTGTGTGTGTTTGTGTTTACAGGTATCTGTCCACATGCCGACGTTGTGTGTTAGCAGTCTTGTTTCCAGCACTAGACTCTTAATAGATGCACAGCATATGCCAGACAAAACAGGCCCATCTGCCTTATCACTGAGGTAATTGCATTTTTCAAAGTGACAGCGGCCAATGCATAATTCATTATTAGGTAAAGCACAATGAAGTCTCACAACCAAGTATGTCAGCTAGCTTTACTGCAGGTAGGACAGAGGCAAGCTGCTCCGAGACCAGCAGCTCGCCAAGATAGCGTGATTTTTGTTTTTCCAGGCAGGAAGAAGGGAGTGTGTTTGGAGGTGATATTTTAAATCGGAAAAGCTGTCATCATGCTGTGTGTGTGAGAGGGAGGGAGGGAGAGAGAGAGAGAGGGAGTGAGAGAGAGAGAGAGAGAGAGAGCACCCAGGTAAGTCAGCATGTTAACAGGACAGCCTATTTCTCTGCTTTCCCCCTCAGGCATTCTTCCTCCACTCATCTTATTATATCGTGTTACATCCAACCTCTCTCCCTGTCTGCCTCATTCTCTCATTCTTAACCACTCCACTTTTTTCTCCCTTTATTTCACGTACCATCTCTTTTTCTCTTTCTCCCTGGCTGTCTTGTCGTATTCTCAGCCAGTCCACACAGCTTTCTCTCTCTCTCTCTCTCTCTCTCTCTCTGAACAAAGCAGAGCCTTTTAAATCACCCTTTATCTGAACATTCAAGACATCACAAAAGACCAGAATGGCGTAAAGATGAAGTAAAATAAGATCATATCCTATTAAAGAAGCAATATCCCTCATTTAAAAGGACTCCAACTCAAATGCAATGATTTAGTCCCCCGGGTTCAGATATTCATTTCCACATTGTAATAAACCATTTGATGCACATTTCACAATAAAGGACCCACCCAGAAAGATCTACGCATTGACTAATTTGCACTATTTTAACTAATTTGAAAGTGTTGCAGCGCCACATATTGTACATTGTGTGATATAAACCTGACACACAGCTCACTTAAGTATTATGAGATTGATTCATTGCAGTGTGCCTTCCTTATGAGGTGTGAAACGGCACCTTGAAAAACAAAAGAATTGCAGTGTTCCTTTAAAGATCCGATCCCATTGTATGCAGTCAGTGGCATGGGTGAGAGCCATCCATCCTGCGGTAAGGAGTAGCGCGATCCGATCGTAAACGGATGAAAATAAAACATAATGGACGTTATGTTGCAGATTATTGAGGCTCTCTTCTGTTTTACCTCGTGTAGTAGGTCTGATATTTGAAATGCTGTCCGGGGTCTCGTGTGTTTCTTTTGTTTTAAACCGGGGTTTCATGTCTCATTGCCCTTCTCAAGGACGAGACCTCTGTCATATCACACACACACACATCTCTCCCTTCCTATCAGACCTTCTGCTTTCTCTCGGCCAGCACACACACAACGACACAAGCAAACACAATATTACAGAGTGCAGATCAGATCATAGGGTTTGTAGTGGGAGACGCGCTCCTGGCAGAAACCCACCAAGTGTGTGCGTGTGTCTGTGTGTGATTTGCATTGTTATTGGTTCTGTGTTATATCCTATGAATGCCAATGTGTCACACTGCATATCAGCACACCCTCTCCCAGCATAGTCTACTCTCTCCTCGCTCTCGCTTTCTCTGTGTTGTTGTGTTTTCCCCTGTACTCGCTCCCGTCCTGAGCAGGCCTCTCCCCTCTCCTCCTCACTGCCTTCTCCATCTCTACCTGTACCAGTTGCCTCCCTCCGAGACCCTCCGAGCCAATCTTCATCACACCGCGCATCGTCAGCGGGGAAGGAGGGAGGAGGGAGGGGATGGAGGGAGGAAGGGGGGGAAAAAAGGGGGACAGAGAAATAGACCGAGAAACAGGCATTAAGAGTGAGAAGAGAGCAATAGAGGGAGGGAAGGGGAGTGAGACAGACTTGCACAGAGAGACGAGAGAGAGGGAAAGGGAGATGGGTGAAGGAGAGCGTAACGGGAATAAAAGGGAGACAGATGAATAAATAGATGAAAGAAGGTATGCATCGAGGACAGGTGGGACAGGGAGGAGAGGCTAGCGGGTGTCACTGAACTGACAGTAAACATCGAGAGAGGATGGCGAGCGACACGCTCTGTAAGACAGAACTCTCTCTCCACTGCAAAAAATATCCATCTGAACACGTATTTCACATTTCATATTTCATTGTCATATTTATGTCTTAAAACATCCAGAAAATAAGAAATCTTTCTGTTTTATTCAGTCTTAAGGGCGTATTACTCCCATTTATTTTAGAGCTCTGTGTATTCCATTATGGGATATGGTGACTGCTGAAGAGGCAAGTTTATAATGGTGTGTGCGCACGTATTTGTATGTGCCTATTAGTAGGTATGTCTATCTTATGAAGCAGTTTTTGAAAAGTGTTTCAATCAGCTGGGTTGAAGCAAAAAAAATCCTCATCCACCAGAAAAATGGAGCATGTTGAGCATATTTCATGCTCAACAGCATGATTAATGCGCTGAGCAATAATCTAATGAACCACAATGCCTTATACATGGGAGTGACAGGTATGACATTCCTGGGAGATTGTGACGGACAGATGTTTTACAGACGTTTTAAAACGGTCCAAAGACACTTGTGAATCGTGCAATGAGATTGAGCGAAGCCTACGCCGTTATCCATTCAACAAACGTGTTCCCGTCGCTATTTGTCACAGCGCCTTTATCGACAAAACACTTTTCTGCCTCTAGCGAGCATAAAAGCTATATTGCGATAATGAGTACGTTTCTTTTATAAAAATGTGCCATTTCCATTCAGCCTTTCTAATTTGATATGCCATCATTTGCATTAAAATACTTGGATGGAAACCCAGTTATGACACATTAGACCAAAGTCTTCAAACAACTTGGTTTGCATTGGAAACCAGTGAAACCGGCAGACTGACTACCATGTTAAATAACTTGTTGTGATGGATATCTTTTGCAGTGTATCTCATTATCTGTCTAACCGTCGGTTTCTCTCCCTCTGCCTTTTGTTCAGCCGCTCTGTCAGCCTGATCCAGTTTCTCCTCCTCTCCTGCTTTGTTGTGTCGCTCTTCATCAGCGTCATTCACTTTACCCTTCCACGTAGCAGAACATCTGTTTGGGAGTGTTGCACTTGGCCCCCTTGAGAAGACCGAGACCAGTTTCACCTTTCATATACAGTGTGCTGAAGTGTTTCTACAATGGACACACTGTGTATGTTTAGTGATCAGAATGAGAGAATACACAAGGCGATGCACTCCTCACATCCCAGTGTATTTATGTGTATTTATGATGTGGGAGTTTGTTGCATCACTCCAAGTGCACTCTCTCTAGGCATTAGCAAAGGCTCACAGATCTTCCCAGGCATGAGCAATCGCTACAGTGTTATTGATGGGCATGGAAACGATATAATGTAAAGAGCTCACTAGCTTACTAGCGTACTAGCTCAGTAGCATCTCAGAAGCCCCACAGCACACTGAATCCCAGACAGAGAGAGGTTGAAATTGAAATTCTTGTCACGTAACAATGAGTTGATCAGAAAGCTTGTTTCCTTTAACCTACATGTTTTTCCCCAAATATTATTGTCCTCCATAATGAAATCAGGTGGAGGACTATGGATCTGTTTCCATTCCTCTGTCACATGCAATATTTCAGACAGTGCTGATCATATTTTCTCATGCATCTTCCCACTGTGTTCTGTCATTTTCAAAACGACACTGATTAGCCAAAACAAGGTGACATATTCTTTACTGATTGGCCGAGATGGGGGGCGGCATCATTCATGTGGGTTGCCATGTTTACTGTTGCCTTGCTTTTATTTTAGTTGCCTTGCGCAATAAGACAAAAGCATTTCAATACAAGGGCAGTCTTATATTAGTGCAAACCTTATGTCTCATTTCAATATCTTTACAAGCAAAGTACAGCTTGAAGTGAAGATGTATGGATGAAGAAAGTGACAAAAGAGAATACATAGACGATAAAGAGTATTGAGGATAACCTGCACCTATTGATTCTAGTTGATCGCTATGATCACCATGACGTGGTAGGCAATGATTCTCTCTGAATATGACAAGAGGATTGTGGGATTTGGGTGAAAATTCACAGCTAAGTTGTGACGATTCATAATGTTGCATTTTCACAATAATATAACTTTTACTTCCTTTTATTAATCAGATACTACTCAGTAAAGAACAGACAAGATTTGTAGAAAATGATTTTCTCAACCGTGATGACGTTTGATAGCGTCCAGGTATAGAGGAGTACAATACAGCTGTGGGGGTACAGTGCTCTGCAACTCAAAGTGTGAGTGTGTGTTTGTGTGTGAAGGATCATCTGAAGCCCGACTTACTGCAGCGAAGTGCAGTTAAGTGAAGAGCTGTTGTACAAATGAGGACAATAGATCCTTCCAACCCAAAACAACAGTTGAAGTCTGCATGACATTATGATGATGATAATTAATAATGATGAAGGTGAATGGAGAACATGACGCTGCAAGACATCTGATATCATTAAAAGAGAGAAGCGCTGCTTGGATGTCTGTGTGCTTGTAGAAAACAAGCAGGTGCTCGAACAAGGAAAACGAACAGGTGCCAGAAACTGTGCTCTGCTCAAAGCAAACTCCAGAACAAATCTGAGGCGTCCTGCTGGAGCGAAAATAATAAAATAGCACAGTCTTTGCAACAACAAAGGAGCACGTCCCGTCGGTTCAGTTCAACACTGCTGCTTCTCTGTCTGATTCCCTCTCTGTCTCTTCAGACGGTGATGGCTACCAGGACCACCTCCTCCCAGTATGTCTAGACGCCGCCTGCCAAAGCAGCGCCATCTACCTGGCCAAGCCGGGCCAGAAAAAGGTACGTACACACGCTAGGATACTCATTACTACTAAAACACTTCCAGATATTCTTAAAACGCTGTAGTATTATCTGCGTTTCACTATTCTACTCTACTCTGCTCTACTTTACTGTGTTCAACTCTAGTCAATTTTGCTTGAAACTAATCTGCTCTGCTCTCCACTTCTATTCCCTGCCTAATTTGGCTCTACTCCTCTCTACTATTCTTTTTTTTGCACTGCTCCGCTGCAGTGGAAGGAGCAGTTTGCTACTAAGTAGGTCAGGGGGGCCCCCAGGGGTCCTTGAAGGGGATCCAGGAGGTCCCCAGCAAAATGAGGATTAATTTAATTTCACTATAATTTAATTCACTAGAAATTATCCCAATTAGAGGAAGGATAAGAATGACGTTTCTCGTCATGCAATTCAATACTGAATCAACAATCACAATTTTTGAGTCCATTAGTGGGTACATGACATGACTCAAACATTATCATTCCATTTCGCTCTATACTTTACTCAGCTGTACTACAGTGAAATGGAACTTTACCGGAACGCTCTGATGAAGCTCGTTTCACCAGTGTCACCAGTACAATAGAAGACGCTGTGCTGCGCTGCGTCTCTGTACCTCAGCACACTATTTCAGGAAGGCATTAGCCTCATAGCTCACAGCGGGGCGGGGCGGGGGGGGGCTGTAGCTGAGGAAGACATCAGGTCTGGGTTTCACTTTGTTTGCAGAGCCGAGGGAGATGCACATGATGGATATGCATGCAAACACACGGGCAGACACATCCGCAGATTAATGTACGAGCGCGCAAATGAATAAGCGGCGGCACGCGAACACGCAGACGCGTACACACAACATTTAAACACACCGCCTCCTACGTACCATCTTGCATGATTCTTTTCACTTGCGTCCTACCAGTTGGCAGCACCGACCCCCCGTCTCCCCTCGCTTTCTTCCCTCCTCTGCCACCAGAGAAACCAGCTTCCCCTTTCTGTTTTTTTTTTTTTTTTTTCCTTTCCCATCCAAAATAGAAAATATTACAGGCTTATCTGCATGTCCGCCCCCGCACACACATGCTCGCACAAAGACGCACACACGGAGACACACACTCCCCGTGGACATGCCTCCTTTTGTTTGCCTGTCAACTGCAAAAAAAAAAAAAAATGATTGAAGGAAAAAGTGAAAGGGTGTGTGTGCGGGGGGGGGGGGGGAGAGGGAGAGTTATCGGCACTGATGGATGAAGCGAACACATGTTGTCTACTGTGTTGTGTGTGTTTGAGAGACAGTCGTCACTGTCGGAGAGGGATGAGAGAGAGAGAGAGAGAGAGGAGGGTGGGTGGGTGGAGTGAGAGGGATGTCAGGATATCTCTCTTAAACCTCTGCGGGGTTGAAATGGCCATAATAACACTATAAAATAATAATAATTACTTCTACTTATCAAAACAGGGTTACAAGGTGCTTAAGAAAATAACAAGTATACCGAGTACGAAAGGGCAGCACATGCAATTTGTATGTCTGTCTACATCTCACTACCGATCGAAACAGTTCATTATTATTGGTGGTGTAAACACTCAGCTGTAATTATGCTTGCTGATCTCACGCCGTGTGTGAGTGTGTAGGTGTGCGTGCGTGTGTGTGTGTGTGTGTAGGTATCTGTGGTTGCTCCCCAGCCATGTTAATGGAGCAGCTGTTCAGTAGAAGTCTCCTCCAGAGGGGTCTGCCCACCGACAGTGACATAGAAAATGGATGGCGAGAAGAAGGGGGTGGGGGGGGGTAGAAAGAAAGAAAGTAGTAAGGGATGCAGGAAGGGGGAGAAGGAGGGAGGGAGGAAGGAAGGAAGGGAGGAAAGAAGAGAAAGGGCTGCAGTAATGGGGGGGTGGGGGGTGGAGAAAAGAAGGGAAGGAAAGGAGAGAAAGGGACGGAGGAAGGGGGAGGCTAGAGGGACAGAGGGAGGATGGAGTAGTCTAGGAAATGGAGGTTGGGAGGGAGAAAAGAAAGGAACGGATGAGTCAGGATGGAGGGAGAAAGGCATGGTGGAAAGGGAAGGAAGAAGGGTCAGAGGGAGCAAAGGAAAGAATAAGGAATGGAGGGAGGATGGAGGTAGAGGGGGAGGAATGGAAGAAGGGAGGGAAGAGGGAAGGGCGGAACAGGAGGAACAGCAGGAAGCCTCCAACATCTCTCTGCTTCAGTCTATCCGTACAAACACACACACACACACTGCAGTGTTTGCTTTACCATACAACCTTATTTGTGATGGTAGGGCACCCCGGGGTGATGAGGGGGCTGAAACATGTTATTTCACTGCATTCCCTTTCCCTTGTGATAAAAAAAGGATATCGGTGTAGCTGCTACTGAAATGAATGACTTTCAACTGGTGGGCTTCAAGGATTTTCCTGTTCGGTTCTTCCTCCTCTCGGGGTGTTTTTGTCACACTCTCCACACTGGACGCAGCTTTTACTGAGGTCAGACTGCACCCTTGTCCGTCTAGCCGGTGATGTCTGTGGATGTGGCAAAAAGCTTGTGACAGAGAACATAATGTGACGCGCACCTCTTAGCAGCGTTTCAGATCGATGTAGACCAATTTCTATACATTGACCAACTTTTTATTTTGTGGACGACATTGCGGCGGTGCACCGCAGATTAGCCTGTATGTATGTATGGGAAACGCAACACTGATCACATGTACTTTTCACCTCAATAATAATGTATAATAACTCATACCCATACAACCAAAACAGAACCCTGTACATGGGCGCAACAAACAGACCTCCATCTGTGGTATTGCTTAGTTTCTTTAGCAATAAAAAGCGAGTGGAAAAGCATCTGTGATATTGAGGAAATCGTTACAAAATTTACCCTTTACATTCCCGTGTTCTAAACCCACCCACACACACACACACACACACACACACGCGCTGCCTCCACAAAGACATTGCCAGCTGCCTACTGTTGCTGGCCAGACAGTGTGAGGACACCCAGTGGGATCCAGACATCCTTGCCCCCGTCGTCATCCCAGTCAGCCAGTCAGGGGTCAAACAGGTGACTGTGACAGCAGGTAGCAGCGTTCCCACCCTGCCCACCTGACCCAAAGACATATGGTCTCACTCCATCCCTGGCTCTGACTTTGTCTGGCTGTCTCATGCTAGAGACGCACTACGGCCCCATTTACACCTGTATCTGAAAAACACACATTAATGCACACGGCACGCATTGCAATCAGAATGTGATCAGTCAGCCAGGTGTACATGCAATCCATACAGTGTGTTTGCAACAGTAACAAAGTATCTGCCTATGTGGTGGAAACACCATCACCGCAGGTACAGATCTGGGTACAAGTGTCATGGTTTTCTGCTGAGAACCGCTGTGCGGGTCAAGTGTGGAACGCCTCCCTCTCAATGATGTCAACCAAGAATCATGTGGAAGTCAACAGCTATGCTATGCTGTGACCAAAGACCCCTTCATCTATCATAACTGGATTCACTATATTAGAAGAGATCCTGGTTGGCCTTTCAGGTAAGATCACAAGCAGCGTCATTAGCGTTAGCATGCAATGTAATGTTATTAAGCTCACTAGCCTGATATATGCTGTCATGTGAAAAGGCTAGGCTAACTTGCTAATGTTATCTATCGCCATTAAGGATGAGTTAAGCAAAATAAACATTCATATATGTTTTATTTACACAACCAACAACATAAAAGTATGTTCAGGTCACTTCATTAAGGAGTCGTTTGTGAAAAACTTTTGAAAGGGGGCGAGCACTGTGCTATGTTTGTCCTTGACTGATAGCATTGTGATGTCAGGAAGGGGGCTGTTCTTCGTGCTGTTAGTCATTGTTAGTACCGAGAGTAACACGGCATTGTTTCTATACATCTCATGTGTACTCCACACCATTTCAGTCCCTCACAATTGATTTACTCTTTCTATCCCCGCAGCAATTTCATGGAAGAGAACCTCCAAGAGGACACATTAAAGTCGATGAATGTGATGGAGTGCGTGGTTTGAGCAAATGAGAACAAGTACACTAGGATCTGAGTTATCAAAATTAAAAGTGATGGGGTCTAGTCTGCCAAAATGTTACATTGCAATCACGAAGCTCCATAACACGAGCATGAGGTTGGATTCATTAACTCTTCTTCTTTTTCACCCCAATCATTCTGCCTCAGTATCAGTTGGAGCCAAGTGTAGCCAAATCTGAATCCTCAGAGACAAAATCTGGAGAGCGAAGTTAACAATGAGATATTAAGAGTCTGGTGATGTTTGAGGTGCAAACTTTGAGTCATTGCACATTAATAATTGTTGGCTGCATACGAGAAATGACTGCTTATTGAATACAATCTTAATGTTTGAACACTTTTAGCATCCTGAAAAAATACTGACAATCTGCAAGCTGATATACGCCGTGGCCTTTAAAAGTATTCTCAATTTTTACCTTGAAGTTGCCCCTCTACTTGGATGTGGGGATCACACACTACCCTCAGGTCAATGCAACCTTCCTCATTCTGCTGGTCTCTGCTCAGATTGGAGTGGTTGACCAGTTCACACTACAGGATAATGTAAAGACGTGTTCAAAATGCGAGTCATCAAAAGCAAGCATGTTTTGAAATAATGGTGATGGTCCCAACTGGATGAGGAAGCCAAAGATTAAAGTCCTGAACCCTCACACCATCTTTTGTACAACCTCAAACTAGTGCCAACTTGGTCTGATCTTGAAAATCAGTTTTGATGCCCAAATTATTTCTATCAGCCTAAAATCATGCAGTGTGTCACCAGCTTTACTGTTGTTCTCACTGACTGGCTGTTGCAGTATGCAGTACTACAGACTAGCATGTGCTGTATACCTTTTTCTCTCTCCTGCATTGAAATCTCTGCATATACATCTCTCTTCTCTCTGCATTTATGTAGTAATCGTTTTTGCTCTCGTTTAGAATTAAAATTCATTCTTGCTACTTGTTTTATATTTCTGTACATTCTGTCCCTCTGCTCCTTTTTATTACATTCAATTGAAAATAGATCCAACAGCAGTGAATCAGAGAACTGACATATTCTTGCGTACAACCATATGATCGTATACATCCATAATCACAACCACAATCACACACAATGATCACAACACCACCAGCCTAACTTCCACTTAGCCATCTGGCTATGTGCTGTACGGTCTGCCCACCCTCTCCCCAACCATTGTCTCCCATGCTGTCTTTCAGTGCCAGTCCTAATGTGATGAGCAATAGAGTTATTATATTGCCGGGCTCATAAAAGCCACCGCTTCATTACACGGCTGTTTTTTTATCGCCTATCGCCTTGTTTTCTGTCGATGTAACAGCACCTCCCCTTGTCGCCCTGTAAACCCCCCCCAGCACCTCCCCTACCAACTCCTACCTTCACCCCAGGCCGCCCACATTTTAATTTCTTGGCCTAATGAAGCGGGAGCTCCCTCCGCCAAGTCGAATCAATGGGACTCTGCAAGCACAGCGTCGCTTTTCACTTTAGCCGTCACCAAAGCCAGGGGAGCGATGTTGTACGTCACGTGTCTGTTTGTGTTTTTATTTCTTTTTTTATTTTTTTCGTGATGTGATTCTGTGTGTATGCGTTTCTGTTTATGGAAGCTTCACTGTATACTTGTTTGTGTGTGCGTGCATGCATGCGTGCACAACACTGCGTCAAGCCGTCTGTACGTGCTCTACGTTTTCTCCCCGATTGATAAAGAACCATTTGTATGCGTAATGCCTCCCCGCTCTACCATCAAAGGTATCACATTACCTTGCATCCACAAATGCCATCATCATCTCCTTCTCCATTAACTAGGTTATTTGGATCTTTGCTTCAATACACACACACACACACACACAGACACAACCATGTACACACTCAATTGGGTGTTAATATGTTGACATTTGAAAACAGTGAATGTCAGTATTGAGTTATTTAGACTTAGGAGAGGTCTATCTGAATGGGAGGAGGTTCGGCTACAGATTAATCTATAGAGACAAACACTTGACATTATTCAAATCCTCTGCTATATTTACTGATTAAATGTCAAAACTTCCCTAGCCAAGATTAACTGCACCGTGATTTATTTTAGCAGCGCCTCTGTCAGGTATGCTGTTCGTTGCTGCAGATAAAATATGATTTGATTAGATTAGAAAACTTTAATATCATCACTGAGGCTGAGGCGCCCATATGTTTTTTCCCCAAATACCCCATAAAGTAGTGCTGAGCAATAAAAGCTAAACACGGGGGAGACATTGTTTTGTCGTGTTCAGGGAAAGAGAGAATGGGATAAGATGTCCTGTTTTTGTCCTCTAGTCTTGGAAAAGAGTTTTCTCAGGTGTGTCGATTCATTTTTTTTTTTTATTTTTTTTTTCCTCAGCTGTTTTGACGTTTAAAATATGTCAAGTTGTCTATTGTTTTTTTTGTTTTTTTTAAGTCACAAATTAGTGCATACAGGGACAGACAATATGGACATACTAACAGATACTAAAGTCACAAATAATGTTGACTTACTAGACAAAACTAAAAAAGGGTAAAGACAAGTAATGGGGTAATTTGTAAGACAGAGAGGGAAACAAAATAAAAACAAATAATATGAACAATAATAATAATAATGATAATAATAATAATAGTATTCATAAAATAAATAAATGATGAAAAAAAGAAACTTTTTTAAAGAGGGTTAGAGGGAAAAGAAACGGGAGGGCGGCAATATCTGTTTTGGGTTTGGATGTGTTTTGGGTAAGTTTTACAATATGGGTTTGGTTATACAAGTGTTCTGATTCTTGTGTGGTTCGAATGTTTTTGCAGTTATATATGTACATTTATTAATGTGCTATAGCATTAGCAATTAAGTCTTTCATCATGGGCTTTTGTTCTGCCATGTGATCATCATGTTTTAATGCCAGTATGTAATGTTTGAGAGGCACAATCAAGTTGATGTCTACAGCCATACAGTCATGAAGACGAGGAGCCGCCCATGATAACTGAAATCTTTGATTAATATGTCACTTAGCAGATGAGTTTAATTGATTAGTGATGGTGCAGACTGGATCATACTGTCAGCCTCCTGCTTGATTAAGTATCGGTCTGTCTGTATGTATGAATGTGTGCATACGCACATGCATGTGTGTCTATGTGTGTGTGTGTTCATTCATTCATGCATGCATGCTGCACGCTAGCAGTACATAATCAATGCTGTTGATATTTGCGCTATTCCTCTCTCCTCCTCTAATCAGCATTAGGGAAGAGGCAACCGAAAGTACACTCAGTGCCTCGGGGCCAATGTAGGCACATTGGTCTGCTGGTAAGGCTGACAGCCCCACTCTGTGTCTCTGCCCAGGGAGAACCCCAAAACTACAGACTGGTTTCCCTTCTACCCTTCCTATCCAAAACTCTTGAATGTGCTATCTTTAATCAACTGTCCTTGTACCTCCACCAGTCTGGGTTCAAGGTGGGTCACTCGACCGGCCCTCCTTGCAGTGACAGAGTCGCTCCATGCCGCTAGAGCGAACTCTCTCTCCTCTGTCCTGATACTCCTGGACCTGTCTGCAGCATTCAACACAGTGAACCACCAGATCCTCCTCTCCACCCTTGAGGGGATGGGTGTCTCAGGCTCTGCACTCTCCCTGTCTGCATCCTACCTGACGGGTCGCTCCTACCAGGTGACATGGAGAGGGTCTGTGTCAGAACCATGCAAGCTGACTACTGGGGTTCCGCAAGGCTCGGTTCTGGGTCCTCTTCTTTTTTCCCTCTACACAACATCTCTTGGTTCTGTTATCCATTCGCATGACTTTTCCTACCATCGCTATGCCGATGACACCCAGCTGATCCTGTCATTTCCCTCCTCTGACACACAAGTGGAGGCATGCATTGCTGCTTGCCTGGCAGACATGGATGTCGATGCACCACCTGAAGCTCAACCTGGACAAGAGTGAGGTGGTGTTCCTCCCGGGGAAGGGTTGTCTGCACCGGGACCTGGCCATCACCATTGATAATGCGGTGGTGACGTCAACTCGGACTGCTAGGAATCTGGGTGTGACCCTGGACGACCAACTGTTGTTCTCGGCAAACATCGCATCAGTGACACGCTCCTGCAGATTCCTCCTCTACAACATCAGGGGGATTCCCTCCTACTGACAGCGCAGGTGCTCATCCAGGCTCTTGTCATCTCCCGCCTGGACTACTCCAGCTCCCTGCTTGCTGGTGCCCAGTTCAAGACCCTGGTGCTAGCCTATAGGGCAGTGAAAGGAACAGCTCCTTCTTACCCCCAGGCTATGGTCAAGCCTTACACCCCCGCCCGACCACTTCGCTCTGCTGCCTCGAGGTGACAGGTTGCCCCGTCGCTCAGTGGCCCCTGCGGCTGATCTACACGGTCACGGCTCTTCTCTGTTTGAACAAACGGATACCTGCTCTGTCCAAATGACTGCTGGCATGTCCTCTTATAGTCCTCTTAGAGGGCTATTGATATTAACCACTTTTCTAACACAAAACCAGTCTGTGCTTAACCCTTTAAAACCGAATGTGTCGTCGGCAACACGTTGCACGAGCGCACTTTGAATTACCATAATTACGTCACGGTTTGCTCTATCGGAAAACTTCCAATGGTTTCTGAAAGCTGAGACGTATCGCTTTACAGCCAATGTCATTACGGTAATTTCACTCGCCCCTCTCGCCGAAGTCCACGAACGCGTTATTAGACTCTTATAACTTGCAGTAAATTGTAAATATCTGCCAGATATTGAAAGTTCCAAGTTTTCTGGAAAAACGGGAACAAGCACTTACTCACAGGACATTTACTGACCCTTTTATAGTCAAGATAAGCAAAAAAGTCCAGGCGAACATTTTGAGTGTTAGGTGTTAAAGGGTTAACTCCCAAACATTGAGCGGCTGGGTCTACATATGCATTCCTTTCTGAACTGCTTGATTCATTCTTGTCACTCATTGTCTCTTAACCATTCTCTCTCTCTCTCTCTCTCTCTCTCTCTCTCTCTCTCTCTCTCTCTCTCTCTCTCTCTCTCTCTCTCTCTCTCTCTCTCTGTCTCTGCTGAGTGGTTGTTTAGTTTTGTAGTCAGTAGGTCTCCTCTCAAATGGGACCATGAGGAAACTATAGATAATGGTGATACATATTTCTGCCACAGGCAATCTGTTTTTTTGTTTTTTTCTACATTGTTACACATTGGTTACACCTCTGTGTGTGGACATGTGCCGATGTGTTTGTCTGTGTGTGTGTCTGGCATTGCACCATCATGTCCAGCGTTGTATTTTCTGGCTACTAATGGGCTGGCAACTGCCTCTCAGGTCTCGTTTTCTCTTCACATCTCTCTGCTGCATGGCAGTCATTTCCAGCACTCCCATCCACTCTGGATTGCAGTAATCATAGCCAAGTATTACACCCATATGGCAGGCAATCAGCCTCTTAAGCCACATCGCAACATCACTCAACGGTCATTTAATGAGAACTTGACCGGCCAGCATTGCATTAAAGCTCGAAGTTTGGTCTTCTCTTGTGAAAAATATTCATCCTGGGTCTTGGTTCATCTCTGTCCTGGTTTTATGGGGCCTTCTGTATCCAGAGGAGCATATTAATATTGTCCTCTGCTGTGTTCAGCCTACAGTGCATCAGTCCAAGCCGATCCAGGCCCCAACATGTGTCTGTTACACTATTTAATGCCATTATTCAGTATCTGAGAGTATCTGTGGGTCCTTTAAAAGTCTGACAAGTTTAAATTTATGGCCTTAAAAGGCACTAAAGTGGCTGAAATACAGGTTTTTAGAGGTCTTATTTTTTCACCATGTAATGTATTTTTTAGTTTAGTATAATTTAGTTTGTTTTGATGCAAATATGAAATTAAATGTAGAGAACCTCAATTTGTGCGTAGAACAGGTGTATCAGATGACGGATGACAATCGTTGATAAATTGGATGTGCGTGCCTGTTGAAGCCGATCTGTATAGGTAACTGCCGTGTTCAACACCGTAAAAGGCTGCAGACTGGGTCGTGTGCAAGTAAACCATGGGGGAAAGAGAGAAAACAGGAACTTTTCAGAGTCTAGATTTAGATTGCAAAAAAGCATATGGTGAAGGCACATATTATCAGCCACAGGAGGAAGGCAGCACACTGTGGTGCTATCCGACATGGATCAGAGGATCGATCAATAATAGGAGAGACTTCACTGTCCAGTTCCAGTCGGCATTGGAGTTGGACACAGATCAGATCCAGGCTGCATCTTCATCAGATGGTAGGACTATGTTATTGTATTTGTAAGGCGTCCAGTCCATGTGATCAACCCATTACAAGTTTGATAATCTTTTGTTGTTATGAATAAGGACAGTTTTCAAATACGCCATTTCAGCCTATTAGGTGTTTTTTTCTACAAGGCCACTGAAACATCTTGTTAATGAGGTTTGGCACTACTGTAATGGATTTTTCATAAAGAATAAGCCATTCTAAGAGCCTTGCTGCATGTATCCAAACACTTGTAGGTTTTGATTGTACCAACGAACAAACAAATAATGAATGAGACTATGTTCGTGGGAACGTTCGTAGGAACGCTTTATGATCAAATCTGATTTTATGCACATATCGTGAATGAGGCTTAAAATGCTTAAAATGCACATGTGCCAATTATCTTGGCCAGAACTGGGATGTCCTTAAACTAAAAGTTTCCTTGTGTTATTTTTCATATCCTGCCTATTTGTAGTTTTAGAACCTTCATTAGTAATGTTCAATCTGTTTTTCACAGATTTTTGTCTCTTTATTTTGGTTATTAATTTGGTGTTACATTTAAATCCACTTGGCATTGACAAGGTCTTAAGTTATTAAAGATTAGGATTGACTGTTTCAGTGTACAACCTGCTAGCCCCAATCGGCTAAAAACCAATGAGGCGTCACATCATTAACCACCACCCTCACAGACTGATGCTCACTCACTGCTCTCTTCCTGAGGTCCTCTGTTCTCCTTAGATCACAGCTTAGTGTTTTTCTTTCACCTGCATGGTAACACCAACCTGACCAGATTTCTCTTCTGTATTTATGGTATAGTGGCACATAAACTGACCTTTGATTGGTTAAGTTCATACCAAATTATTTACCCATGTGATTCTACTTACCAACGTGATTTTACTAATGCCAAATGCACTAATTCCCTTTACTATTTTCATTTTACTACTTGCATTCCTCTCAAAAGCATATGGAATTGGTAAATATAGATATTTCAGTTAAGAAAAGGCATATTCTGATTAATGTCTGTAGGGGATTCACAAACTTTCAAGCATGACTGTAGATACAGTATATAGCAGGTGCATGTGCTTGCTTGTGTGTACTTGAGTGTGTGGTTTGGGTATGAGTGTGTACTCTAGCGATACATGCTACTTGTGAATTGTCATTTCTGCCAGCGTGAGCCTACGGCAACGCAGGGATGTGTATTGAACAGCGCTAGAGACGTGCCTACCTGCTTCACTCTCCCTCCCTCTCCCTTTCTATTCACACATCCTTCATTTGTATTATAGCTCATTCACAGGAGCCCACTGGCTAACAACTCACTATAATGACTCTAATGAAAGCAGGGAGACCCACTCGCCTGTCACCGGTTAGCACTCTATTAGAGAGAGCATTCACCGGGACTATATGTGCAGCGAGCATAGGCCCGTCTCCTGCAAAATCAAAAGTGATTGCTCATTTTTCGCTCATTCACGGAATCAGAGGAAAAGAGGGAGCGACAGAAAGATGGTATGACAAACGGAGAGTTACGTTTTTGACTGCTGCTGGTGTGCTGGAGGAAGCCTTCAATGTAATTTCCTTCGTATCAAGTGAGAGGTGATTATGGTCTCAGCGAGGCCTTTTAAAATGCTGTCTCTGGCGTGCTGTTTGTTTTCCTGCTGTTTGCCGTCTGTACCGCTCTCATTTGACTATTTCCCCTCAAAAACATCATTCAGTAGCAGGATCAAAGCGCAGTTGAATTGTCAAGGTGAGGGGAGAATGCCTCGTTTGTGTTTGGCTAAGTGGATGCCAGGGAGGAAAGAGGGGGCTCCTTCAATACCTGCACTGCAGTGTCAAGTGTATAGAGAGAAGGGTGTTCAGGGGAAGACTGTAGGCTATGAGCAGGCAATTGAAGACACATTTCACCCGATTTTAAAACCCTTCAAACTGTGTATTTTATTATGATTAGTATTTTAATTCTATTCTGTCCTTTCCTTTCCCTTCCCGTCCTATTCTAGTGAATTGTTTCTCTCTATTCCATTGTGTTTTGGGGGCTATATTCAGAAGTAGTTACTCCACTTAACAATTTAGAAGTAAATCCTAATAAATAATGGGGTTTTTTCACCCCTAATGTGAAAGCTTTTCAGAAAGTAATTGTGAAAAGCATTGTGGCGGTAAAACTCCACCTGGGTCTGTTAGTAGCTCAAATCATATGCTACAGATTGCTATTAGGTGGGCAATTTAGGAGTAAACTTTAAGAATGATGATGGTTTCACTTTTAGTGTTTTAAAGTTTGAGTTAAAGTAACTCTGGAAAAGACTTTTTTTTGCAATTGGAAGTGCTCCTAAAATGAGAAAGCACAGGAGTCGTAGAGAGTTGTATAATTGGAGCGCTTTTACTAAATTGAAAAAGTTGTTATTGTTGCTCCAGTCAGTCTTCCACACCATTGCACCCACTTCACTGATAATTTAATGAACAACAAAACTTTTAAAAGTAGACTGATATTAGTTATTATTTTCATTATAGACATCATAGACATTGCAAACAACAGAAACCTTGATAAATCTCTCATGGTAAGCACCTCGTCATCGCAAGAATGTATCCATACTATTAAGTCTTTTAATCTTCAAATGTCATTTTTGTTATTTTTCTCATAACAGTTCAACATTGTCTTTTATCAAGTGTCATTTTCCTGATACTAGTGGAGTGATCTACTGTATTCTGCTTTAT
Organism: Hoplostethus mediterraneus; assembly: GCA_034670385.1. Taxonomy (NCBI): domain Eukaryota; kingdom Metazoa; phylum Chordata; class Actinopteri; order Trachichthyiformes; family Trachichthyidae; genus Hoplostethus; species Hoplostethus mediterraneus. The sequence continues at coordinate 334,264 of JAXDDW010000161.1, read as the reverse complement.
TTCAAGACATTGTTTCTTGAACATTTCTGAAAAGTAAAACTGCATTTGGAATTATCAGAATTCAGAAAAATAATATGTAAAGAAGCGGAGTACGAGACTGATTGACTTGTTAAGAAAGAAAGAGCTCTTCTACTATCTCTTGTGGTGCTCTACTTTTCCCCTCTCCTCTATTCTGTCCCCTTCTCCGTTAGTGCATCCGGCGGGGTATTGGTGGATACTGATCTGGTGTGCATTGTGCTCTTGTTGCAGTGGATTTCCGTGCTGTCCGACTTCCAGCGGAGGGAGACGGTGTGGGGCTTTGTGCCAGGGAAACCCGGCCAGCCTCTGGCCCTCCACCTGGGGGACTACAACCTGGACGGCTTCCCCGATGCCCTGGTGGTCCTCCGCAACACCAGCGGCAGGTAGGACAACACACGCAGGCACACTTTATAGTATATAGTGAAATGAAACTCGACACCACTGCAAAGACACACACACATTGCTGCATTGCTATTACTTGAAAGGATCTTTTTTTAGGACATCGATGTCAACGTTACCATAGAACGCCTATCCGTCCCTATTCTCCCACGTGTCTCAACACTTGCATTCATTTGTTATCTTCAGTTTAATTTGTTGCGTAACACGCCATGTTTTGATGAGATTATACTAACTATAGTATTCCAGCGGAGCACGAAATGGAATTGACTGGAACCTAATCACTCGAGATGCATATTTAAATGGCTTACGGAAATCTGTTCAGCTTCAACAACTACAGGCGTTTGATTCCAAAGATGCCACATGCAGGATGTTCTCATGAAATCAGTGTGAAATGATCGCAGTTGTGAGGACAATGACATACAGTAGCCCCCGTCATATGATGCACACTTTTTTGCGTTCCCATTTCCAGTTCGGTAGTTCTCAGGCTCAAATCCCCGCAAGACATAAGACATTTCCCTGCAGTAGACTGGTTAGTGACACCCCTGAAGCAGTGGAGAGGAGGGATAGTGACATATACTGGTTTAAAAGCTGCTCATACGGGCTATATAACGTAACAGACACAGTCAGAATGAATTTAGAGAAGTACAGCTTCACCTTTAAAACCTTTCAGGCAGAATAACAATATACCCAAGTAATTTGGCAAAGCTGAAAAAAAAACAACTGACCAGACTGTGATTGGAGTGATTTCGGCCATCTTGACATTCACAATGCCTTCCTTCAGAGTGTCCTTTCCTGCACAATATACAGGTTTAACACGACTTGCAGGTGAATCTCTGACATTATAACGTAATGAAGTTTACCACATAGCACATAGACTGGGAGAGGCAGGCCGCTAAGGTGAGGGTGTTCTTCAGCCTAGGGACATGGTGACTGATAAGTCAGCCTTTGAAAAAAAATCACTGCAGCATTGTGCTAGGACATGAGCATCATGGACAGTGTGTGTGTGTGTGTGTGTGTGTGTGTGTGTGTGTGTGTGTGTGTGTGTGTGTGTGTGTGTGTGTGTGTGTGTGTGTGTGTGTGTGTGTGTGTGTGTGTGTGTGTGTGTGTGTGTGTGTGTGTGTGTGTGTGTGTGTGTGTGTGTGTGTTGAAGGACATGTGTGGATTATCTGGCCCCAGAGATGAAGATAAGATATCTGGAGCGGGTCAGAGCTGTCATTGTCCATGCATACTGATTCTGGTTGTGTGTGTGTGTGTGTGCGTGCGTGCGTGTTTGAGAGTGTATGAATATATCTATGTACCCCTTTTCTCAGAAGTAGTACAATGTTAAGTAAGACTGTCAGCACACACACACACACACACACACACATACACATGTCCATTTGAACCTTTACTTTCTTGTTTAAGGCTCTATGTAATCTTTAAGTCCTGTGGAGCTTAACTCTTTGGGTCACCCTCATCTAGAATCGACTTCCCTCTCACCCCGCTCTAATCACTCCAAGACTCTCTCTCTCTCTCTCTCTCTCTCTCTCTCTCCCCATGTTAAGCCATAGCAGTGTAATCTCACTATACCACAAACGCCGTAGTAGCAAGACCCCTTCCCATTACAGTCCACCAATCTGACCCCAGTGTTAATGTTTAAAACCACATCACTGGCATGCTGCACTTTCATCTACAGGCTGAAGGAGAGACTACAGGAATTTCACCCAATAAATACACACCAGGGACCACCTAACAGTTATCCCAAGTTTTGAGAGGGCATCACCAATTTTATGGGTATAATAGAAAGGTATAACAAATTGTGTAACTCTTTACTGCTCCCAGGGGGTAAGTAAAGTAATAAGAATACATTTGAGATGAGTAATGTGTGTGTGCGTGTGTGTGTGTGTGTGTGTGTGTGTGTGTGTGTGTGTGTGTGTGTGTGTGTGTGTGCGTGCGTGCAGGTTGTTTGGGCCATCAGAGGCCATGTCTGTAAGCGACACGACATTCAGACATTTTTTCATTCAGACCTTCTATCAGATGAATGGCCTGCCTGCTTTGGATTCAGCAAGTGTCTGCAGTCCGGCCTGCATTGTCTTTGATTTCTGTCTAAGTGAATGCTGTCTGCTTACCAAATATTTGGGCAGCCTACAGCTAGTCTGTTTCACCTCCCTCTCCATCTCTCTCTCCGTCTCTCTCCCTCCGTTCGTCCAATTATTTGCGGCAGATTTTTGGATAAAAGTCCTGCCAGCCCCCGTCACTTCCCCTCCCAGGCAAAATAAACGCCGATTTAAGAGTTCAGAACGGGAGGGAGGAAGGAGAGAGAGAGAGAGAGAGAGGAGGAGATGAGACGAGGGATCAGACGAACAATCAGAAGATGGAGGGAGCAAAGGAGGAATCAATGGAGAGAGTTGGGAGATTGTATGAGAACCCACACGCTGGTTTTGTGGTGCAACATAAGTGTGTTAGGCATGGCTGGTGTGTATTTATTTTGAGAAATCCAGCAGAGAGTCAGACATTATGCTTCATAAGGGAATCTTTGTCTTTATAATGCTCTTTTTGGCCTAGTTCTTCTTTTATTTGTGTGTGTGTGTGTGTGTGTGTGTGTGTGTGTGTTTTAATTGGCTGTGTCCAGGGCAGCCAGCAGGCTCACCCAGGGCTAGCTATTCAATATGCCAAGAAGAGGGAAATAAGGCATCTGCAATGTGAGTGTGTGTGTGTGTGTGTGTGTGTGTTTGCGTGCGGCAGCTCCTAAAAAGAACAACACTCCTCAGAAGGTCAGTTTGTATCCAGGTCATAGGACAGTACACACACATACACACACACACACACACACACACGTACAAATACACACACAGTAAAGGCAGACACACAGAACATCATGCCGTGGCTCCTTCTTCTGAGAGGAGCTCCTATAGGTGCTTTAGTGTTTTGCAGAAAAGCAGGCACGTGGGAACTTCAGTAGAAGAGACGTGAAAGTAGACAGAGAGAGTACTTCTTTTAGCAGCGCAAGAAACTTCCAGCAGGGAGCCTGATGATTGAGTTCGGTTCTTTCAGGTGCAGATGGCACGGCGCGGCACGACGCAGCGCATATACCCGTATGTGTCATACTGTCAACACGAACCGTCTACCCATAAATCTGCTTTTCATCAATCCCATTTCCCCCCGCCTTTCTTCTGCTAAGCAAATCCTTTCCAACAGAGCTAATGTTCGCCATGCGAGTACAAAGCGGTGTTACACAATCAGCTGGTGATGAGGCCCCATTCACTCAGGGTCGAGAGAGCTACAGAAGGCTGCTGAAAGCGCTCGACGGAAAATGTCTTGACCCCTGCCGCGCACCGCAGTTGCCGTCTGAGCTGGATTTTTTTTTTTTTTTCCCCCCCCAAATTTGTACAGTTGCGGGAAGCCAGGAAGACGCTACGGTGCTGCCTGTTCACGCTGCCTCCAAAGTCGGATGGGACCTAAAATATTTAAGGCCTCGCAGTGAAGGAAAAATCTACGGCTTATGTGGAAACGGCTGTGGCACTTCCCCGAGCAGATCATCAATTCAGAGACGCTATAATGGTGAAGCGCACGCAGAGGTAGATTCCTCAGTGACAGTTCATTACCCAGCAGCCATCGGCACCGAGACGAGGCACGGCATAGACTGTCATGATGAACATTAGAACCGCTCCTCTCCGCGTGCTTCCCCTTTAGACCGTCCATGACATCTTTAAAATCAGATCCGGCCGCGATCTTGTCTGCCCTCCGAAGAAATACAGGAGAACACAGTGAACATCTCTGGGATATTTTTCAGAACATTTGGTTGTTGGTTCAAAGGAAACCCTGTTTGAAGAGATGACTGGAAAGAAATGGAAGATGAATCATCTGCCTGATCTCCTCTTTGGCAGTCTCCGGTTAACGGGAGGGTGGGTTGAAGCCTCCGAGCAACGCCGAGAGGACACCCACTGAATAGAATGAGGTGGAGCTCCAGCCTGACTCGATGTCAAAATATCACAACCAATAGTATCGGGCAGCGATTAGTGTGTTAGTCACTGGATGTGCAGTTGTATGCCAGGAAGGCCAGGGGGTGTGTGTATATGAATCCAAGTCTCAGCAGAGTGGGAGAAGGCGGCAGGAGTAGTAGCTTAATTAGTGAGGTAATCACCTCGGTTGTAATGTTTTAAAATCCGGCTATGATATATAGACTTGATCCCATTTGGAGTTTTATGTCTCGTTTTCTCAATTAAATGATTTAACGGTTCAGTGTCAAGCAGCAGACAATAAATGCCTGGCCCTGCTGCTGTCTTTGGACCAGTTGACCTGCCAATACATTACTTCTGATTAGCAGAGTTGACTAGTGGCGTCTGGCTTGCAGATGCAGCGGTAGGAACAAACAGCATGCGGCAATGTGACATGGACAAGAAATGGACAAAAAAAACTAGCTTCTTGCTGTGCAGTAGGAAGGAACGATGGATGTAAATCAGTAGTGTGTGGGGGTGTGTGTGTGTGTGTGTGTTTGTGTCTGTGTCTGTGTGTTAGTCTGAGTTGCAGCACAGTTTGCGTCCAGTTCAGATGAGGTGAACCCTGTGAACAGCAATCACTACTCTGAGGAAAGAACACACACACAATGCAGGGTGATGACAGCCCACATGTTTCCTGTTTATTTTTTTTCTCACTCCTTCCTTCAGTGTTTTCTCTCTCTCTTTATCCCCCCCCCCCCCACTCCCCCGTTTCTTCTACAGCAACTACAACACTCCTCCTGTCATTCCTGTGACATAGCGTGTTAACAGTGAGAGGCTTTGACATGTGTCCGGTTCAGATGGCATATGGTGGAGGTGGCAGGGCTTTGGCCACCTGCCTGCTGGACATACTGTGTAGATACACTGGTGATCCCCCCAGCACTGTCCGGGGGATAACATCAACTAGCAACTGGCCGACACATCAAGGCTCTTTGTGTGAGTGTGAGTGTGTGTGTGTGTGTGTGTGTGGAGATGGTAGGGGATTGTATGTGAAGCTCCTATACAGTATTATCCTATACAATTATCCTCATCCCACTCCCCTATGTCACGTCCATACACTGATTAAAAAGAGCATAGGTCAACTTTGATGTGTGATCTGCTTCAAGCGACTTAAATGTAATTACATGCGTTTGTGCGTGTGTGTGTGTGTGTGTGTGTGTGTGTGTGTTTCTAACTGCGTTACTAGAGCACATGCTGACAGACAAAGCCAGCTTCCCCCCCTTGGCCAGATCAGCACTCCTCCAGATCCCAGGCTTTTGCAGTGCTGGAGCTGTCATCATTCTCAGTGACCTTTGACCTAAGCAGATGACCGGGTATCTGATGAGACCGACAGATTATAATGCTCCACCGCTACATCATAGCGCACACATACACACAGCATGGCCCAGTATCCCGTCCCCTGCAGAGATTTTTGTGAGCCTGATTGATAGACGTCATTTTCAACAATATTTTTGAATCCCACACCGAGCAAAACCGGATCATTTATGCATCAGATCCCTTTGGCTCCCAGTGGGTTTAGGTGTAAATGTCAAGCTCTGTTTATTCATTGCACTGTTCATTTATTTATATATTTTCTTGTATATTTCTATCAAAATTCCATTAGTTTTACTTCCTTGAAAGCTTTTTTTTAGTGGTTGCTTCATGCGTCCCGATGGCTGAAATGTTTTCGCTGGAAATACACTGAATTATGAACGCCATCAAAAGGTTGTAGAAAAACAATTCAAAAAAAGAAAATATTGAACTCATATTACAGACAACTGAAATTTCCAAATCGCTGGAATTGTGTACTGATCACGTTCTGAACATGGTATTCTGCTGTAGCAGAGCATCCCTGGCCTGCAAGTTACATATGTTGGAGAAAATCAATAGGTGCATGTTATGCAAGATGTACTAATGCACATACAGATCACTGTATTGATTTACATGCCATCAGTATTTGTTCGTATGAGGATATCTCTTTTGTGTGTGTGTGTGTGTGTGTGTGTGTGTGTGTGTGTGTGTGTGTGTGTGTGCGTGTGCATAGAGGGGGAATTGTATGTCTCTGCTTCAGCCGTTAGCATCTTGCATCTTTTATATGTTTATTGGTGTGTGTGTGTGTGTGTGTGTGTGTGTGTGTGTGTGTGTGTGTGAAGTGCGTACTTGTGTGTATATGTGTACATTTCAGTGTACGCCATTCAGTTCCCCTGCTGTGCTGTTCTGTGCTGCTCCGGCGGTGGCGGTGGTGGTAGTGCTAAGCGCTCCTGTAATGAAGTGTGTGTGTGTGTGTGTGTGTGTGTTTTTTTTTTGTCCTATTAAAGTGAAGAGCTTGGCGTGGGTAGCAGTTAGCAGAGTGTAGCCACCATTGGCCGCTAGCTAACTCTCTCCCTCCTCTTCTCTCTCGGCTCTGACTTGCTCGTGTCAGAGGAAAAGCAACACCCACACCTCTAGAATTGCCTCTAGGCTTTTAGAGTAAGACCCTACCTAATGTGCACACGCACGTGCACACCGCCTCACACACCCATATGGGGCAGATCTTGACTGTTTAAAGCACAAATCCACCCTCAGATACTCTTACAGTGTTATATGTCATCGATCTGTGATCAATGCATGCCTGAATTTGTGATGAACTGTTGTAATTTACTTTCCCTCACCCTGCCTCTACTTCAATTAGTGATTTACTACATTTCCCAGAATTACTGTCAGCAATCCCCAGAGGGCGAGCGTTAACTTGCTTGATTCAGCTGTGGGTTATACGTGTACGCGTGGACAGAGCAGTACCGAGGTAGCGAGAAAAAGTGAAAAACACAACATGTCTTGTGGCTGTATTGCGAGAAATTGGTGTCTCTTCCTCTTCGACGATGGATTTCTCCCCGTATGATTGTTGAACCTCAGTGCATAATGTCCAGAAAGTCCAGAAAGAAGCCCTTGCTGTTTGATTCTGAGGGACTGACACAAAAACCTGATGTTTACCGTTGATGTTTTAGATCGCCGAATAGCTGGCCTTTTTTTGCGCCATCAAACACCATCATCACTGTGCTGGAAGTATGCCGATGTGTGTACCAATAGTCCATGTAACATTCATACCAGTAACAGGGGGGCGCTGGATGAGTGGTTAGAGAGACTGTCCCGTAACCAAATGGTTGCAGGACCGATCACCACCACAGCCACGGGTCCTGCCGAAGTGTCCTTGAGCAAGACACGGACCCCTCTACCTGTTCACTCATTGTACGTTTCTCTGGATGGGAGTCGGCTGAATGTAAATTGAATTGAAATGAATTGAGACACACACCTTTGCCAATCTACACAGCTATACATAGATACATTCATACACCCACACACCCGTAGTGTCCCCCTGTCTCTCTCCAGGGAAGCACAGAGGTGTCACCGTTCAGCATAAATATAATGGCTCCTTCCTCCTGCCCCAATTTACTTTGAAAATTAATTGAATCTTCCTCATTACGGTTTCAGAGTGTGAGACTTCTGCTTATACAGCCACGATTGAAAGTTTGTGAGCCCCTTGTGCAGTTCAGCCTTTTCTTAACTGAAATAAAAGAAATTGTGCAGGTAGTGAAATGAAAAGGTGGGAAGATAATTGGGCATGAAGTTAACCAGTCAAAGGTCAGATTTTTGGGGAGGAGTTTGTGTTTCACTCCCATAAATTCAGAGAAACCTGGGTCAGGTTGGTGTTTCCATGCAGGTGAAAGAATGCTCACTATGCTGAGATCTCTAAGGAGCTCAGAGGAGCTCAGAATGAACTATGAGACAAATAATATAGAAATAAAGATAATTTAACATGACAGAGACTCTGACTGGAAGTGGACGTCCTTCTAAAATATCACCAAGAGAAATATTAAAACAACACAACCCAATAAGAAGAACACTGAATAGTGAAAAAATTTAACTGTTTGGTCTTAATCAAAATTGCCATGGTTGACGACAACCCAAAACTGTCCACCACCAAAATAACAGCTCAAGCATGGTGGTGGGAGTGTCACTGTCTGGGGCTGTTTTTCTTCCTCTGGACGCCTCAACATCATGAAAGGAACCATGAATTCACGAACAGACGTAAGACCATCTGGGCTGAAAGAGGCTGTTCAACAACATGATGATCCTAAGCTACCAAAGAACATCTCAGGAAGAAGAAGTTTCATGTCTTGGATTGACCCACTCAAAGTCCTGACCCGAACGCCAACACAGATGTTGTCAAGGACCTGAAGTGTCTGTTCATGTGAGACCTCAGACCTCATGTAGTTCTGTAAGGAGTGGGAGAAAGATCCCTCCAGGAAGATGAAGAGACTGAGGAAATGGAGATTTCAACAATAAAGCGGTTTCAACCAACATACGTACATCTGAAAAATGTGTGGGTGCCAGTTAAGGTTTTATTTCCACTCGTCTGTTTAACCTTCTGCTCAGCCGGGCAGATTAGGGCAAGGGCAATACAGCGTTGGTGTTTCAAAAGGAAACGTGAGATCGATCTCTCAGTGAAGCTGAAACTGTGTTTTCTTTAGCTTTGTCATTGAAACTAAGCTCATGGTTTCAAGAAAGGGATGGGATGCAGACCCTGATTAGCGCAACCCGTTGACCCTCAGCCGCCAATCGCATCACAAAAACAGCTACTCACCGATGCTCCAATTACCTCGCTCAGTTGACGAGGCAAACGGAAGCAAAGATACCCGTGTGGCTTCCAGAAGCTCAAAAGCAACATTAAAGCAGTATTAGTATATTTAGTAGTCTGCTGGAATTGTTGTGCCTCCCCAACATTTAGCTTAAGCAACAACAGGAGGAACAATCTGACCCGAAAGACACCTTACAGACTTCCATGCGTTCACACTACAAGTTTTTCAAACTGCCTGGCGCCTCCTCAACATTAAAGTGAATGGGAAGCCACTTCAAGGCGGCGCTGTGGAAATAGTGCCGCGCCCGTCTCCTTTCAAGGCAGAGCACTTTGTTAAGTTGGAGGAGGTTTGACAGTTTGGAGACAGCTGACAGTTTACGGCAACAACCAGAATGAACACGGAGAAAGCAGCGGTAGAGAAGTTGTATAGTTGTTCATGAAGAGTCAGTGTGGAGCTTCTGGGAAAATGGTTTGTGGGAGTTTCTGTACTCTACATAAGTAGTGTTTGCTAGTAGTGGCAGTGTGGCAAGGTGCCACACAACCCGGATCCCGGATCCGGGGTAGATTCAACTCTCCCCTGGATCCACGTTAAGCCTCACCCCACCCTCCTCCCAGACGCCACAGGCAGCTACTGCAGCTCGTCATGAAGGAGACACCACGCAACCCACTTTTCATTATCAGCACAAAACGTGGTCAAGGCAGCATTTAATCAACCAAACGGGGTAATAGCGTGAAGTCCTTCCTTATGTCCCATTTTCCCCTCAGAATGGAAATGCCTGGTGTAGGTGGAGAGTAAAGCCCGTGCAGCTCCTTACAGCACTTTGCTGCAATGACAGTGACAAAAGAGCTTGCCTCCATGTGGGGAATGGTGCGACTTAAATGCGGTCGGACCGCCAGACTATTTTTATGGTTGCCATGATTGTCTCTCAGCCAGCCCGCCCACCCACTCTCTTTACCCAGATAGGCTTCACACACACAGGAGGACGCATACACACACACACACACACACACACACACACACACACACGACCATTCGTCCACAACCCTCAGAGAAACAAAGTGCCCCGCTGGCTGAGAGTGTTTGATGTTGAAACGGTCCACCCCTGGCTCCGTGAGAGCCCCCCGTCGCAGGAGAAATCGCCCAAATGTCACACTCCACCCTCTACCACTGGGCCGCTCTGTGCACGTGTACGTGCCGGTGTGCGGTGAAAGAGCAATACTTCTATTTCTAGAATATAAAAAGATAGGAAGAAAAGGCTGAACTTAAGTGACCATGTGTCCTCTTGTGTCACACAATACTAGTGATTGGGATGGTTAATTATCCAGCAAGACTTGCTGTCTGATGTTGCGTGTGTCTTTGGGGAAGAGTGGGTAAGGTGAATATCAACAACCAGACAGGAAACTCCCAACACACACACACACACACACGTATGTAGAATCCTGTAGGCTGTAGGTCAGCGAGTGTCTTGACAGTTACAGTATAATGTACTTAACGTCTGCCTCGGGGTGTTCACCAGTATGTTTGTGTTCGTCTGTCATCAATCTATCTGTCTCTCACTCTCACTTTCTCTCCTCTCACCGCTCTGTGTTCTAAGATGTTTTCCTTCCTATGTCTCACAAAAAGTATTTCTACACGGTCGTCACGTTTTCATGTCATTGAACACTCACAATGCAAACTCAATGCACAGATAAAAAAAAACTGGGTGAATAGAAGCAGGACAATGTCAGACTTCATTCTAAATCAGAAAACCTTTGGCGATGCTTGTTGAGTGGATTTTAGTCCTGCCTTGAGATGTTCCATAGGGCAGAATCTTGTTAGAAATCACTGTAAAACAGATTTCTAACTATGGCAGCCATGGTGGTAGAGGTCCCTCATCATGCATCTGCACTGCGTTGCTACTCTGTTAGCCTTTGCATCTTATTCCTTGTTGAATTGTGTACACGTTTGATTAAATAGACGTAATAAAACACATAACTTGCGTGTCAGACTGGTGGTCATTGCATCAGCAAGCATGACCATAAGGCACTCAATACATTATAATTCATTAGGTGTCATAGTAATGCACTATAGATCATAGAAACGTATTTCAATTCCTACCTCTGTGCTTTTAGATGAAATATAATGAACTCATATTGAAGTCAGTACTACTTAGCTTTGACTTCTCATTACATGCCCATTCACGTGCACAAGCAGTAATTTATGTCCATGTTTACATGCAAAGCTCACTGGTCTTCAACTTGTTGATGCCTTGATGAATTCCATCACTTTTTTTCATCACACACATTTTCAGTGTGTGTGTGTGTGTGTGTGTGTGTGTGTGTGAGAACATGTCCATACCGAGTGTGTGTGTGTGTGTGTGCGTGCGTGCGTGTTTACGTGTGTACATGTGCATCTTATGTGTCTGCATGTTTGTGCATGCTTGTGTGTCTCCATCTATCAGTATGCACCCCGACCAAGCAGCCGCCAACAGCTTAGCAGGCTGTTGCTAGGCAATGCCATTTAAAAACCAGCCCTCCCTGTACGTTGGAAGCAGAGTAGCAGTGTTTGTCACTCAGTCTTGCTACTGGCAGTGTGGAAACCAGAATAGCACGAGACATTAACATTGTTACTCCAGCACAGTATTCTCTGTGCAAAGTGCAGCTTTGTTGGCGGGAGGCCCGCTTGGCTTCAGATGAGCCTCTTAAACAGAGAAAGGTTAGCAGCTCGGTAGGGAGTTGTGCAATAATGGAAAAGAAAGAAAGGGTTTTGGTCTTACTGCAAAATGTGTCGAAATCTCTGTGCATGTGTGCGTGCACATGCTTTAAAAGTATGCATATATGTTTCCTTAAAGTAATAATATGTTGTCCATCTGACAATTTTTATAAATAATTGATTGATGTAACGCAATAGTGATTCAACCTAGAGCCAGTTGATGAAATACATCTGCTGTGGGCGCACCGGGAGTGATGCATTTTACGTTTGTTTGGAATAAACAGAAGAAGAACTGGGTGGTTAGCACCAGCAGCGATAGCCACCATGGCTGAACAGACACAGAAAAAAGCACCACCTACAGAAACTCAAACTCCATCAACAGAAAATCCAAGTAGAAAGAACGAGGACCCACAGATTACCACTTAAAAGTGACTGTTTACTTGTTCATATACATTTTAGAAACATAAATATAGCAGTAGTGTAACAGCAAGTGTGCAGTGTTATATTAATTGAAATGAAAGTTCACAGTTTCACTATTACATGCTGTCTGTACTTGATGTATTAGTCTAACCCTAATATGAATTGCAACATGGATCCGCAGTCGGTACAAGATTTCTTTTTCAGCACTTAAGAAAAATGACTTTGTAATGCCTGGATGTTTGAATATTATGAGAGTTTTTCTCTGATGGCCAGTTTTTTTTATGTTGTTGTAAAGGACACACACAACAACTTGTCAGCCGTTGCCTCCTAATCTACAGTCGTTAGAACAAAAAGACAGACAGACAGACAGACAGCAAAGCAAAGGGGACGAACGCAGACAGAGTTTGATAAATAACACAGAGAAGGGCGAAGACGCAGTCGGGAGACAGAAGTGGGGGGTTGAGAGAGTGACTGACGGCAGGCCGACATCGTAGAGGACTGACACTACCAAAGGACGTACTTTGACTTTGATCGTGTGTCGCCGTGAGCCACCGCTGTGTTCGTCACCGCAGTGGCTAGCAGTGTGAAAAATCGCAGCGCCTCGGGGGCCCTGACAATATATCGCCATCTCCTTGTCACTTCATCTACCCAGACCTGCTCGCCCCCCCCCCCTCCCTTCACTCACCTTTCATCCCTATGCCTATGTCTCTGTCTGTCCCTGTCTGTCTCTCTCACTCCCTCTCTGTCAGTCTCCTCTGTCAATTTCCTCTGCTCTCCTGTGCTGTCAATTGTTTTGGTGGCTTGTTAAAACCGTATATCTCACTTCTCACAGTCTCCCACTGAGTTCTCCCACCGAGAAGAGTGTGTGTGCTGGGTTATCCACAAGTCCTTAAAAAGTACGAAAACGTCTTAGTATAAATGTTCTAAATTTAAGGCTTTAAAAAGTATTAAAATGTGTTAAAAGTATTATTATGAGGTGTTATTTTTTCCGCCATGTACTGACAACATGTCTACTCTTTTCTGTAAGTAAGAAACTTTTTCATATCAATAAATGTGCATTTTGCTTCTTAATATCGTCGATTGGTGCACAGGAAGTGATGCGTTTCCGACAGCAGCGACGCTGGTTTGTTCAAAAAAAGTAGAAGAAGAACTGGGTAGTTAGCATGAGCAGGTTGGTTGTTATAGTTAAAATTACCATTGTAGGTCTGTCGCTTATCTTACTGTCTTTTCCTGATATGACGTACTCATCATCGGTTGAGTATTTCCAATGACTAAAGCCTGGATAAATTTGAAGGTCGTTTTTGTCAAAAGACTAAGAAAGGCAAAGAGAGAGAACAGTGAGAAGTATGTTTGTGAGGAGGGGGAGGATAGGAGAGAGCGCTTTCTGAAAGACACCCTACGCCGCTCCTCTGAAATACCACACAGCTCTGTGGTGTTTTGGTATTGTAAACAACGGGGCGAGATTGCGGAACAAATACCTCTAGAGGACAGGTGAATGGAGAGATTGGGGGGGGGGGGACGAAAGAAGGAGGGGCATTGGGGAGGGAGGTGGCCCAGTTAGTGAGGCCTCGGCTTGAGGGGGAAGAATAGACAGCCGGGAGCGAGGAATGTATGGATGAAGGAGGTGGAGGTGAAGGGAGAGAGGGTCATCGCTGTGATCGGCCCGGTCAGCCTCCTACCAGCCCACTGCTCCTCTGGAGGCCAATTAGAGGGGAGCCCGGGAGAGCTGGGAGCAGAGGAAGACTCCCTGCACACACCGCTGCTGACACCAGGTGCACACACCAGCCAGAGCCCCTGTAGGCACACACACACACACACGCACACACTCTCAGACACGCACACACTCCCGTGGGTGCAGACACAAGCAAAAAGTGCAAAAAAACCAAAGGTACATAGACACACAAACATGCAGAAGCAGAACAGATTTTTTTTTTTGGTCACGCTCAGTTGTGAGTGTGACAGTTTCCGAATGATGCCGATGTTGTGTGTTTGTTTTGGTATGAGGGTGTGATGTAGCCCTGTGTGTGTGTGTGTGTAGGTGTGTAGGTGCGCTTGTGCGTCTGAATGCACATGTTGATAACATATCAGTGGGTATGCAGTGAAATGTACTGCAGTCAACACAAAAAGCAATTGATGTGGGGAAGGCAAGCTGCTTTTGTTTTCTTCTAGGTGTGTGTGTGTGTGTGTGTGTGTGTGTGTTTGTGTCTGTGTGCACGTCTCATGACCTTCAGTTCATCTCCCCCATCACAATCCCTGTAGTGTCGGAGAGAGGTTCTTTTGAAGTATGAAACTCAGAAAGGACACGCACACAATGGTGAATAACAACAAAATGTCTTCTGAAGTTCAGGCTGAAACTCTGTAACGGCTGCATCTTTTGTCTGCACTCTCTCTCTCTCACACACTCACGCACACACACACTCCCTAAGAGATTGCGACAAATTGATCCTGCAGCTGGAGGCCTGATTATCCGCTGATGAGCCAATCACTGCTCAACATCTGTCTCTTGACCAATGGGTGCTGCAGCGGTAGGTCCTTAGCAACAACCAGTCCTATTCAGGGGCAGAGCCATAGGGGTGGATGGGGTAAAATTTGCTACCCTTCAAATCTGCTGGGCCATATTGCCTGTTTAACTCTGATTGCCACCACCAGAAATCTATGATTGTGTTGTTTTAAGTGACCGAGGGCACCCCTTTGACAGGACAGGAAGAAGTGCTGAAGGGTATTTCCTGGTCAGCTTCCACAACCCCCCCCCCCCCCCCCCCCGGGAGAGAGAGAGAGAGAGAGAGAGAGGGTTTAATGCTGACACGGTATTGATGGATTATACAGAATGACCTTTAACCAAACCCCTAGTATATGTGTAATCACAGCCAAAGACACTAAATCCACCACAACACCCACCCCCCCTTCAAACACATACACACACATATCCTGAAACACCAGCACGTCTGTTGAGGAAATTGTCATCAGATCTGACACCGTTTTTAATCTGTGTGCCAGGAGCGTTATGTGGCCCCGTCAGGAATTAATTGAATTCTGCAGTGTACTTGAGTGTGTTTTAACTACAGCTGTCGTTGACAACTGTCACTGACAACCCAAGCCCTACCTAGTGAAAGCGTATTTGTCGCCCTTCATTGGCCGTACAGTGACCAGAATGCGCATTGCAGAGTGCACTCACTCTCCATTATAGCTGGGCTTTCTGAAAGCTCCTTGCTGTGGTAATAGTTATGTTCCCATCCAACTGAAACAAAATTTAAGGGAACTTTGGAAATCATTCAGCTGGGCTGAAGCAAATAAACAGGCTTCCTGAATGTAAAAGGTATAGCTTTACATCACATCCACAAGAAAATGGGAAATGGGGTCATTCAAGGATTGGGCAGGTTTATTGGGCAGGTTGTTCTTGTTCTTTTTGCCAATGTTTCATGCTGTCTGAGGACTAAAACAAAGAATATTCCAATGCACCAACTAACAGCCATACTATAACGGGTCTGATCTGCCAATATCAAAAAGAAATAAATGCTTCAATAAATAAATGAATGTAATGCTCAATTAAATGTATAAATAAATAAGTACAATAATAAATAATAACACAACAGAAATAAATACATGTATAAATAAAACTATTTATTAATTTCATTATTTATTTATTTATTGTCCTTCTGATAATGAGGGGGTTGTCAATCAAACTATGTCACGCTGTCACCTAACTCCCATTGGATGACATCACAGTGCGTAGATCTAGTACTGTCCTTGCTCCCTCACCGGTTGCACTAATGGCTGCATACGGGCAAGCGACAGCAATTAACCAATAGGAAGGCTGGACTGAGTCCGTCCTTTCTAATGGTTAAGTGCTCAAGACACAGAATCATCGTGCACAGTGCACAACCCACCGTTATGTTATTTGTGCTTTTAATAGGCATAATGTGCAACAAACCAGAGGAGTAAGACGGGAATCAGTCCACAGGTCGGCTATTAGAATTAATAGTCCATTAGAATCCAATTTTGAAGCATTACCGCATGTTCACCTTGTTATTATCTTTATATGAAGAATAATCAGCCAAGAGTCTCAAACCTCTGGCTGTCACTTGCAGGTATGCAGCCATTAGTGTCCTGACGTAGTCTAGCAACCGGTAGGGGAGCAAGGACTGCACAGTAGATCACTGCACTTTGATGGGACCAAAGGGAGTGAGGTGACACTGACATACTTTGATTGACAACCCTCTTGTTGTCATATGGACAGAAATTAATACATACAGAAACAAATAAACTGAGAAATATTTTCTAGCATTCGAGCATATAAACATTTTTGTGATATTGTGAACATTTTAAGCAGAGGAGTGTGCACACATATGTTACATGTAATGGATAAAATAGCAAGAATGCTGGTTAACTAGCTCTCTATCACTGCCTTTTTGCTTAGCAACCAACTCCAATTTCTCATAACATAAGAGCTCTGGAGGGGCTGCAAAGCACAATTCAAGAGCCAATTGACCACTTACTTGGTTGGAACCAGCCGCTGTCAAACATCAGCGTCTGTCAGCCATTTCAACATGGATTGAAACACTGAGAGCCGAGGCTTTGTCTATGGTGCATCCGTGTGTGTGTGTGTGTGTGTGTGTGTGCGTGCGTGTGCGTCTTGTCATTCTGTTGGCATCTCCATCTATTTTCGCACACAGTATCTTTTCTTTTTTTTCTTTTTTTTCATTTCCCTTTGTGCAAGGCACGATAATAAGATCAGCTTGTCACATTGTCTGGTCGGGACGTGTAAAAACTAGAATGCACTTTCTCAATCCATTTCCAAAAAAAGTCCTTTACTGGCATGAAATACAATAGTACTTATTGCCGAAGCAAAAAGCAACAGTTTCACTTAGCAAACAAGACAGCGTGACATCAACGGCAACAAATGGCCCAACGTTATCACATCAGTCAATCAACCAATGGACAGTTTCACCTAGGGACACACACTCTGCATTCACAACATTTTTCTTTTCATCATTACTGTCCCTCCTTGTGACAGCTTAATACATATTTTGCTGCAAGTCGGGCACACTTTTTTTCTCACACACATACACACGCATAGACTTTCAAGTCTTTCAAGGCATCCTCCACGGTGACAGGCGTCCCATCAGCCCCCTAGCTTGTGGTCTGCACCTATCAGCGCCTTCCCTTTCACTCCCAAGACATCCATGTTTGGGTAGAGGGGGAGAAAAGCGACAGGAAAAAAAAACTGAGAGAGGGATGGCTTTCATGACTACTCTATTTTTAGACCGGCGCCTTTTTTTTTCAGGTCGCCACTCCCAGGGAGATCTGAGTACAGGTACAGAGAGCCTGTCTCCAAAGACGGAAAGACACATAGATTGAGAAAGAGCTAAATTCAATCTCCCCGAGGAATTAAAGCGAGACGGAGACAGGACCAGAGGAACAAGACCGAGAGCGCAGGACGCAGACGGGGAGAGATGAGAAAACAAATGAGATCCAGGAAACAAAGGACCAGAACGAATGTCTGAGGGGAAAAAAGCTAGCCCAAACAACTTTTTAAAAAATTGAGGCAGAGGGATGGGCTGTTACCCTGCATGACATTTTGTGGCTAGTCAGCGAGGCTTTGTCTCATCTGTCCCAGTCGTAGCAATCTACTGGGATATCACATACTCGTCATAGCACAGGTTTGAATCCCACTCATGATCTCTCACACGTCGTCCTCTGCCTCCTTTATTTCAGTTGACTTCAGTTCAGCTCAGTTACTTAGTTGGCATGACTTGTTATCCAAGATGATTACCAAATTTAAGACTTTTAACACCTTTCCCATGCAAGTTTGAATCCAATGAATTGAAGACCAATTTCACCCCAAAACAAAAGCTCTCAAATCATATTTAAGACTCAAATACATTTGACCATTTTAAGGCCTTTAATGTAGATAATTCAATTTAAAATAATTGTACGCCCCTGTTATCAGAAAATATGTTGCCAAAGCGGTTTCCCAATGTAAATGTGTAAGTGGGTAAGTGATGTGTGCCTCATTAGGAGACCAGATGTGTATACCGGTGCCAGAGAGCCCCGTGAGTATTGTAGTGCTCCAGGTGCTTGGGGCTCCCGCCTAAGGCAGCTCTCGTTCTGTAAAACACTGATGCTCTGGTTTGCTCTGCCCTGAATCTGAATCCGGTGTGTGTAATTGCTTTGATATGGGACAGTTTAACATGACCGAGCCTCTCTCTGACCTAGAGACAAGCACGGCCATGATCCTGTTGATGATGGCATCCAGGCTACGGTTACATTTGTCATTTCGACATGATTTTTGAGAGCTCATTCTTAATATTCTTAAGATCAGGTTGCTGCATATCCACACTAGGGTCGGACAGTATGGGTTTTTGAAGGCCGGAACCGACATTTTTGGATGACAGCTGCTGATAGCTGATATTTTCTGCCAATGCTCTTGACAATTTTCATGCCAAATGAATCCCAAAACATTCCAGGCGGGGTATGAAAGCCTTTTAGACCATCATGGGGCACTAAAATGACATACTTAAGACTTTCAGGTGGTTTAGCTCCTTAAGGCAGGGCGAGACAGGTTTCATTGCAGGTTTTACAGACTGACAGCCCTGACGCTGTTGAGTCAAATCATATTCCCATATCCATTATATCAGGAGTGGGCAACACTGACTCGCCCATATCCAATTTATATTGGAAGGACAATGTCAGCGCCCACACTTGGCCTGAAAACGGTTGTTCTCGCGTCTCCTGTGGCTGTATTTATTTAAAAACCGTCCCCCTCTCCGTCTCTTTACATTGGTTGTGTAAGCATTATGGGATCGAGTCCACATTAGATAGAATTACACAGAATTTCGCAACGCTAGCCCGACCACCGGCGTTATTGGATTATTTAAGTCTCATCGAAGCGGCAAGAGGAACCGCGGCCCGAGAGACAAATGTCGGCGCTGCACCATTAACGGCGAACGAGCGACCGAAGTTGCGAACACACCCAAGGTGATTTTAAAGGACGAGGGCTCATTTTCCGGTTCGAAGCCGTTTGCCCTGCAGTCAAACTGTCATTTGGTTGTAAAAGCTTGTAAAAACAAATTCCACCGGGTCCACGAGGTTCCCGTCTGATGTGATGTCTCCGTACCGGATGTAAACTGTAACATGCATTAACTTCTCTCTCTCTCTCTCTCTCTCTCTCTCTCTCTCTCTCTCTCTCTCTCTCTCTCTCTCGCCCCAGCAGTCAGCAGGCCTTCCTTTTGGAGAACGTGCCGTGTAGCTCCTCTTCTCCCAACGCCAGTTGCCATAGCGTTGGGAGAATGTTCCGCATCCACTGGGACCAATCAGATTTGGGCGCCATCCCCCATGCCGCCGTGGCGACGTTCTTTGACATCTACGAGGACGTGAGTAGTTTGTTTTGAGTTTGTTTTTGTCTCTCCTCTCTGTCACTCTTCATTTGGTGAACCACTTGCTTCTGCTGCCTTGAACCATTCTCCATCTCTACTTAAATTAAACTCGAAGGCTCACAAAATGGCCACCGCGCTCTCTCTCCTTCTCCGAGAAGGACAAGCAGGTGTGTGTTACGTGACCTTGTTAAGGAAGGGTCTGGGTGGCTGTGCATTCCCTATGTCTCTCTCTCTGTCTGTCCATCCACTACACATAGTAGGCAGGCCAGTGCTTCACCCCAGGCTATGATTATGGATCGGATGCCAACTAATACAAACCACTGCACACATAACGCCCCAGTCCATGTCCCCTAATGACCGCCCTTGTGTGTGTGTGTGCGCGCGCGTGTGTGTGTGCGCTTGTGTGTGTGCATGTGTGCATGTGTGCGTGTGTGTGTGTGCGTGCGCGCGCATAAGCAACGATAAGAGAGGTTGAGAGCCTTCTCTGCAGCTTGAGAGGGAGTGAGGCTTCGTCATCAGGAATCTGCTGGTCTTCTTAAATATTTCAACAGCACTATACTGGAGCTTCCCTCTCCCTGCTGACTGCCCCCCCGTCTGAGACTGCTTACAACTTATTTAGTCCAATATCGGGTGGGTGGATAGGGAGCCGAAGTTGACGTCACTCCCGCCCGCCTCTGGTTCACTTCTGCCTCTTCCAACGCATTACAGATTCCTTGATAGAAGCAAACTTCTATCCGTGCGGGTCCCGTGCTGAAAAACGCCGTAGACAGAAGTGGTATTTATTCCTTGCTAGGATTTGAATTCTGTGGACGTTCACGTTCACTCCCAGTGGGCGGTCCCCCTTCAGCTCCCTATAGTAAATGCTGGCGGGTGACGTCAGAGCAAACCCCTCCATCACTAGTGTATAGGCAGAAGAGTGAGAGAGACATAATGACGGGAAGAGAAAGAGAGAAGAATAGAGATGTGATAAGATAATGCTGGATCAGTCACAGTAGGGGGATAAAAATGCACACACACACACACACACACACAGTGGCCTCATTGTCCCTTATCTGTACGCCTGTCTCATTTGCAGGGTGTGTTAGACATGCTGGTTCTAAGCCAGGCGGAGGGCAAAGATGACTTGATCATCCACGCTTTGAAGAACAACTTTGAAGCAGATGCCTACTTTGTTAAAGTGATGGGTAAGTGGCTGGTTTCCCCCAATTTGTTCCATTCCTCCCCCATTTCCATTTGCCCAACCAGTTCCCTTTATGCCATGTGAGGGAAGAGAACAGCACATCTTCCTCCTCTACCCCGGTCCTCCTCTGGCTCTCTCTGTCTTCTCTCCCCAGTCGATGCTCCCCACAGGATATAGAGTTAAAGGGAAATACCACTCAATTTAAGAATTTCAGATATTTGTGATGTTATTGCTACCAAAGTCAGAATTGTAGCATTGTGACCACTACTGCCATCACAGTGTCCCATTCACAAATGTAAATCAATGTAAACACTTATATATTTATTTACACCATGAAAATGGGTGGAGGCCCAAAAAGGAAAACCAAGAAGTGTTCTTGCATGAATGAAAATCAAACAAGAACATAATTAATAACATCATCTCAAACACCTTTCTTTAGAAAAACTCTCCTGCTATTAATGTGTTATTGTGTTCCCACTCCATCCTTTGCACTTCCGCTGATGTCTGAACGTTCACGTATTGAAAGACGCTAAAGCATAAATGACACAAGCTGCGTATGTAACGTGAATGTGTGTATTTTGTACTCAGATAGTGGAGCATTAAAGTTGTGACTCAGAAATGGAGAAGCAATTATAGTTCCAGTATCAGTTACAGACACTCAAAAATAGTCTCTGTCTTTTTGGCTCCATTGCTTCGTCTCCATTTATATGTTTTATTTTCCTTTTATTTTTTAATTGTTACGGCGTGTGGGGAAAAATCAAGACACGTTCTTTTGATGTCACAAGTTTGCTACAGCATTAGTACCTAGTGACATTTGAGGAGAGCAAAAATAGTCCCACTCTAGGGCGGGCCTTTACGCAGTTTAATCTGTCACTCCGCTCCGCTCATTAGGAGGAATCCTCTTCTGTTTCAGCACGGTTGTTCTTTTTGTCTGCTTGGAGAGCTGGAGCTACAACTGCCTGCTCTTGCCTACAAAATGACACACACACGTAAACATCACTATATCCTGATAAACACACGCATATACACACACACACACACACACACAGATCAACTATGTACCTACGCATTTATATCGCATTTATTGGAAGTAGAACAGGTGCACAAGGAGTATGACCTGGTTTATGGGAGGCTTATTGCTGTGGGGTAGAAGTCATGATGATGTCATGCAGAGATGCCTGGGTGGGCCCTTCTCCTGCTCTGGTGTCAAGCTGGCTGCTGACGACCCTCTCAGCTGGTCAGGTGAAATGCTCCAGTCCTGTCACGGAGCAGGAGGAGGCACAGCCATACCAGACTGCGACGCGTGACGTGAGGACGCTGCTAACGACATCACTAGCCGGAGGTAGCATCGGATCGGTTGTGTCACGCTGAGCTGCTTAAGTTGACGCAGGAAGAACATCCTTTTGTTGCGACGTCCCGATCAGAGATGTTCCCATCCCTTTTTTTGAAGGTGTTGCAGACGGTGGTCTTCTCAACCCACTAAAGGTGTCAGTTGTCCGTAAACTTTCGCGGCTTGGGGATGATGCTGAGCTGAAGTCCAAATAGGATCCCGGCATAGGACCCAGAGGTGACCAGGTGCCTGAACTAGCTGTTTTTTTGTTGGTGTGCAGACCAATTCACAAACTCTACCCGAATAATATATTTGTAGCACTTATTTTTCACAAACTGCTGTAAAACAAAACTATCAAAACATCTATTAACTATTATAAAGGGAAGGCTAATTGAATTGAAATGGTCCAGACTGCTGCTGTGAGTGGTTGTGCGTGTGACCTTGAAGCCTCCATCCTCTTCCTGCTTTTTTGTTCCTTTTATGCTGCCTCTCTGAACTCTGCTGTGCTTTTCCTCATCCGTGTTTTGTCTCGCTGCAACACATCAAACAAAACACACACAAGATACACCCACCCCGAAACGCCTGTCACCCACCCCCCACCCCGTTGACGCAAACAATGTCAGCTCCCCCACTTCCCCTTCTTTCTTTAACTTCAGTTATTACATTTTTGGTTTTAAATATTTCATACATGTTTTGCATTTTCTACATCTAGCTGACTGCAGACTCGGAAAAAAAAAATAAGCAACCGGAATAAAAACGTGTCACACTCTACAACGTACTGTCTACATTACTGAGTAGCAACGCCGTAACCTCACACCTCCCATGAAACCTTTTTTTTTATTTAGGTATCAGGCCCGGATGGAAAAACATTACTTTTCAGGCTTTTATGATCGCATAGCTCCTACTATGCAATAACAGAGACTGTCAGTGTTGTAAGAACTCTGACTGACTATGTTATGATGAGGTTAAGATAGACCTGACAGTTAAAACATATCGTCGCTGTCGGGCAACTGCGATGTGTCTCCAGATAGCCCTGATCCAATCCTCCATTCTGAAAGGCTGAATCTTTTTTTTTTTCTCAGGATGACATCCCTCAACCCTCCCTCGAGCATTATTGAACAACACCCACTGAGGGATTGACTTTGTGTCGGTCTTGTGTGTGTGTGTGTGTGTGTGATTTCTCAGAGTTGCCCTCACACAGCAGCCTCAGCCCTCTCCCTGCCAGAGGTCCTGACTGCTTCTGGGCACTTCAGGTTGAGATGAGCTGAATCCATACTGAACTGACATGCATCTGACCCTACCATATACCCTTCATACACTAGTTCACTCGATAGTGCACTTCTCTGTTGCTATGGGAGCATGTAATATTTAGGATTAGGCTAGAGGCTATTGAATGCAGCTTGGAGACCAATGGAAGACTGGACAGCTGGGTGCCATCTTAAAAAAAGAACTCCTTGAAAGCCAAAAGAAAAGCAGATTAGGCCTGTCGTTCATTTTGTACACCTTTGTGAAATCCCTGAAAGGAAGATTATTGGGTGTTGGGTGGGTAGGTGTTATTTTGTGTGTAGTTGCAGATGAAGTATTCAAACTTGATTCAACTCTTAAGCTCTGCCTCTGTCTGTGTTTTCTTTGCAAATACAAGTGTTTGTGCAAACTGCATGGCTTTGGGCATGCCAAGGGATAACATTTATTCTAGTCTTCACTAAACTCTGTGTTGAATCTCTAGCTTTGCAACCAGGTGTAGCATGCAGGCCAACTACTGTGTTGAACCTTGGATGTCCATCTTTGGGCTAGAGGTAGCATGCAGAGCCACCTCTGTTTTGCAGTTTGAATGTTTGAATATGAATGTTTGTTTGAATCCCTGGACCATCTGGGAAAATGTGGTTAGGTAAAGTGAATCTGTACCACAAGGCACGTCCAGCTGTTCTAGTGGAGCTACTCACAGCCAAGACTTATACTGGCAGCTCCCAGGTGGGAATGTGAAGCAGGGCATTGCTGTGCTCAGTCAAATATACACCGATCAGCCATAACAGTAAAACCACCTGCCTAATATTGTGTAGGTCCCCCTCGTGCCACCAAAACAGCTCTGACCCGTCGAGGCATGGACTCCACAAGTCCTCTGAAGATGCAGATCCTTTGAGTCCTGTAAGTTGCGGACTTGTTTTTCCAGCATATCCCACAGATGCTTGATCGGATTAGGGAATTTGCGGAATTTGGAGGCCAAGTCAACACCTTGAACTCTTTGTCATGTTCCTCAAACCGAACAATTTTTGCAGTGTGGCAGGGCGACTATCCTGCTGAAAGAGGCCTACTGCCATCAGGGAATACCGTTGCCATGAAGGGGTGTATTTGGTCTGCAACAATGTTTAGGTAGGTGGTACGTGTCAAAGTAACATCCACATGAATGCCAGGACCCACGGTTTCCGAGCAGAACATTGCCCAGAGCATCACACTGCCTCCGCTGGCTTGCCTTCTTCCCATAGTGCATCCATACCTCTTCCTCAGGTAAACGACACGCATGCACCCAGCCGTCCACATTATTTAAAAGAAACCGTGATTCATCAGACCAGGCCACCTTCTTCCATTGCTTCATGGTCCAGTTCTGACACTCACGTGCCCATTGTAGGCACTTTCGGCGTTGGACAGGAGTCAGCATGGGCACTCTGACCATACACAGCAAGCTGTGTGCTCTGTGTGTGTTCTGACACCTTTCTATCATAGCCAGCATTAACTTGTTCAGCAATTTGTGCTACAGTAGCTCTTCTGTGGCATCGGATCAGATGGACTAGCCTTCGTTCCCCACGCGCATTAATGAGCCTTGGGGCGCCCATGACCCTGTCGCCGGTTCACCGGTTGTCCTTCCTTGGACCACTTTTGGTAGGTACTAACCACTACATACCGGGAACATCCCACAAGACCTGCCGTTTTGGAGATGCTCTGACCCAGTCGTCTAGCCATCACAATTTGGCCCTTGTCAAAGTCACTCAGATCCGTACGCTTGCCCATTTTTCCTGCTCCCCAACACATCAACTTCAAGAACTGACTGTTCACTTGCTTCCCAATATATCCCACCCCTTGACAGGTGCCATTGTAATGAGATAATCGATGTTATTCACTTCACCTGTCAGTGGTTTTAATGTTGTGGCTAGGGCTGCAGCTAACGATTATTTTAGTAATCGAGTATTCTACCGATTATTCCATCGATTAATCGAGTAATCGGATAAGAAATACTTTTGCTTTATTAAAGAGCAAAAATAAATATACAAAAGATAAAATAAGACGGGTCTCTTAAAATGAACTAATTGGTTTCCTTTTGAGAAAAGCAACATTCTTATTGCTTAAATTGCATACAATAATATTATCCTGTCAAAACTAAACCCAGTTAGTGCATTTAAGTGCCATATTACATTCTGAGTTTGGAAGAAAACATTTTCTGAAATGCATTTTCTCAAATTAGTTTTAATTACTTTATTTGTAGAAGGCAAAAACGAGTAGACAGGATGGTTTGAACAAGAGTCCACGCATACAATTTCATCACACGTTTTTCTTCTGAGTGCTTTTACAAAGCCAACATGCAATGAAAGTTATTCATGAGAATACACCTCCTTAAATGTCTCTACATACTGGTGTGTGTGTGTGTGTGTGTGTGTGACTATCATAATAACATGAATGAACCTCAGGCTTTCACAAATTGACTGCAGCATTTTATTTTCTGTGGTCATTTTCTTGAGCAAAACTAACTTAGGGACATCATAACTAGCCACCATATTGATTTACGTTCTTAACTAGCCATTACATATAGCCATAATTAACGTACATTCTTTACTAGCCTTCATCTCAACTAGCAATCATTGATTTACGTTAAATGCTGACGTTAACGTTACTTGTGTCGTAGACTGGATGCTTTCTGCTGAGATGCTGAAGCATTGATGTCGTGCTATTGTGGTAAGCTAGTTAGATTTTAGACACACTGGACAGAGTTTTGTTTTGTTTGAGCTTGAAATTATCCCAAACTTTGGACACTTTCTGTCGTTTTCTCTGGCCGGTCTCTTCTCTTAGCCCCTCGCTATTTTCTCTCTCTTCCTGCATTTTGTAATCCGCGCGATCAAATCACGTCTTCTTCACGTGTCCACAGTGTAAGCGCGTTGTGCGACAGTAATAATCATCCGTGCAAAACGCAGTGTGCTGTATATAGTTATATGGATTAAACGAAGCTTCGATGCAAAGATTTGCATCGATGATTTTTAGTATTCGAGTTACTCGAGGAATCGTTTCAGCCCTAGTTGTGGCTAATCGGTGTATATATACCCTGCTATGGACTAGCAGTAGCTTTTAGGCTAACTGCTGTGTTGAACCTTGGATATCCTGCTATGGGCTGAGGTGGACCATGGAGGTTAACTACTGTGTCTTCAGTAACTGGATCACTGGCTTCAAACCTCCTCACACACACTGGTCTTCATACTGAGAACGCAAGGAAAGATGTGTTGCAGCTCCCTCAGCTCAGAGGTTATTGGACTGCACAGGCACAAAGACTGAACTGATTTGTTTCTGCACACCGACCTATTTTAATGGTGGTAGTATTGTTGATGTTATTACCGCAGTATGATGCTATGAAGCTAACGAATCTAGCTACGATGAACACAAAAACAGTGCTCAAAGGGTAACACTGTTCAGTTTAAGAATTCCTTTGTTATTCTCAATGTCTATGACAATCAGAGTAATATCAGTAAAAGTGAACGTCCCCTAAGACCAGAGAGCTGAGACCTCAGCCTGTAATCATCCGTGTCTTTGGGAGCTGTACTGTATTATTCTGGAACAACATGCATGAACAGGAGTGGAGTTCCTCTTTAAGCTGCAGGCAGCAAAGCGCTGGCATGGACAGATGGATGGATGATTGCTGCTGAGGAGGGAAGGGATGAGAAAAAATCTTAAACTCCAAAATTAGAAAGAAGGATAAAATGATGCGTGGTGGGTGGTGGGGGAGGAGGGGCTGTGTGGGGGGGAGAGGCAGACTGACAGGCAGAGCTGAACCAGTTGATTAGTTTCCTGCTCACTTATTAGGATGCAGATTAGCTGCATTGAGAAACATCTGGGTGCTTTGTTCAGATCCACATACCCCTTCTCTCTCTCCTCTCCTCTCGCTCTTCTCCTCTCTCCTCTCTCTCTTCTCCTCTCCTCTCTCTCCTCTCTCTCCTCTCTCTCTCTCCTCTCCTCTCTCTCCTCTCTCTCCTCTCCTCTCCTCTCTCTCTCCTCTCCTCTCCTCTCTCTCCTCTCTCTCTCCTCTTCTCTCTCCTCTCCTGTTTTCTCCCCGTCTCCTCTCCTCCTCTCCCTGTCTCCTCTCCTCCTCTTCTCTCCTCTCCTGTTTTCTCCCTGTCTCCTCTCCTCTCCCCATCTCCTCTCCTCTCCTGTCCTCTCTCCTCTCCTCTCCTGTTCTCTTCTCCTCTCCTCTGTTCTCCCCATCTCCTCTCCTCTGTTCTCTCCATCTCCTCTCCTCTGTTCTCTCCTCTCCTGTTCTCCTCTGTTCTCCTCATCTCATCTCCTCTGTTCTCCTCTCCTCTTACCCTTTCCTCTCCTTTTTTCTCCCCCTCCCCTGCTCTCCTCTCCTTCACACCCCTCTCCTCTCCTCTCTTCTCTCTCTCCTCTCCTCTCCTCTCCTCCTCTCCTTTTTTCTCCCCTCTCCTCTGCTCTCCTCTCCTTCACACACCCCCCCCTCTCCTCCTCTACTGTTTTCCTCTCTCTTTCACCTCTCTTTCTGCTGTCACCCCCATCTTTCTTCTCTCTCCAGTAAGTGGCTTTCCTTCTTTCCTGTCCTCCCCCTTCCTCTCTGCCTCGCTCCGTCTGTCACTCAGCGCCGTCTTTTATTCTCTCTTTTCTTTCCTTTCAAATGACAACGAGGAGATTTACATGAAGTCTTTCAGCGTCGGCCGGAGGAGGATTTGACTGGAGGCTGTGTGTTGAGATTGTTGTGAATATGTTTTCTCTCTCTCTCTCAGTCAGCTGCAACACAGGAAGAGGGGTGTTGAGAGAGCGTATCAGAATAGCATCATGTATCAGCTCATGTACTTACCAGGCCTGATGACTGTGAGGGCGAGTATATTTTGGATGGTAATGGTCAGTGTTGGGCTCTCAAAAAGGTAATATATTACTGTATTGCTCTTCCCTTTCACTGCTAAAATCGGTGATTGCATCCTCTCTTACCTTCCAGAAATCACAAAACTCACTTTCCTTTCTTGTGAACGATCGAGGAAACCAAGCAGCGCTGATGTCAGTGTCAGTCAAAGTCGCGGCAACGCTTTCCACCCAGAGAAAGAGAAACTTTTCTGCCATTTCTCATCTAGGCTGTTGTAGTGGATGATGGCTCATTTGGAGGAAGATGGCTGAGGGGATGTGGTGGAGGCTCTAAACTGCCCGTAGGGTGTGAATGTGAGCGTGAGTGTGTCTCGGTGCGGTGGCCACAGTGCATGTTGGTCTGAAACATCTCGTTGCCAGCTGCTGAGGGACAACGAGCTCTAACAACGATATAATGATGCTACCCCCCCAAATGAACAGCACCCCTGGGATTTGAACTCTCAGCGGCGGTGCTGGTGCCTTGTCTTACATACTGAGACAAAAAATAGCTATGAAAGTGTGTCTAATCGGTGCAGGAGAGGATATTTTCATAGCTTTCCGGTCCGGCACTCATGAGACAACAAGTTGTGAAGGAGTCATTTTGTTCAGTGACAGCTCTTCTGCCTCGCCGCTGAGTTAAGTGTCCTTTTGTCACTGCAGCGCTCTCGTATTAAAACCCAAGTGAGTCATGCTGCATAGGCTTTTATTCACTGGACAGGCAAGCAGAACCACACAGCAACAGCACGCGCACACACACACACACACACACACACACACACACCCTATATATAATAATATGTAACATCCTTGAGGCATTGATTACTAAGCTGTGAGAATGTGGTCATTTCTGGTGCAGCTGTTGCTGTTTAATGCCTGTTACTCTGTGTGTGTGTGTGTGTGTGTGTGTGTGTGTGTGTGTGTGTGTGTGTGTGTGTGTGTGTGTGTGTGTGTGTGTGTGTGTGTGTGTGTGTGTGTGTGTGTGTGTGTGTGTGTGTGCGTGCGTGTGCGTGTGCGTGTGTGTGCCTGTGCGTGTGCGTGCGTGTTGTGCTCAAGCATGTCTGTAACAGCTGAGCAGCCCTGAGGTCATCAGATGCAGCCTGAGGAGAATGAGAAGTGATGAGCATCTCAGAACAAGTGACGCTCAGCTGTCAGATTGCTGTATACAGTGTGTGTGTGTGTGTGTGTGTGTGTGTGTGTAGCTCTCGTTCCCTAGCATTTGTAGCCACGAGTGCTGACATGGCATGTCATGTTTCCTCATCAAGAGGTCCACTCGCTGCTCCTTGCTGTATGTATGTATATATATATATATATATATATATATGTGTGTGTGTGTGCGCACGCGCATGTTTGTGACGTCAGCTGACCTGACAGCTCGGAGCTGTGTTGTGACGTGTGTGTGGTTGCCATGGTTCCCTGTGGTTTCTTTTTATAGAACGCCAATGAGGAGGCAATTAAAGGTGAGACACCAACCAGGCAGACCAACAAGCTTTCTCTCTCTCTCTCTTTCTCTCTCTCTCTCTCACACACGCACACGCACACGCACGCACGCACACACACACACACACACACACACACACACACGACCTGGGTCAAATCAGATGTGCAGTATCTATCTATCTATCTGCCTGTCTGTCTGTCTGTCTGTCTGTCTGTCTGTCTGACTTGCATAGTGTCAGTGAGTAAGTTGTCAGTCACAGTATTTGAACTTGACTCTCAAATACCTTGCTGTGTTTGTCTGAAGCTACCTGCGCTCATCAGCAGGTAGGTTTTTGCAAATGACGATGTATCAGATCAGAAAAGCTGAACTGAAAGGGCACATTTCAATTTCAGTAATGTCTTCAATTAAACTTTTTTTTACATTGCATTCCAGTCATTTAGCAGATGTTTTTTATCCAAAGAGACTTAGTGAGGTAGGCAAACGAACTACTAGTCACAAGTGCATCTCCTCACCAAAGAAGCATCTGAGCAGAACCAGTGCTAAAGTAAAAGTGCTATTTTATATACAGTACATATATATATAATCTAATAAGCCAGTGCCAAGAGGAAGGGTCAGGGTAGTATTTCTTGAAGATGTGCAGTGTCTCTGCTGTCCCGACATCAGTGGGGAGTTCATTCCACCACTGTGGGGCCAGGACAGAGAAGAGCCGTGACCGGGTAGATAGGACGCAGACGGCCTCGGAGCGACGGGGGCAACCAGTCGGGCATACACCAGACGAGCTGCAGCTTTCTGAACAAGCTCCAGAGGTCTGATGGCAGACGCCGGGGCACCAGCAAGGAGGGAGAGAGCCTTGATGAGCACTCATCGTCAGCGGGGAAGGAGCGATGGACTGGAATGGAGCAGTGGAATTCATTTGTCAAATGAATGTGACATGTTCGGCCCAACGAATGGTTCAGATTCATTGCGCAACAGTTCAAAAGTGGCTTTGGACTATACAGATACTATAGTATAGTATACTAGATATAGGATACAGATACTATAGTATAGGATCTGTCCACCACGACTTCCCAGAGATGTTGCACTTGCTATCGCTGTCATGCGTAAGGCCGTTAGTTGGTGCATTTCTTTGTTTTCTTTGTCTTCAGATGAAATTATGATATGGCCAACATTAACTGACACTGAAGAACAACAACAATTTGCCCAATAAAAATCAATTCTTCAAAGTGTTTTCTGTTTATTGGATGACTTGATTCACATTTTATTTTTTTTTGATATTTCAAACGTTTGGCTAACATTTTCTTGACAGGATGGGAAACTAAACTAGTGTGTGGTTCCACTTTCTCTTGGCAAACTCCACCCATCTGGTGGTCCAAGCACGGTAAAACAAACACAATGCGCACACACACACACACACACACACATCTCGCCCCATGCCTTTTCACAGCTGTAATAGATTTCATGTAAAAGGCCTGTGAGTGTATGAATGTACTGTTGTAGATGCTCAAACCCAGTCTCACCCCCACTGTGTATGACGCAACGCAAGTTTAATCCTCTGCATTAAATACACCATCATCCATCTGAGCAATCTCGGATGGACACACACACACACACACACACACACATATTCTCTCTCTCCACATCAGGCAGTTGGATTAGATGGGTTTTGGTGTTCGGGTTGATTCAGCAGAAAAGCTGCTCCCTCTGACCCTCTGGTCCTCAGACACCCTCTCACTGCTCTCTAGGCTGCCACTATTACACACATACACACACACACACACACACACACACACACATCTGGCTTACCTATTCTTGCTCATTAAATCCCGTACTCCCTGTTTCTACCTTCAGCCTTGACCCTGAACTGGAATCGAAGTAACATTTTAACCCCTCCCCTAACCTCTTAGCCAAAAAACGAACCACTTTTGTTTCTATTCTTGTGGCGACATTGGGGAAAAAATGTTATGTTCTCTGACCTACACATAAACCAGGCTATCTCCATCTCTCTGTTTCACTCACACACACACACACAAACACTCAGTACACCCCAGGCTTCCACATTTTTATGTGGGCCATTTATGCTCACAGAGACGGGGATTACTCAGACGCACACTTGAACTCGTACCGGAATAAACCGAAAAAGAGCACACGCATTTGTACACACACTCTTCATGACACACTGCTCTGTGACTGGCTTGTTGTCACAGCGGAGGACACACACACACACACACATACACACACAGAGGGAGTACACAGACCAGTTCATCCTCCACTTGATTGCGTTAGTCCTGCGAGAGAGCTGCCATCAGTCTTAATATTACACTAGAAAATAGGCTAGTCCCACAGTCCCACAGAGGCCATGTACTCTGTGTGTGTGTGTGTGTGTGTGTGAGAGAGAGAGAGAGAGAGAGAGAGACATCCCATCTATTGTCTTGGCTTAGCACAAAATCTGCTCCCCACAGGATGTGTGAGAGCTATTCCCGGGATCTTGTTTTGGCCACGGAGGGGCTGTTGTGTACTTGTTACATGTCAACCAGGGACTGAAGTATGGGGAACAAAGCGGCTTCTCACAAATTTGTTTCATTTATTTATTTATTTTTCTTAGCTTAGTGACAGCCTTGTCTCCACACAGACATGCCTGCACACACACACACACACACACACACACACAGACTCATCTACCTCCTGGAGCGGTGGCATGCCCGTTGAGTCGTGAAGGACATCAGCGTTCATACAGTCTCTCTCTCTCTCTCTCTCTCTCTCTCTCTCTCTCTCTCTCTCTCTCTCTCTCTCTCTCTCTCTCTCTCTCTCTCTCTCTCTCTCTCTCTCTCTCTCTCTCTCTCTCTGCATCAGTGTTCATGTCATGTCAGTTCATGAAAGTCTCTGTGCGAGTGTGTGTGTCTCCACTCACTGATTAAATGTACTCATTTCTCCAATGCCACACACCCACACACACACGCATTCAAGAGTTTCCTGTGGATGTGTGAAGACACCATGTACTCACTCACTAAAATTACCAGATGTTGGTTTTTTTCCTTTTCATCTCAAGTATCCTAGATAAAGAATGAGGGCTGTACTCCGCCCCACTTGTAGCCAGTTTCCCGCTGGTCTGATCTCAGCCGGCACAGCGCCAGCACGGCTTTCAAATAAACAAACGGATGATGGCACAGGAGAAATTTTTTTTTTTTTTAGATTGTTTTGAAGACATTTGTACTTTATTAGATAGTTCATGGAGAGTGACAGGAAGGATTGGAGGAAGGGAGGGTGGGCGTGAGACAAAGGCACCCCGACGTTAACATGCATCTCATGTCCGGATCATGTCTACGTATGATTTAGCTGATCTTCCACCTGACGGGTGCCAAATCGCTGCCATGTACACCGCTTCCTGCTGTAATATACGTCTGTTAAAATTGACAGTAAACACCTCCGGGGCTGGAGACGTGAGACTTGACCCTGAGCAGTAGCTTCTCATCCAGAAAACAGTGTAGGCTACGGTAGCTGTTAAATAGGCTATTTCCCAATCACCAGCCCAGTTCGCTGCTTTGGGCCGTGGTCCCTGCAGTGTTGGTTTGGAAGGTAACCATGGTAACAGGCTGTGTGGATACACCTAATGGATAATGGGGATGGGTAACCATGAGCCGCCCCTAACTCTGAAACAATCAATACACCTCCGGCTAACCAAGCCTCTATCTAGGTTAAAAGGAGCCGAATAACATCCTCAAACGTTGAACAATAAAAAAGAAACTGTTTAACTACTGAATGAACTCATTCATATTCCCTGATGCACAGCCAACAAAAGAATAGGTAGTAGTAAACAATACAACTAATGAGCTATAACTGTCATTTTATTGAGCTGCAAGTTTTAAATAAAAACATATTTTCAAAAGTTGCAAAAGTTTATTTCTGTTTCTATATGTGGATGTATTTGTAATGTGTTTCCGACCACCTCCTGGGGCGATCCTACCTACCTTCGATGCAACTTGGCTGCATTTCCACCTGGGTATTAATGCGTCTTCGCTCTATCCGAATACAAGCTGATCACCCGGGATACATATTGATGCAAGGTGATTCACACCCATGATCTCACACCTCTGAGAGCTTTAGTCTTACATCTTCTGAACCGACCAGTTAGCCACATGGGCACACACCGAGGGAAACCAGCTGAGGTCTGGAAATGTCAGCATTTCCTTTTCATGCTACTAAATGAATCCCATTGAATGCACATGCTTGTGTGTTTCCTATTTAGAAGAAGATTTGGCCCTGTGAGGAGTTGGGTGCATGTCGTATCGCTCTCATATTTCCTCTCGCCACTGTATAAAGCAGAGGTGCCTTGTCAATATCTTAAAAGAAAGTAAGGAAGGAAATGCATGGCTGGTCCAGTTTTTCCACTGTTCATTCCACTGTGGGCATCAGGTTGCACACGTTGTTCTGCACACAGGAGTATGTTGTCAGTATGTTGGTTGCAAGAGCAGGAGTGACCCCAAGACAGCCCTATATGATCTCCTAGCATAGCATGTGAGCGGAGTGCTGTGAGTTTAAGTTGAGTGAGGAGCACGTTGGGACATCTGTTATTATGAAGTATTTCTCTTCCTGATGTGTTGAATGAACAAGATAGTTAGAGTACTGAATACATTTCGTTCAAAAGGCTATACTTATGATCCATCGATCAGCTGTCCTCCTTTCTACCCTGCACATTTATACTCATCCCTATCAGGTTCACCAGCTTTTGTCCAATCCATACGATCTATCGATTTTACATTTTGTTTTACAGCTAATCCCAAGTCACACTGACTTCAAACAAGTCACGCTCAGTCTAATCCCGATCATTTATTGATTGACAATGCCATTTGACCATGTGCCTATAGCTACCAGCTGACCACAAAGTAGCATGAGGTTCAAATAAGCAATAAATAATCTGATGCCTCTGATTTATTGATCAGCTGTGTCCTTATAGGCGACTTTGGTCCAATCCCTGTGATGTGTTGATCTGCTGTGTGCTTTGTGCATGGCTCTCTGATGAGTGGTATCACCTCTACATTTTGTCCTTTTCCTGGGTTCAATATTAATGGTTTACCAAAGTGGGTTTCAGGGACCAATCGGGGTCCCTGCAGGTGTTCCAGAGGGTCCCCAGCAATATTGATATGATAAAAGATATAAATGATTCCACTGTTATTTCTCTCAAATACACTAGTGAAGATATCGTTTTGGTAATAGCTGACCCTGCATGTGGAAGCCAACTTACCACAATCAGTGAGTGTGTAAGGATGACCATTTTAGGTTTCCTAGAATAAGTTTCATGACCAAATGATCATTAAAAACTATTTAAAAAGTGCACAAGAGCATCAGTGAGGACATTGAAAAAAAAATATTTAAGTCAAAACTCGTGTTTATCTTGGATGCTGACGTTATGTAGCGGCTGATGAGTAGCCTGGTCCGTGGGGGTCAAGGCAGGCATGTTTGTCTTTGATGGGATCTCCATCTGAAATGTGCTTCAGGCTTATCTTTAATAGGCCTGTGGACTTCAAAGCTGCTAACTTGCATTTGGCACACGTACACTGTAACCTCTTCAAAATCAAAGCTAGGGGTTTTGTTTTTTTTCATATTTCCCACTGTGTATTTAGACAGAGTGATAGCAGAGGGCTTACAGACAATCACAGTACAAAATGGTGCAACCCACAATCAAACCTTGACCACTGTTATTATTATTGCACCTGGAGGCAACATTAACAAAATGCTGCAACCCGCAATCAAACCTTGACCATTGTTTTTATTATTACTGCACTTAGATGCAACAGTGATGTTGATATGATTTTGGGGGGCAGTTAACCACTGCCTTGAGTTGCCCCAGTAGTGTGCATTCAGGATTCACTTCCCAGGTATGTTTTATGTTTAACCATAATTGCCAATTATTTTTAGCCATTAACGGGTCTGGGAGACGAAAGCTTTTTAAAAACTATGAAGGTAAAATGCAATGTGTGATGTTGCTGTGATCACTAGACCCGCTGCATTTCAGCATTGTGTTGTGGCGTCCCGTTCGCTAACGCTTCATACGGTGATGCACGGCTCTATAAAGACTGAATGATCAAGTGGAGAAGAGGAAGTGAGGAGGAGTCTCCACACGGCTATCACAGTTCAGGGTCAGCTTCTTCACGAGTGTACTCAAAACAACCCTGTCAAAACGACTTTAACTTCTTAATAAAAACGCTTCCTTTGACTCTGACGGGTTAATGAGGCTACGGTTACATCTTTGTGCCGTCTTGTCACGCCGCCTATAGAGTGATCAGTCTAATCCCCCCCCGATGCCAGGAGCACTGTGATGTTGCCTTTGAATGGTTGAGTTAGCTTGGCTGTTATTTAGTGCAGCCACCGAGGACTGGCACAGACCTAATTAACAGAGCACTGGGCTTCAGCATGACTCCAACAGACAAATCAAGGCAACCTAGACCCAGGACCCTATTAGCATGCTAATAAAGTCACTCGTCTAATGACTGATTAGCAATTCAGCGGATTTTGTCCTCACTCTGCTTGTACACACAAATAAGTGAAACACTCCCTCAGCACACACACACACACACACACACACACACACACAGCTTATTAGTTAGCACATTTATTTGCTGTGTTCCTCGTCGCTACCGATTTATTTATCGCCCTACCTCCCCCGCTTGTCTTTTTAGTCCACATCTACACGGGACACGGAGGCCCTGGGAGACGGTAGTTAATATTGTGAAGAATACGATGTGAATGCGAAGAACGCTCGAGCATAGTCAAATGAGATTTTCCTTGTTTGGATCGCCCGGCACAGTGGAACTAATTTGAGCCCTCGCATGAGCAAAGTTTATTTTGAGATGTGAAATGAGTTTGACCTGTCTGGTGTCTTGCTGCCGAGTTGCACTTATCCCACACATACAGTGCCGTGACAGATGGGGCTCATCCCATAGCAGGCTGTGTTATTGTGATGGATATGTAAAAGCATGCCAAATACCATGTCGTCCTGACCTCTCTCTCTTCCTTTTCTCTCTCTCTTTAGTGCTCAGTGGCCTCTGCTTCAAGGACTGCCCAGAACAAGTCAAGGTAAGAAGGCTGTGTTTATCTGCCTTAATGCGTCTGCCTTTATCTGTCTGATATTCTGAAGATGGTATAAAAGGCGTGGCTTGGTAAATGACATGTTGCATCCACCTGCCTACCTGTCCATATGTCTGCCACCAGCTCATTTATCTACCCATGTATGGATCAGTCTGTACGCAGCGATATTTCAGCAGCGTGGCGGAGATATGCTGACAGCACGTCGGCCAAAAAACATCACATCCGTAGGAGGGTGAACTTTCCAGAAACGTAGGGGAAAAAAAGGGGATTCTTATTTTCAGACTCCAGCAAATGTATTCTGGAAATTAGGGAACGGGATTTGAATCAGTGATGTGTTTTTTAATGGGTTTTATGAGCCCTTGGGCCTCATGCAGCCCTCTCTCCACTGAAATGACCTCGGAACCATTCCCTTCAAGCTGGAGAAGAATTTAAGAAACGAGAATCACACCTCCCTCTCCTCTCTCACTGTCTCTCTCCACCTCCGTCGCTCTCTCTCCTGTAAGGAAACTTATTGACGGAGACAAGTGACAGACCTAATGCGGGTCATCCTGCACTGACAACACTGACAACCAGCCTGTCACAAAGCCCTTGCTTCTGCACTCTGTTGTTGTGTTGCTGTGGTGAATGTGACGTTTGTGTTGCTTGTTGCCGCTTTTGTTGTAGTCTGTGTACTACTCGACGCTCCTACTCGACGCTCCTTGTTGACATTGCTGAAGCTGTTTTTTGAATGAATATATGACAAGGACAAATACAATGACAAGGACATATTTTCGAGGCTGCATGTTGTGCTGTATCACAGTATTTCTTAGCAAGTATCCAATCGCCGTCCTTGAAGCAGCTTGGTATATTACTTTGACGGTGCTGGTCTCTGTTGCAACTGGGGATCATACCAGTAATTCTACCTGCTGCCGTTGTTTCTGGAGGTTGATGCGGTATCAAAGGCTTTACGTCTGCGGTGGTGTAATGAAGCCAGACAGGTTTAAGGTTTACTTTGACTCCTTGGCCTTCCACCTCTACTTCAACCCGTAGACATTTTGAGGCGTGTTTTAGGGGATCGTTGGGGTTTAAGAATGATGATCAATTGCTCAGTTGTCTTTGGGGGATGTTAGCATGAACATTTGATCGATGAAATAAACTTTCCAGTCTCGTCTATCCATCATCACGATGAATATCCATCCATTTTTGGTTTGGTTTTGCCCAGACTCACTGGTCTCCTGGCACCCCATCAAGCATTATTCACCCTCATACACATTTTATTACTCTTACCTTTCAACCAAAGAGCTTAAAAAATATAGGCCTGTCATCACTCATCCAATTCCTACTTGATACAAAGTCACTAAATTGGCCA
Organism: Hoplostethus mediterraneus; assembly: GCA_034670385.1. Taxonomy (NCBI): domain Eukaryota; kingdom Metazoa; phylum Chordata; class Actinopteri; order Trachichthyiformes; family Trachichthyidae; genus Hoplostethus; species Hoplostethus mediterraneus. The sequence goes on along the minus strand of JAXDDW010000161.1, from coordinate 296,301 downwards.
AGATACCTCTAACTTTCATTTTGATTCCCCCATTTTCCACAATAACAACCTTCTTATAGATGGAAAGCCAAAGTCGCGCATTACAGGATATTCAGAGCAGCTATAATCTTCCTGGTACCCCTTTCCTCTTCTATCTACAGCTTCACTCTTTTATGCCATGGAACCAAAAATTAAACCCTCATCGCTGCACAATTTTCTAAAAGCCAAACATATCTCAGAGTATATAGTGAATGAATCACATGACCACTTGATAACCACTGGGAAAGGGGCTTAAGGTCACCTGCCATCTCATTTGACTGGCATTTGGATGTTTTTCTCTCTTCAATCAATCCAAGCCATCAAATGATCCATGATAATTTTATTCATAGCACCATCTCCAAACTCTTTGCTCGGCTCGGACAATGTCCCTGGAACCTTTATCCACATGGTTTGGGGAAAGCTCTGCTCTTTACCAATTTTGGCAGGATATTGGCCAAATCCTGTCTTCCTTTTCAGGGGAAATCACACCCCATTCACCCTCAATCTTCCCATTAAAAACAGGCAGATTCTCTTGGCAGGGATCAGGGCAGCTAAGAGGATGATTATGTGCCATTGGAAGTCACCACACATTTTGTGTATCACCGACTGGCTCGCTGATTATCCAGATATAGCTCATTTGGAGTTTTCTGCGACTAGAGTGCATCATGCTAATCACACTAAATTGAACCCCAGGGTTGGGAACTTGAGGGGGATCGGTGGTGGATGAGATGAAATTATGTTTGCCGTGGTCCTTGGAAAGAGGGAATGGAGGTGTGTGGGTGATGGGGCTTTAAATGTAGATTGGCAGACTTCTATAAAGTGAGTGTGTGTGTCTGGGGGGGGGGGTTACTATAGACGGGGATAAGAGTCTGTTTGTGGACTGCTTATTTTCCTGCTTTTCTTTGATAGTATTTGTCCACTAGTCTTCTCTCAGACATGGCACAGCGTTATGGAACGTAGAGTTTATTGTGTAATATGCTGTGATGTCCTGATGTGAAAGAACTTTACATCTGGATTTGTAAACTGCTAGTCCCCACGGCATTGTATTGTATCATACATATACTTTGTGGAGTGGAGTCTCGGTGCTGAGGTTTGTCTTTTATTCTGTTGTTGATGTTGTCATTTGCCACCCCTCTGTATTAGATATTATATAAAACTAGTTATATTACAGAATTGATCAAAAAAAAATTATTATTTGTTATTATTTATTATTATTTATTATTTTATTCATTTTATTAACCTTTATTTAACCAGGTTAGTCCCATTGAGATCACAAATCTCTTTTTCATAGACCTGGCCAAGAAAGCAGCATCAAGACAAACATAAAAGTTGCAGACTAACAATACAGAATACAAAGTCACATAAAGAGCAAGCTAAAACGTTAAAATCAACAATCAGAATCAAAATAAACGAGAGAACAGTAAAATCCTCTGTATTAGTGCTCCAGAAAACATTAATCCAATATCAAATCAGCAGGTTCACAGGGTCAGATGTGTTTAAATCCTCAATAAACACAGCAGGCAGCTCTTCACCAAGTCTACCTCAAGATACGTCATGTTTAGTTTCAACTCACCAAGAGAGACCGACTCGTTCAGCCTTAAAGCTGTGCAAGGTAACTTCGCACTTTGGCGGCCATAAGTGGCAACAAGAGAAGAATGTTTGAAGGACTTCATTACCCAGAAATGATGTCATTTTATGTCAGTGTCCTTCTTGGACCTACATTTCTTCTTCTTAGTGGCGTCTCTCATCTTTTTCACTGCAGATTCACATTGTTGGTGAGTCCAGCTTTCTCTGGACAGAGCACATTAGGAGACAGTGGCTCTTAAGTTTCATCAAAGTTAAATTTGTCTATTCCTGTGCAGTGAGAGGTTTTCCCGCCAGTGTCCATACACCAGAATTTCAGGATAGGACACTCTTCTCTGTTGCAGCTCCAATTTGTGATAATACAGATGTATCGTTTTTGCAGTGCATTCCATGTAGATGAAGCAGAGTACATGAAGTCATTTTTGCTTCAAGTGATAATCCGCAAGATTTTAGTTTGTCTTGATTTTGGGGAGACGTTTGGCGATAAGCAGCCATTGCTCTGGTGCGTTTCGCCGCATTTCCCAGCAGTCACTTCACAACAGCTTCACCAGTACTTTGACGTCACTGGACCGACAGCAGCTCCCACAGCCCCAAACAAACCAGCACAGGCTGTTCTACTGAGACTAGTGAAGCAGTTACAACACAGTAACAGAATCTCAGCCGGTGCCTAAGAGCAACCATGTCTACAGAGACGGTAATATATATATCAGATATGGCTTATAAAACTGTTTAGTTAAATTATTACTAACTACTACAGTCTACTACTATCTACTACTTACTGTTACTGTCAGTACTATCAGCTATTTTAGTACTTTTACCTGCTAACTGAGTGATCACTAAGCTTTCAAACCAACAGACAAGATTGCAAATTGCAAGTGAAGCGTCTGTCTAAAGTTGCAACTTGTGCAGGCTCTGGCTTAACATGATAATAAAGACACTCAATGTAGATGGCGGCTAATAAACGATAGTGATACCTAGAAAAAGAGACACATCTCTGCTTAAAACGCATCACTTGATGTTCAGCAGAGGAAAGACCTACCTGCTCATAACAACAAATCACTACTGTATGGTAGAGATAGTAAAGTCATAATAAAGATTTATTTACATGAAAAAGACAAAAACAATTCCTCATAATTCCACCAGAGTTATAAGAGCCCAGAAAAGCTTTATAAATAAATCTTCTTTTTTTATCAATTGTAGATGGGATAAAAGGTATTTGATGATGACTCGATGATGAGTTGCTTTCTTGATGATCATGGTGGAATCTGATACCAATGGCATGCTGATGGCACTGTTCTCCACACAGCCTTTCACCCCTGGAAAGCCCTTTGCCATTGAGAGGCTGTTGGTGTTGTGGTTGTTTTGGTGTGCTGTCTGTCCACCCTCCTCCCTGCCTGTCGCCCAACTGGACGGTGTGATGAATGCAGTAGACGAGTGGAGCTCTGGGCTGTTTCTACTCCTCTCCTCCCCCATCCATCACTCCCTCTATTTATTTTGCTCTCTCACTCTCCTTCGCCTTAGTCACCTCTCACATTCTCTCTCTCTCTCTCTGTCTCTCTCTCTCTCTCTCTCTCTTGTCTTTCAATCTACTAGTCTTTCTCATGTCTTCCTCTCTCTCTCTCTGTGCCTTTCTGCTTCCCCATATCTCTCTCTCTCTCTCTCTCTCTCTCTATCTAACAAAAACTGTTTATTTTTTGCCTCATTTCTATTCCTCTCTGACCTGACTGTTGAGTCTCACAGGATAAAGGACCAAGTCTCTCTTGCACTGTGTCTGTCTGTGTCTGTGTGTGTGTGTGTGTGTGTGTGTGTGTGTGACAGGCCTGTGATTAGCTGGTGTGAAGCGCAGGGCGGCTCGACAGATCTCTTCATTAGGTGTCATCTCTTCATAATGAAGAGATAAGATAGTCCTCTGCATTCGCCCACAAACACACACACAGGCACACACACACACACACACACACACACACACACACACACACATACACACACACACACAGCAAATTCAAGCTAGCTGGGTCAAAATAAAACCAAAGAAACTACACAAGGTCACTGTAGCAACAACATGTCTGTCTCACAATTTGTCTGTCCCTCACTCTTTCTTCTCTCTCTCTCTCTCTCTCCCCCCCCCCCCCCACCCTGCCTGTCTCTCTCCCAGGCTGTCTCACATTCAGCCACACTGTCATACACTCTAAAGCAAAGGAGTAGGATATGATGATGCCCAGACAGCTGACGTGAAAATGATATTATCAGCTGAATGTCAACATCTGTCAATATGTGTTATTTACGTGTGTGTGTCTGTGTGTGTCTGTGTGTGTCTATTTTGCAGCCTTTTGGTGTTAACCAGCCAGGGCCCTACGTCATGTACACCACGGTGGACTCCAACGGCTATCTGAAAAACGCCTCAGGTCAGTAGCCTTAATTAGTTACACACACACACACACACACACACACACACACTGTATCTCTCTCTGTTTATTTCTCTGTTTTCATCTCAAGCCATCTCTCCTGGCGGTTGATTTTAATGACCTCTCCTTTATTTGATTGCAGTTGATTTGATTTAAATTGGTAACGTGAGTTTCTTGTTTTTAGCTGCGACCAGTACAGGTCGGTCTGTCGGTCTGTCGTCCCAAAAATTCCTGCCCCTCCCCTGGGCTCCCCTGATTGACTTTTTGTCCATTGTTTATTTTCATTCATCCCAAAAATTGCATTGAGATGTGAGACAGCTCATTGAACTCAGGAGACCATTTCCTGTCTATTGGCCATTTTATTCAAGCCCCTACCCCTTTCCTGATTGGCCGTTTTGTTGATCACCTACATGTATTGATTGTGAAACCACTTTAAGATGTGTGACGACCAAGGAGGTTTTATCGAAGATGCGTCTGCAGGCAGCAACGGCCAGTCTGATGGGGGAGGAGCAGCTGTGTCGAGCAGAGCAGAGACTCAGATCTGAGAGCTGCTCTTATTTAAACCCATCATCTGTCCTTCAATACTTAATGCTCATTCCCACTTTCAGCATGCAGATCTAGATTCTTTTTCTCATTTTAAATTTTAATTGCATTGTTACAATAGCCTATTCAACTTGCGTAGAAGGAATTTCTAGCTTTAGAAAATGGGGCGTTATCTTCAACTGAAATTAGCCTATCTTGACTTAATCTCAATAAAATAAGAAATAAAATGAGGGAGACATAAGATGACATCCTGACCCTCTTGTTCTCCACCACTGCCTTAGCCCCGTGATAGCTGGCCTTCCTGACAGGGGGGGAAAGTAACCAAGTTCTTTTACTCTGAGGTATTTGTACTGTACTTGTTTTCACTCCACTGAATCTATCGGAACCCAGCAGTTGCTAGTGGCTAGAATAAGGTTTTGCCAGCTGTTGATATTTTTACTTTCCAAATTCCAAGCCCGGTAACTGTAAGGCGAAGAAATCAGCGAACAATAGTTAATCATCACATGAAGAATCCTGCCCTGGAAAAACTGCCAGGTCCACTTGTGTAATTTAAGCACTGTGTAATTTAAATGCAAGTTCAGTTTATTGCAACTTTGATTTGAGTTCATTGGTACGGGTTGTACTAATGGCAATTTCTCAAAAAAGTTTAAAAAAGTATTTTAGGCAGCAATACCACCATACCAAATTGGCAGCGAGGCTTAGACCTGAACCAGGGGGGCTAGTGTTGGCTCCTCTCAACTCAGGAGAGTTTCCTCTCCAGTGATGATGTCATTTAGGCCTCCCCCTCTTTTCATAACGAAGCAGTGTGAGGTCACAAAGAGTGACATCACTAGAACTAGAAAGATGAGTCGGCATCGACTAATTGTCTTTGGCCCACTGTCCATGGAGAGGGGTAATGATGAAACTTATAGTAGATTTGGTTCTCTGACTTGCTGACTTGCTGGCAAAGTTTTGTGAAGAGGATTTTGTGTTCCAAGATAACTGTCCCTCCGTCTGGGGCCAACACGGCATGCTGAGAGCAGACGGCCACTGTACTCGGCAAGGCACCCTCAGCCTATCTAGGAACATAGATCGATGTTTGAGACAGGCATAACTCGTACCTTTACAGCACGCTGGGTTGCAGGCTGGTAGCCAGTATGCTAAGGCGAGTTACACTGCTGATGTGGAGTCTATTAGTTCAGGTAGTTTAAGTCATCAGACTGTGTCCCTATTAAACTTTACCAGAAAACCGTTGCTCATCTCCTTACAATCATCTAGAATCAATCGGTGTAATCTAATTGAAATTAAACCTGCCTGTGTGGTTGTGGATCCGCTCATTGACGTCAGTGGTATTGAGCCCCTGAGGCTTGGTTTCATAAATATTAGGTCACTCTGAAATAAGGCCCTGTTGATCAATGATCTAATTAAGGAGCATAGTATTGATATCATGTTACGTGAAACCTGGCTAAAGGCCTTATATGAGGCCTCTCCATCTAACTAGCTCTCATGTGGATTCCACAATTAAATATATATCTGTTTATCCCAAAGTTGTGTTAATGGTAGCTGTGATGAATGTATCCTTGCATTGTATGAAAAAAATTGAGAGCTAACAATTATGTGATGGGAACAGAATGCATACAGTCTAATACATACATGTATGTATTAGGCTTTTATATTTGGTGTCATAGAGCCACATAGGTTGCATCTTATTGTGAATTATGTGCTTTTATTTTGGCATCATGTTTGGTGCTAAGCAGTCATTGTTGTGTGTTTTTGTACTGCACTTAGATCACTGGTCAAAGAGTGTGTTGCCTTTTGAGTTTCTGTAGGTGGCGCTCTTTTCTGTGTCTGTTCAGCCACAGTGGCTATCGCAGCTCATGCTAACCACCCAGTTCTTTTTCTGTTTATTTCAAACAAACCACTGTTGCTGCTGCTGGAAACAGGAAACGCATCACTTCCTGTGCCCTAGAGAATTTTTCCCGTGAAAAACCTACCGAACGTTTATAAGGGCAAATGTAAAAGCTTTCATGAACTGAGTATAGGTTGAATTTCTATTATATTATATCAGTTGGCGGTAGAGAGTAAGTCTTTTATTAATATGAAAATGTTGTGGATAAGTACTTAAACCCTTATACGTTCAGGGTCAGTAATAACATTGCCTTTCACCATGACCGCTGTCTTCTGTCTGACTGAACACCACAGGGTTTGTGTTGGAGGGAAAAGAAAGAAAGAAAGAAAGAGAGCAAGAAAGAGAGAGAGAGAGGAGATTGAAACATTATTTTGTTTATTGAGAAAGAGATTTACTGCTAAGCCCTCTATGCCTCCAAGACAAGGGTTTGAGAGAGAGCAGCAGAAAACAGGGCAAAAAGAAAGTCCTTCCAAAGTCTGGAAGGACTTTCTTTTTGCCCTGTTTTCTGCTTTAAAGGAACAGACAATAAATCATTTTGATGAAGCTCCACCCTCCTAGAGGTGTGCTTAATTAATGTTAGGTTGGCTTGTTTATTTAAGTACTCAGAGGTCTAGTTAGTTCAATGTTAAGTTTCTGTTGTTTTCCTACGGTTATCTGACTATTGTTTAGATAGTAATAGGTCTCTATTATAGGAAATACTTGAAAACAGCTAAATGTCAAATCAATTGTTATTAATGGGATAATAAGCTCCAAACTCCTGGTCTGCTGTATGTGCTCTGGATAAAGATGGCATCTATATGTATGTACCAGAGATCCCATTGACCCATTTTTATGGGGGGGGGGGGTTTCCCCAACATCACTGTGTGCATCAAGAGGCAAATTCAGGTCAGTCAGTCAGGAATCAGACACTTCACAGGTGACTGTAGTGGCTGACTGTAGTCTATACTATTGGAAATACACATTTATCACCAGGTAGTACTTTCTGGTCACAACTCACAAAGCTCTCTGGCCTGAATTATGGCTGGTATTTGGATTTGGTATTTTAACTTGCTGTAGCTTGCGAAACAACAAACACACCGTGGCACGTCACAGAATCTGGACTCGTTGGACACACACATCAAATTGACCTCCGCTAGAGATTCCTCTGGAGATTTTATTGCTCCTTTTCTTGCTTGTGTTCATAATCACTCCATGATCTCTCCATCCCTCCCTGTGGTTGACAGAAGCATTTATGGGGCCGGATGCAGCATCACTCCCATCATTGGGTCTGCACCGAAAAACGATTCTGTCAAATTGAAAGAAATGGCTCTGCTCGGCCTCTCTGTAGATCTCACTGGAGCAAAACAGGGGCCAAAGGATCAAAAAGCTGTGAAATGTACCTGCCGCAATACAGTTTTAGTTCAGTTTCTAATTCTTATTTGCATTACTATGTCACCTAAAACATTATTCCCAGACAGACTGATACAAAATGGATAGAGGGATGGATGGAGAGAGGACCCGGGTTGAAGCATCCACCCGCCTGAAGTATCCACAAACAAGACACTGAATCCCTAACAGCTCCAGGGGTGCTGCTCTGTAGCTGACCTCTGACCTCCCTGTGGAGGGAAAAAACATCAGATAGATAGATAGATAGATAGATAGATAGATAGATAGATAGATAGGATCTTAACTTTCACCTGGATCATCTCTATGTGGAAAACTTTCCAAATCCCCAGATTTACGCTTCATCGGCGTCTCTGTATTCCTGGGTTGCCATGTATAATAGACTGACTCCCAACTATTTAACATTACAATGGCCCGACATATTATATGCCTTCTAAAACTCAGTGCGCTGGCTTATTCTCTAGTGTGTAGAGAGAGGGAGAGGCATGGGGGGAGGAGAGAGAGAGACAGAGAGACAGAGAGAGAGAGAGAGAGAGCAGCCAGCGGCTTTGCCGGCACAACTCCCCAGACCCCTCATTTAACAGCAGCAAAGTGCTGCCAGGGAGCAGGCCGGCCTGTCTGTGTGCGTGTGCACGCGTGTGTGCGTGTGTGTGTGTGTGTGCGTGTGTGTGGTGTGTGTGTGTGTGTGTGTGTGGTGATTTAAAGTGTATTTATTCTGTAGCTTGGAGCTCGGGGAACAGCCAGTGAGGCTGCCAGAGATGAGCAATGATGAGGCGCGCGCACACACACACACACACACACACACACACACACACACACACACACACAAAACGTCTGGGTCTCTCCACTGGGGCCCAACGAACTTCACTTACCCTTCACCCCCTCTGAAAGTGAGAGACAGAACAGAAAGGAAAACAGAGATTATAATGGGGTGAGGGATGGAAAAAAGGACCAAAGAAGCACAGTATAATGTGAGTGGAGCAACTGTAGGACGGACGGAGTGAGAGAAAAGAGGGAACGACGGAAGAGAGAAGGGGAGTGATTAAATGATCTAGGATGAAAACTGGGCTAGAGACAGAGAGAGAGAGAGAGACGGTGTGAACAGAGGAAGAGATGGATGATAAAGGAAAGAGAAGTGGGTCAGAGGAAGGAAGGGGCTGCCAGGATGGATAGAATAACGAGAGGCAGCAGAGGAGGGACAGGTGGGATGGAGAGAGGAGCGGAGGTGGAGTCAACCTGCTTTGGTGAGGTGCCAAAGAAAGGGAGAGGCTTAGGACACGCCGCTGACACACACACACACACACACACACACACAGTCGCTGAAAGCTGTGGTGCAGAGATAGGGCTCTTAATACTGGTAGCATTGCAGGTGACATTAGCACTTTGACATACATGCATGTACACACACACACACACTCTCTCACACACACACACACACACATACACACACACACTCTCACTCTCACAGGCAGCATATCATCTGCTACAGGTAAAGGTCAGCAGCCACACTGACACGCAATCTAGCTCTCAGTGCCTCTCTCTCTGTCTTTCAGTGTGTGTGTGTGCGTGCGTGTGTGCGTGTGCGTGTGCGTGTGCGTGTGCGTGTGTGTGTGTGTGTCATTTCCGAGGGCTTTCCTGCTAGAAACTCCTCCTCAGATGCAACCAGGTAGACAGACACAAACTGCACTTGAAAAATTGCCTGATGTTTATCAATGGAGCTGTAAATGGAAATGGACCTAAAATGTGTGTGTGTGTGTGTGCGTGTGCGTGTGTGCGTGTGTGTGTGCGTGTGTGTGTGTGTGTGTGTGTATATATACCAACCAGTGGTGTGCTTTGCCCCTTACTAAGCAGGGTGGATGGATGAGCGTGGGCTCATTCTGACAACACCACACCTCATTATCAACTAACTCCTACAGAGAGAGAGAGAGAGAGAGGGAGAGGGGTGGTGGAGATAAATAGTGTGTTATTCATTTACCACCTTTCTATTCTTCTCTCCCCCTCTGTGGATACACTCGGAGAGGCTGAGCCAGAAAAAGACAGCGCTCGCACGTGCCTGTCCAAAACATTTATCTTGTTGGGAGGGTTACAGTGACAGTAACAAGCAGTGTGAGGACGTTCTATCTGGGTTTCTTATTCTAGCTTCTCATCAAAAAAAAAGAATTCCTCATTCTGTCTCACCCTCTGTATCAGATTGAAGTTGAATTATCCAAAAGATAGATCCCACCACATCCCCTGAATCATTTTCCTCCGAATGAGTCATCATCCACTACGGTAGCTCAGATGAGAAATGGCAGACAGGTTGGCTTTCTCCGGGTGGACTTTGACTTCATCAACGCCGACGTCAGCTCTGTTTTCTGATTTGTGAAAGTTAGAGACGATGCTGCCAACGTAACAGAAACATAATATAAGAAGTACTGGAGCAAATCCCTGCTCTCGGGGGGGGGGGGGTAAAGTAACATCACAAGTTTTTCCATCTGACTGTCAGGCCAATTTGAAGCAATCAAGTGAAAATTTGGCAAAACAACAACAACAAAATGCAAATTCAGTACATTTCCATCAGGTGGGTGGAAGTGAATAAATCCACTTCCTGAACATCAGGGGGGGGGGGGAAAAACACATCCACCAGAAGAGTATTTTAAGAATTGATTAATATCGGGCAAGTGGCTATTTATTTCCGTCACAGTTAATATTGGCCGTATTTCATGCCGCCTGGAGATGAAAACAAAATAAACTTGGCAACATCCTAACGCACCGACGACAGGCTAGCCGCTAGCCGCTAGCCGCTAGCCGCTAACACCTCTGGCTGCTGTTGTCGTCTCCAGGCTGCGAAATGCAATAGAATAAATGGCGTAGCTGCATTCAGATGGGCCGACCGCATCGATGGCCGGGGAAGGGAACCGAGGAGAAAGGAGGACCGGTGAGATGAAAAAGGAGGGAGGGGAGCTGAAAGACGAGTGGCAGGAGGGTAGGGGAGGAGTAGAGAGAAAAAAAAGTGAGCGATAGCGGGGAGGGGAGTCGTAACAGGCCCGGATCAATGGGGCGCTCTCTGCAGACTGTCCAATTAGGCTAATGAGTTCACCTGATTAGCAACGGCTGACACACACACACACACTGACTAGCACACACACACACACACACACACTGTGCACACGCAACCCTGCAAAACACATGTTCACCCGCAGTCAGGAATAAACACATTTAACGTATTTCAACATTTTAGACATTTAGCGAATCCGAAACAACTTAAATGGATTGAGTGCACGTTGAGTCGCAATTTGCATGAGACGGTGTGAACGCCAGCCCCGTCCAGCCAGACAACACGCTGCTCCGGTGCTACTGTATACTCCACTCTGATGCCTGTTTTTTAAGAGACGTCATCTGGACAACTCTCTTGATGACCTCGCTCTCGAACCATTTACATCACGCTGGAAACAGAGAGCGCAAGACGGCAAGAGATGAGAGGAAGAGCGGAGGAAAGAAGGGTTGGAAGGGAAATGCACGAAGCAAATAGAGAAATGGCGAGGGAGAGATGACGTTGTTGAAAAAATTGGAAAAAGAGAGAGGAGATCAGAAGAGAGGAGGGCGGGGGAGAGGGAAATATTGGAGTGGAAAGAGAGCAGAGGTAACCATCCAGGGAGACATGGGGAATTATTATTGATCAGAGCTACCATGCTTTTTCTCTTCCCTCTCTCCTCTCCTCCGCCTCCCTCCATCAACCCTCCTCTCACCGTCCTCTCCCTCGCCTCTGCAGCCGGTCCGTGGTGGACACTATAAATTGTGATGAGTGTCCAATCAGGCAAACGGATAGCTTTGCCTGTCTATCTGCCCCTGTGTTTGTCTGACCGCCTGTTGATCTGTCTGCCTGTCTCCAAATATCTCTAGCTTTATACTAACAGCATGCTTGTGTGTGTGTGTGTGTGTGTGTGTGTGTGTGTGCGTGTGCGTGTGCGTGTGCGTGTGTGTGTGTGTGTGTGTGTGTGTGTGTGTGTGTGTGTGTGTGTGTGTGTGTGTGCGTGCGCGTGCGTGTGCGTGTGCGTGTGCGTGTGCGTGTGCGTGTGCGTGTGCGTGTGCGTGTGCGTGTGCGTGTGTGTGTGTGTGTGTCTTTACCTTATCTTCCACTCTCAACCTGTCCCATTGTATTGCTTTTGTATGTTGCACATTAATCTTATTATCTTATCACTCTGATGGAGGAAAACTAATCTTAGGAGGTCAAAATGCAGCCGCAGCAGGAAGTTCATCCTAGGATACAAATTCCTGTGCAGTCATCATCATTTTGACCATGTTTTTGACCACTGACTGATTTTCGTATACCCGTGCAGACATCTGTAATGGGAGGGGAGATGAGGGCAATGGCAGCTGTTCTATCATGATGGGGGGGAAATGAGGATCAGTCAGCACCTGAGAAGTCAAACTCCTTAGCCAGGGGTTTTACTTCGCTAGGTTCATTCGCTAATGAAGCCACTTCTTCTTTTGCCTCATTGTTATTGTTTATGATGAAATGAAAAACAAACATGGAGGCTGCAGCTTAACAAGCTAATGTTAGTTATGATGGCTAGTCTGGCTAACTACAAATGTATAATAACAGTGCATGTGTATATAAGTGTTTTCATGCCACTGAGTAGCACAAGACTTGATTGTTCTGCCGTTTTGTGAAGGTGAAAGGCTTATTGCATCATAACTCTGAAACTGAATCTGAATTTTTCCAGCTTTCCAACTTCCAACTTCAGAACTTGAATGGCGTTCATGTGAAATTTCCAAGTAGGAAATTTGTTTTCCCCATATATCCCATAGCATGTGAATGCAGGGAGTGAATAGCCATTATGTGATGTCACCAAACAGCCATATGACAGAAATGATGACATCACTAAGCAGCCATTGTATCTTACCTATGACATCACAGAACAGCCATTGTATGACATTATTGACGATGGCACTATGACGTTCATGACGTTACTGATGACATCACGAAACATTCAAAATATTTATGAATTAAATTTTTAAGACAGATTTTTGAAATTGGGTGACAATATCCCAAAGATAAGAGACATTAGATATGAGCAAATAGAACCAGAGGAATGGCCTCCAAAAGCTTCTGGTGACTTCATCTGGATTTCAACTTTCCTCCCTCCAAGTCCACTCGCTCCAACACAACACACTTTTTTAAAGAGGACAACTAGAATGATAGCCGTGTTCTTGTTTTCAAGTGTGTGTATACACACACACACACACACTTGTGTATCGTTGTCTGGGTGCAGGTGTCAGCATGGTTCGATGCTGTGGTGTGTGAGAGGCAGAGCAGGGCTGAAGGGTGATAAGGACTAGCTATAGAGCCCTCTGGGTCCTCCACCTTATCGCCACATACATACAGATCATGCACACGCACATTTGGGGGCTCGCCAAGTGACGCATGCTCTCTGTGTGTGGGTGTGGATGTGTATGGGTGTGTTTATGTGTCCTCCTTTCCCTCATGGCTCCACCCCCTATCTCTGCTCCTTTTATTGCCATCAGGGGAGTGAATGGTTTCTATAGCGACAGGCACTGAGAATCTCTCTGAAAAAGTCAATCCCAAGTCCTGGGGAGTATAATGTGTGTGTCTACACTGCAGGGCAATTAATGTTTATAACATTGGGAACATGATATGATTGTATCATTGTCCTATAAATGTGGAGATTATGTTTTCACGTTCCACTCAACGTTTAGATTCTCCATTTGGTCTAGATTCAATAAAAAAAAAAAGTCATTGTCTATAAATCCACAGTTCTGTCCATGACCGTTCACACAGACACCGGCTCAGTCCCAGACCGGTGCTCACTGCAAGTCTGCCAGTGTGACAGCTAGTAAAATCTCCAGACTGGAGGTGGGACTGTTGTTTTCATGGGGATATGTTTCATAAGACTATGGCAGATGGACACACGCACACACACACACACACACACACACACACACATTGACACACGTTGCGGCTCCCCCGGAGGCAGCCTTGTTCCCTTTCTCTCTAACGCTCTCTCAACACCCACATTTCTTCTTCTTTGCCTATTCCGCAGCCTCATGCCCAGCGGGAGCTTAAGTTTGTCCCCTTTTAGTGGCAGATGGAGAGTTTGTATACCACAATTTGGAGTTGGAAATCTTTCACAAACCCCGTCATTGCCTTTTCCTAACTGGCAATTTACTGAGAGCAAATTGAGGAACAATGAGCTTTGATTGGTGGGAACAATCGGACTCATTTTGAGGAAGAACAAAAGTTCTTTGGCAAAAAACACATCAGATCGTTTCTGACTCCATATTTCACACTGCTGAGTCTTCAAAAGCATTCATGTTGACATATTTTGAATGCATTTTGGATGCATTCCTGAATTAAAGTTGGGAGAAAAAGTTTGTGAACCCTTTTGAATTACCTGCATTCCTACATGAACAGCTCCTAAAATAAGGCCTAACAGTGTACAACACAATGTGATTTAAAAAATGACACACTACAATGTGTTGTTACTCCTTTGTACAAACTTTTTCTCTTGCACCTGTACCCCGTTCAGGCCTCAGGAGGCTCTGGTCTCATTGCAGAACAGGCCGGTGCACTTTGGGGCAGGATTAGGTTTTGGGTTTTTTGTGAGGAAGAGAAACAGCCAGGTCTGGGGATTTAAAGAGCTGAATGAAATGCAGGGATAGAGAAGAACTTCTTCACTGGCAAACCTCCATTGTTTCTCTCTCCCTCTCAGCACAACAGAGAACGAACTACAGCTTTTATGCCCAGAGTCAGACTGTTACCTTTAGAATTCTTTGTGTACATGTAAGCCTTGATGTGTGTGTGTGTGCGTGCGTGCGTGTATGTGCACCCTTATTCATGTTATCGGATTGGCTTTGGAGCAGAGGGACACTGACTCGTTGGATGTGATGCATGTTATGCTCGCCTACCACCCAAGTGGGCTGGTGTGTGTGTGTGTGTGTGTGCGAGTGTGAGAGACTGTGTGCCCTTGTTCTCGTTTTCACAAAGTTATGGACACACACACACACACACACACACACACACTGAGGCAGGCTGGTTGTGCTGTGTTGAATCCGCTTTGTCTTCTAAGAGATGGATTGGAGCCTGTCAGTCATGTGTGCAGGGTGGGATGCTCTGCCAAGGCCTCCACTGGTTCTGCTATAGGGAGATAGGACACACACACTCTAACACACACACACACACACACACACACACAAACACACAGACACGCTACAACACACTGCTCTGCATAATACCCTTTCCAGCCTCCCCATGTTGTGAAATGGCTGTGCTCCAGCCATGGCCTCCTTCCTGAGCCAGAATCCACACACACACACACACACACACACACACACACACACACACACACACACACACACAGCACTCAGCAGACGCTTAAGCCAGGCTCCCTGCCTGCAACGTAACCCTGCTTGATCCTCCATCAGACACACACACACACACTCAGACCCACTCCACCCTGCCGAGTGGCCTAGTGCAAGTCATCCGCCTCTGGCCTGCTGACGGGAAACAGCAGCCTGTCAAAGACATCAAACCGAGGCTGGCTTAAAGGTACGATCCCCTCAAAACTCCTGTTCTAAATCTCTCGTCCAACATGATGGATCAGGATCAGCAAAGTGTGAAAAGGAGCGTTGAGCGTCTGTGACGTTGGTTTAAAATGTTGTCCCCTGCCTGCTCTGCCTCGAGGGAACGGTCCCGTCTCCTCGTCTTCCTCCTGTGGGAATGTCAGTGTCCCATTAGTCCCTCTGGCCTTTCACTGGTGTGTACCAACTACAAGAAACAACACACAGTGTGTGATTTTATTCCTGCATGCCTGTGTCAGTGCGAAGAAGGCGTCATTGTGAGAAGACATTTCATTTCCTTTATTAAAACAAGGTTTTACATAGAGGTCAGCTCATTATTTTGGAGCTAATGCTTGAATGGGACTGCACTCAAGCGTTTGAGCACCACGGCCTCCAAGCTCTTCAAACGGGTTTTCTCACAAAGTCTCCTTTACCTCAAGCAGCAGCTCTGTGCTTTTGTTTTTTACTAATGAAATTACTCATCAGGCCACACAGGTTGATGGTCAGGTTATTTAGCGTTTCAGTTTTTCTTCGCTTTAATGAAACCACAACTATTTCTCTTGAGAATGGATTATAGAACCAGAATTCATAAAAACTGTTTTGTGTGTGTGGACCTGACCCTCATCATTGTAGTACCTTGCAAGAGGCTAATTGTTGATCTTAAAGCTACATTATGTAACATTTTTATGTGAACATGCGACAGAGAAGACTGTCCCCTCCCCCTTCGCTGAGCTGCTGTTGATTCGCTCCATTCACACCAATGAAGTTTCAGAGTCGGTCGGGAACGCACGCAGCAGCGAGCTAGCTAGCGCCTCGGCTATCGCTACAGCAACGACAGCAACTACATGACAGAAAGTTACATCTGTTGTTTATTTTGTATTGTTTCATTGGTATGTCGTCTCTTTCCCTCCTCCCACCTCCCTTCTGTGTCAGTGAGTTTACCAGGTTATGAAAAGCTATTTATCAAATGGCATTCAGTATAACTCGGTATAGATTTCCACTCTCGGTACAATACCCCTTACACACCCGTACGCATTCTCGATAAATGTCAGACACGCGCGCTTGTAGAGCAGGCTTCACCGGTAATGGCGCCGGGGCTTTGTCCCACCCAGAACCTGTCAATGTCCACCAAATTATGCCCAGCCTTTCTCTCTCTCTCTCTCTCTCACACTCTCACTCTCTTTCTGCATGTATGCCATTAAGGTAATTGTGCTGCCTCTTCACAACCCTGGCACTGAAGAAAGAAGAATGACACAGAGAGAGAGAGAGAGAGAGAGAAAGAGGAAGACGGGGGTAATAAGCTTCCGTCGGCGGTTAAGTCGATGGGGCTTTTACCTGTTGCTTCACCCGATGGTTGGTCAGCAATTACCCCCCCACACACGCTGCTGAGCCTGAACTGATCTGGGTTCAGCTGAACGGACTAAAAATGAACCGGACTAATCTGATTTGTACTGAGCAGAGCTGAACTGGTCTGAACTGGTCTGAACTGGAGCATAGATTTGTTTTTTTTTAAAAGAGAGGAGCAAAGCTGTTGTGTTCCTGTTGGCCTGCAATATGCAGTCCATCCACGTTAGTTCTGATCACTGGCTGCCTTGAGGCTCTCTCTCTCTCTCTCTCTCTCTCCTCCCTCCATCCCCCTCTCTCGTTCTCTCTTCCTCCATCCCTCTCGCTCTCCCTTTTCCTCCATTCCTCTTGCTCTGTTTCTTCATCCCTCTCGCTCTCTCTTCCTCCATCCATCTCTCTCTCTCTCTTCCTCCGTCCATCTCTCTCTCTCTCTTCCTCCATCCATCTCTCTCTCTTCCTCCATCCATCTCTCTCTCTCTCTTCCTCCATCCATCTCTCTCTCTCTCTTCCTCCAGCCATCTCTCTCTCTCTCTTCCTCCATCTCTCTCTCTCTCTCTTCCTCCATCCCTTTCGTTCTCTCTCTTCCTCCATTCCTCTCGCTCTGTTTCTTCATCCCTCTCGCTCTCTCTCTTCCTCATTCCTCTCACTCTCTCTTCCTCCATCCATCTCTCTCTTCCTTATCGCTCTCGCTCTCTCTCTTCCTCCATTCCTCTTGCTCTGTTTCTTCATCCCTCTCGGTCTCTCTTCCTCCATCTCTTTCACTCTCTCTCTTCCTCCATCCCTCCATCTCGCTCTCTCTCTTCCTCCATCCCTCCCTCTCTCTCTCTCTCTCTTCCTCCATCCCTCTCGCTCTCTTTGTTTACCACGTAGAGGTTGATTTATGTCGGCTGCACTTGGCAGAGTTGGGTGGCGTGGGCGAGATGGAGCAGCTGAACGGGAGAGAGAGAGGAGGAGGAGGAGGAGGAGGAGGCCGGACTGGAGTGATGTATCAGGAGAGAGGAGAGAGACGGGGAGTCGTGAGGAGAGAGAGAGATGAGGCGAGAAAGAGTAACAAGGGGCTACGGACAGATGAGTTGGGGAGTAAGAGAGAGTGAAGGTGACGGAGACGAGTGGAGGAGGTTGGGCCTCAGGTGTATTTTATGATGCTACTTTATGTCGGTACACAAGGTCTCATGCTGCAGTCGCTCTGTCCCTGTCTTTCGTTTTCCTCCTCCCCTCCTCCTCCCTCTCATTACATGTACATTTACACTAGTCCTTCAGCTGACTGTCTTATCCAGAGCGACTTCAGTGCAACGGCAGAATGAGCTTCAGCTCCTAGAGCACCGAAGACGATCGCGGCAGCATGACTGACATGCAGACGTTCACTGTAAATGTTTACAATGCCAGCGTCCTAGTAAAGCACTCTCGTATCTGTTCCTCCCTTTCATTAGATTAGATTAGAGTCGATTAGATTAGATTTCATTAGATTAGATTGCATTACATTTTAAGCATCCCTGTGGGGAAATTTGGCCATGGCAGCAATAAGTAGTAATATCACAACATTGAACAAAAATAGGTTATAGAAACACACAACAGATAATTCCAACAGTCAGATGTATTAAATAAAAGTGGATTAATGAAAATACACAAACATAAGGATTCCTGCATTGTGATGAAAAAAAATGTATATAAAAAGTATCTCCATATGCAATATTTAATGAATGGAGTTTGAGAGACTGGGGGACAGCAGGATGTCTCCGGGGGACGTCCATGTAGACCAGGTCAGACCTGATCTGGGGCTCGGGGAAAATATGCCCTTGTGAAATAATAAATGAGAGGGCAAAAAAAAATGCCTCTGATAATTCAGGCTACCCTCCTTTGCGTTTCACCCTGTTCACATTTTTCTCATCGAGTTGTCAAATATTCATGTGTGGATGTGAGCACTACTGTCCCCCGAGGGCCACTGGAGGTGATTTGTGAGAGCCTGCGATCGGGGCGTTCTTTCAAGTGTGTTCTGGGCCCCGTGTTGATCAGAAAACAACCGGATACGCTTGCCTGAGGCGGTAGATGTTGGCACCACGCAGCCAGCAGTAGAAAATATCAACCCTAGACAAACCACTGCATCAACAAAACATGAAATAAACAACACACCACGAAAACTCAACAGTCAAGGGGTGGGAGACGGACCGGTTGGGGACGGAGAGGAAAACAGCACCATCCTCCTCTGTGAAGTCTCCAGCAGTGGGAAAGAAGTGTGGACTGCGTGGTATATTATGATGTGAAATAACACAAATGACTGTTGCAAAGGTTTTCTTTCATATAGTTCAATGAAATTGTCTTAGGGAAAGGAATCAAATCAGAACAGAGCAAGATCCCTCTGAGGGAAAAAGGTTCTTCCCAGGTTAGTCTCTGATGTAGACAGAAAACTAGACACCTTCCATATGTATTCATTTAACGCAGATGTAGCTAATGTGTTCAGACGTGCAGCGTTTACTAACTAGGAAGCCCCTCTGTACAGAAAAAGCTAACTTGGCCTGTCTGTCCTTTTCCTGCCTCCAGCCGGCCAGCTCAGCCAGTCGGCCCACCTCTCCCTCCAGCTGCCCTACACCGTGCTCGGCATCGGACGCAGCGCCAACTTCCTGGACCACCTGTACGTCGGCATCCCCCGGCCGCCCGGAGAGACGGTGAGAACAAATAGGGGGGTTTGGTCGGGGTGGGGGACGGGGGGTGTGACGAGGTCCAACTGTCTGGACCCTTTCTAGATATCTAGGTAGGATTGTGGGAGTTTTTTTAATGCAGATTATGAAGTATTAAATTAGAAAAGCTGAATGGAGACAGCAACATTTCCATAAAACATCAAACATCAAAATTGCAAAAATGTCACTATTTTTTCGTCACTGAAAAGATCTTGCGATAAATAGTGCTTAAAATGTACTGGAATGATGCAGGTTTGGCAGATGAGTGGTTCCATATCACTGCAAAATGTTCCAAAAGTGACTTTCTGAAATGTCCACCACACCCTCCCACATGTCATATGCGCTGTTGATCCCATACGAGCCCAACGTGGTCGTATGGGCGTTAGAATATTGACAAAGTTGACAGCATCTTCGGACGGCATGAAATATGAACCAACGTGACCTGACGCAGACGAACAACTTGCCCGGTCTTCATCAGTTCGGACTCTGGATGTGTTTCCTGATGTCGTTCTACATTCAGAGAGGCTGTTTATTCTGTTAAACGCAGCAAATGGAAACGCAGCTAAATTGTGTTTTCGTTTTCTTTCTATCTTTTTTTTTTTTTTTTTTACTATTTTCTCTGGTGCACTGAGTCTCGCCCCTCACCAATTGACTGAATTTGCTGAACAGTGTAAAGGGAGTGAAGGGAGGGAGAGGAGGAGGGGTGCTCTCATGAAATATCTCACGCAGAAAGTTGCTTTGTGGTGAAGAAGCCTCACAGCCCCTGAGAATATATGGGAAGATGATATTCCTCGGGGGATCGATGATATGATATGATATGTCTGTACCTCCCCCGCCAGCTCAGCACATCCCCCAAATGAATAGAAATATCGACTACCCCCCCCCCCCTTTTTCACTTGGAGCTTCAAAGACATCTATGTTTGACAAACCCGAGAGAGGAAGCTGTGTGAATGAACCTCTGGCTGCAGCGTGGGGCGCCTTGTTGTCCTTCCTGTCACATTAGGAGCTGATGTTATATTAATACGGTGAATAATTGATCGGCCTCTCAGTGTTAATCTATTCTTCACCCACTTTTCTTTTCTTTTTTATTTTATTTTTTGCACTACGCACCCTCAAACGTCGCAGCTCCCCCTCTATCTCCGTCTTCTTCTTCTCTCTCTCTCTCTCACGTAGCGCTTGTCACAGGTCTCCGTCGATGCGGCTGATTAGAATTGCAGATGTGTTGGTCCGCTGTACCACACCGGGAACTCCCGTCTCAAACAAAGCTGCTTTGTGGTCCTGCTGCACGCTCCTATTCTTATGCAAAGATTTATTTATTTTTTTTCCATTTTTCTCTCCAATTTTTTCCCTCCTCCCTCCACAAAGTGAGCTAATGAATGCCTACCGGTGCAGCTTCCTGTTGCCCACTGGGGAGGAGAGTGGCCATCAAACCTATCTGTAATGAGGAGGAGGAGGAGAGAGTTCAGACCTGCTCCGTCTTTCTCTTTGGCCATCTTTTCATCTGTCTGCTTTTTATTTCTGTCTCTCATTGTCTCGCTACCTCTCCTGCTCCACGTTCTCGCCTCCACAATAAGAGTTCCTGCTGTTTCACAGGAGAGGCTTTGCAAAATCTACTTGGATATCTCCCCTCTCCGATCCAATGGTTCCTCTCTATTTTATCCCCCCCTCCTTCTCTCTCTCTCTCTCTCTCTCTGTCTCTCTCCTGTTAACTTATCCTCCACCCAGGGGATTCCCTTTGCTGCTCAAAGTGGTTTACTTCACTAATCAGTCCCCCTACTTGTCACTGTCTCTCTCTCTCTCTTTCTCCCTCTCCCTCCATCTCTCTCTCTCTCTCCCCCTCTGTCTCCCCCTCTCATAGTGTGCCAGTTTCCCTGGCTTTGAACCAGAGTGTCTCTCTTTCTCTCTGAAGACTCGGGAACACTTTTCTCTTCCAAACAGCCAGATCGGATCTGCTCCCAGGCAGCAGGCGTGGAGGCTGACTCGTCTCCAGCTCGTCTCCCCCGCCAGTCACCGCATCGACGGCAGCGCTTTCCAAGAGCTAAGCGACAATGGCTGGCGGCGAGAATGTGCTCCTTATGTAAAAAAAGCTCCACGCTTATTCAATATAGCTGCGAGATGTAGTTCCTCTCAGTTGACGGAGCCGCAATTAAGGATCCCACTGCTTCCAGATTCCACCGTTACATCTTCCTATGTTACGTCTTCCTATCTAGGAGCGTGATTCCGGCTTTTAAAAAGCGTCGACGGTTTTGGCCCCCCCCCGTTCACATCTCTGACCTCTCAACCAGCTAGACTATGAAGGAAATCAGGACTTTGCCATCAGGAGTCTTTTAAATCACTTTCTATCGATGTGCTTTCATGTCACTAATGTCCCACTATATTGGCTTGCCCCCCCCCATCACCCACCCTCATGGTTGTGTCCTCTGTTTGTATTCAATGACATCATTATCATTACTATTGTTATTACCTTACCTAACTGGATGGATTTTTTGATTATTGTCCCCCTCCTCATCAATAACAAAAATCCAGTTGTCAAATGGAAATAGTTTTGACAGTAATTCAAGCGTTAACCCGTTTATTTGACATTTGGCCCGTTGCCCATAAGCTGTATGTACTGATCGGTACGTCACGACCAATCCAATCCAGAGTTTCCCTCTGCGGGTTTCTGTGTTCAGGACTGGTGATGGGAGGAGAGAACACTGTGTATTTTATATAAAGTACTGTACTGCAGGTCTCTCTCTCACACACACACACACACACACACACACTCAAGCACACTTGCATAAGCAGTCACACAAGTACATAATTGCACATGCACACCTACAAGTGGGGCAGGGTCATGACAGACACGGAGATCATAGAGTAACACCCCGTACACACACGCTGCTGCGCTTCACTCCCGTTCCCATGGTAACGAATGCCGCGGATCCCACCGGCCGCGGGCGCACGGCAGGCGGGGCGGGCTTTGGTCTTTTAACCGCTACAGTTGTAGTGTTATTTTGGGTTTTTTTAGTGCCAGAGCGCAGTCAATCAAATATGACTCATCAACGTCTCTGTGCTCTCTTGTGCCATCTACTGACCATGACTACAATGCTCGCTTGAATGGGGTTAAATGAGAATGGCCGGGGCGTTCTGTCCCAGCGCCCCAAATGCTGTCATAGACCTCAAGCTAAAGTGCAGTCCTTCCAACAACCACTAGGTGACAATGCATGTAAATGTAGTGTTTGAGGGAAGTACGACTCTTTTATTTATTCAACTTTAAAATTATTCAACATACATACAACATATGTATTGACTAGAACACATTGATATGAATTATACATACAATCTATGAAATGTGTTCAGATAAAAAAAAAAAAAATTATATTTATGTATTAGCATTTGTTTTTCTCCATCCAATCAAGTGGGGCGCCGCCCCTAGTGTCCCTATGGACGAGCCGCCACTGAGTCCTACACACACACACACACACACACACACACACACACACACACACACACACACCAGAAGGATAGCGCTGCTCCTCCCAGTCATTTAAAGTAGCAGGTTGTGTGGGTCTTAAATGCAATGGCTTTAAATAGCCGCTCCTGCTGTAGCAACACCAAGACCTCACTGCTCTGCCCCCGAGGGTGCAGCATACATCCTGGTCGTGTGTGAGTATTTGTGTGGGTGTGTGCGTATACATACATGTGTCCTGCCATATCCCCCGTGCCTATGTATTGAATGGGAACCTCCCCCCCCCCCCACCCCCCGGCAACTCGTTTCCCAAATATGGATGATGAATCGACCGAACTCGCCGAACTGATGTAACCGGAGCAAGCGGAGACGAGGTCAGCGCTGGTTTCTAACTGAAGGGCCTTTTGAAGAACCGTTGAGGAACACAGACGTGAGGGGCGAGAGGACGACCCAGCTCTTCAGCGTTTCACACCCTCGCTCTCTCACTCGTTCTCTCTCTGCCTCTCTCGCGGCGAGGCGAGGCGAGGTGCTAGACTGTCCTCGGGTGTCACAGTCTGATTTGTATCCGCTTTAGGTCTTGACGCAATCTCTCTCTTATCTGTCTTTGTCTCTCTCTCTCTCTCTCTCTCTCTCTCTCTCTCTCTCTCTCCCCAGAACTTGAGGAAGCAGGAGTGGACGGCCATCATTCCCAACTCTCAGCTGATCGTCATCCCCTACCCACACAATACGCCCCGCAGGTACCATCTCTAACACACACACACACACACACACACACACACACACACAGGTACACTCTCCCCTAGCAGCATGTGTTCTTATGTTACCATGGTGTAGTTCACGTGTAGCTCCAAGCCCAGGAGGAGCTCCAGATGGCTGTCCAGCACACACACACACACACACACACACACACACACACACACACACACTCTCCTCTGTACAGCTACATAACA
>JAXDDW010000161.1:0-267500 GCA_034670385.1 Hoplostethus mediterraneus | reverse complement strand
CTCCGAAAATGATTAATGACCCTCAATTCATCTTTTCTACAAGGGAAAATCCACCCTAAAACCCTTTAACTCTGTTAAGAAAAACAGCTATTGGTGATGTGCCTTGTATTTCTGGGTCTATTTGGTTGTTTGGCAGTGATTAATTGGCCAAGCTTTGATATTTCCCACCTGACGGTACAAATAACAGAAGGGTGTCAAACGTGGCTGCCAAGAATCTACCGAAGTCACCAGTCCAAGGTAATAAAAATAATAATTACCAGTTTAGTTTGTAGTTTTATTTTGGAGCAATGGGAAATCTTCCTATCTTTCTGCTTTATCCGGCACAACATGAATGCAGCAGCAACTTCACAGCCCTTCTCTGAGGTTAGTCAAAAGGCATTCTGGGAAATGTAGGAAATCACTAACCGAAGTAGAAGCAGACAAACTTCATCACAAAGTAACATCACAGATTGATGATATATATATCATATATATAACAGTGTCAGAGGATCTGAGGGTGGAAGTTTCCTTGATTAATGATTAATGTATTATTGCAGTGCCAAAAGCTTTGTGCTTTGTGTTTCTCTCTAATGCTACGGCACCAAGGCTTACCGGTGTAAAACCATCTCTTGATAAATGAGGCACAGTTGATCCTATGAGGTGTCGGCTTCCTGTTCACTGTCTTTTTAAAACTTTTTGGGCCAAGTGCTCTGGTATGTTCAGATATTTATTTTGCTAGAATGCACTCTTGTCTTTCCAAGTTGTTTGCACGTTGTTTTTGTTTTGTTTTTACTAATGATTAACTTTGCAGGTGAATGTAATTTATTTTGTGTTGTGTTTTATTTGCATATGAATGTTCAACCTATTAAATGTAATTTTGCTGAAACGTGTTTGAGGGTTGAAAATAAAGGTCTCCCGTGCTCAAATCGACCCTGGATCACTTCTGGATTATTGGACTCCAGTTGTGTTTTCCGCCTCGCTCTGTCCTGGATGCCTAGTAAATTTTTCAGAGTGATCTTTCAGATGTCAGAAAACGACAGTAGAGATTAACCCAATGTGGTAACCATCTTTTTTCTACTGCAACCGCTAGTGAAAAAATTCTTTCTTAAGAGCCCCTCTTCAAACACACACCCAGCTTAGTATAAGGTTAATATGGTATAAGGTCACTACTGATAGGCACAAGGGCTTACACTAACATTGTAGTGAGAGAGAGACGGAGAGAGAAAGAAGAGGCGTGATGCTGCAAGCTGCATCAAGCCGCACACATAGCCTGAATGATGCCGGAAAACAGGTGGTTTTGCCTTCAAAATAAAAACATACAAAAGTTTTGTATTGACTAAACCCTAGGGTCACATTTTCACCCAAAATTTCAAAAACCGAATTATTATTACCTATTTTCAATAGACGATATTTGGTCAATATGAGCAATTATTAGATGTATGTCACCAAATATTCACAGTTTAGAGCAGTGTCTCCGAACCCAGTCCTAATTGGTTCAGGTGTGTATTGACGTCCATGGTACAAAACCATCATGTTATACATCATCAGTGGAGAGAGTAAACCCTATTATAACCTATAATAGGATATCGTGAAACAGTCTACTGATCTATTAATCTACTGATTCCTCCTTGACTAAATTCTTTATTTCACTATGATAGTTTGTTTTACTAAAAGAGAAAAACATTTCAAAAACATTATTTTGAAACGGATGGGCGGAAGTGTTATATCTTCATTCTGTTTAACTTGACGGTGGTCATGACAAGCTGCTCATTGAAGTAAGCAGCGCCCACGGCTTAAATGAGCCTCGTTTAGTAGCA
Source organism: Hoplostethus mediterraneus (assembly GCA_034670385.1). Classification (NCBI taxonomy): domain Eukaryota; kingdom Metazoa; phylum Chordata; class Actinopteri; order Trachichthyiformes; family Trachichthyidae; genus Hoplostethus; species Hoplostethus mediterraneus. The sequence continues at coordinate 265,704 of JAXDDW010000161.1, read as the reverse complement.
TTTCTCAGTTCAGACACGGACGGAGAGCCAAGATAGACGGACTCTCCTCCTCCTCCGTGCTCCTCCTTTCTCTCTCTCTCTCTCTCTCTCTCTCTCTCTCTCCTCTCTCTCTCTCTCTCTCTCTCTCTCTCTCTCTCTCTCTCTCTCTGTCTTTCTCTTTGCATCCATCCATCTGCGTCTTTTGGACACCTATACCTCTCCTTGTGCGCATCAGCCCGCTGGACCAGTCTATCCTCCACATGTCATCTCCAGAACATCAGTGCTACTGGGAGCTGTATGTATATTAACGATGCCTGGCTGAATGGCACCCGGTGTTCCTCTGCCAGCCAAACGCACCGGGACCGCTGACTGAAGATCCCGGCACTTCTGCTTGTTGGAGCTTATTTCTGCGTAATGGATTTACTGGCGTCGGAGAAAAGTTGGATTTTGTGAAGAGCCCCGGTGTTGTTGCCTTGTCGGATCTGTAAAATGGACAGATAAGGAGGGGGATTTCCGAGGTTTTTAAGAAAGGTGGGCAGAATCACACCGGGAGAGGAAATGCTCAAAGGTGAGTTGGACGGGCTACCGAGCATTACTAACGGTCTGCATGGCGAAGAGTGGCAAAAACAATAGACCCTCTGTTATAAGCTTGAATAAATGTATGTATCTTAAAGCGATCTCCCCCTCCCTCGCAGTCTATTCTATTCTGCTCTATTCTTTTCTATTCTATTCTATTCTATTCTATCGATGCTTAATTGCCATGACATGGGGATTCCACACATTGCCAAAGCGAGAAGGTGACATTACATCCAATATAGAACAATAACATATAAGAGCAAATGAGTTACTACAATATTATTCTTCATTCGGTAATGTCCCCATATGTTCCCCCACATGTCCCCAGTAATGTTTCCCTTCATGTATGCCAACAGCACATTTTGCAGCTGACGTGACAAACAGACTCTGTCTATCTTTCTCTGACATCAACTACGGCTTCACGCCACTTCAAATCCCTGCATCTGTCCCTGACTGAAGTCAACGGTCTAGTCTAGCTTAAAAGATTCAGCACAGAAAAAAAGAGAATGTTCTCCAAGGGTGTGTGGCTAGGGTAGTGGCTCTATATACAACCGCAATGACTCGAAAATAAAAAATGAAATAACCCAGCGTGGTTCTTAGAAAAAGTTATTTTAATTGACCCATTGCTGTTTTGGAACATTTCTTATGAAAGGGATCTACACAGCACCGGGCCTATGTGGAACCATTTGAGCATGGGGAGAGAACCGCTCTGAAAAGGTTCTTCTGTTCTTCTGGCACATGGGTGTGCGTTTGGGTACCGCAAGGTGTGCCAAGTGACAGCAAACACCAAGCAAAAACTGCCACACTATGGAAGCCGCATGTATGTCAATGAAATCCCATCAGAGGTGCATTCAGGGCCAATATGACAGTTTGGTGACCTAGCCTATAACTCCAATGATTTATCGCGTTGACAAATATGAATTCATTGTCAGTCATCAGCCATTGCTCCACTATGTTCCCAGGAATTTAGTAGAAACAAGTGGGTTTGTTAGTTTTGGTGGCGAATAAATAATACTTATCTACAGGGATTTGGGATTTTGGGTTCCCTTTGGATTTACTGAATGGAGAACCATAAAACCATGTTTGTACTGTAAAGCGAATAAGCAGTGAGATATTCCGTGGTCCTTTCACACCAACAACAGCCTACCTACTGCATAAGCGACTACCACTCCCGCCGCTGTCTCGCGCCGACATCGGGGGCACGCGCCGCAGCTCGCGGCTCAAGCCACGAGGCAATTAAGAACTACAGTGCCCTAGGACCTTTTTATCGGTTCAAAAACCACCAAGGTGAATTGCTTGTATAAAACCGCGGTTATAGATTACAAATTACAAATGCTTAATAGGACTTTCATTTTTTAATAAAAAATAGTTCAGTTATAATACAATTTATATTCTTGCACCAAGCAATATCCTTGAACTGTAGCTAATCACAGTTGCTATGGGACACATAATGTATAAGTGGTGATATCAGCTTCCTGTCTTAATATTTATATAACTGTTATGTGGTCAAGGGTGGTTGTTTATATGTGGTAATATTGAGCAATTAATACCTAAAATAACTGTTATGCCATATCTGTGTATTAATACATTACAATGCCATATAATTTATATTTGAATTAACTCTTATGTGGTCACGTACGTTTATCAGGTATTTTACAACATAATGAAACCCATAATGAAATTTTCCCTCTAATGTTGCTTTAGTGACTTGCAGTTTGTCTATGATACTATGATAGATACTGTGTCTACTATTAATGGGAGGTCTTTCTCCTTCCTATAGTGTCACTATGATATTCCTATAGTAATTTAAAGGACTATCTACTAATCTACTACTATTACCATAGTTGTTTTTGGACTGTACAAAGCGAAATTCCACACTGAGCTCCTATAGCGATGGATGTAACAGCCTCCACCCCATGTGTTACAGTTCAGTTTGTGATTAGACACCACAGCCTATCTTGGCATCTTGTTGCGCTACATCTAGTCAGTTTCGAGAGGAGGAGCAGATTGCCGCTTCAACTCAGTTTGTAAGCCCAAGTGAGAAATGAAGTAAAAATGATATGACATGACCTAGAATAGCGGGGTTGCACCCGGGGCATTTGCCCTCACTTATGGGGGAGGATGGCTCTTTAACATAGACGGACCGCAGATGAAACTTCATTCATTCATCGATGCATGCTGCCTTCAAGTGCTGTCAGAAACGCTGAATTCATGAATTGAGGTGCGCATGAATGACCCAACAAAAGCGGTAAACACGACTGAGAAAGTGGTCATTTCTGTGATACCCGGGTTGCCAAAATGTGACGTCAACAACTGATGGTAAAAGTGATGCATTTGATTATTTTGATTTTTTTTTTTTAATGATTAGTATTATTGTTTGTTTCTATTTTTACCCATTTACGTTCATACCAGGTTGTCCTTTTGGTGTTGAAGAGAGAACAGCTTTCAGTTTATTTATATTGCTACATAAGTTGTAACAAATCCCTACAACATATATGCAACAACGTTTGGCTGATATATTGATTAAAACACCAATTGCCTGATGCCCATTTTGCAGCAGAAAGTAGCTCCACACCGCTTGATTTGTAAAAACTAAAACAACAGCCACCACAAAACTGCTTTTCTTACAGGGTCTAGTTTGTCATTTTTTCTGCCCAAAGGTACTTGAATGCATGACATGTTGTAATTAAAAGTAGGAGCTTACAAGAAGCACTTGAAGGCAGCATTAGTGTTCTGACATCTGCAAGATTCTTGCTATTAGTGATTGGCCCATAATTCAAATTGCCCACAAAAACAATGATTTGTTTTTGTTTTTCTCTTCACTTTCTGTGATTGTGTCCATTGTCATTCCTACCCACTCTCCCACCTACAACACTTCATTGCATGATTAATGGAGATGTGTGTGTGTGTGTCTATGCATGAATGTTCAAACTGTTGACTATTTATGTTGACCATGTATGTTGCCTCTCTCTCTCTCTCTCTCTGTCTCTCTTTCCCTTTCCCTCTCCCTCTCCCTCTCTCTCTCTCTCTCTCCCTCACGGGGTGCCATTATGTAATGTGCCAGGCTCACGCTCTCTGTCTAATTCGATGTGAGCGGGCCAACCCATTATGAACCCAGTGGGGATCAGGCCCACAGCGTCTTATCAGAGCAAGACAGTGTCAGGAGCTGTAACTTGCAGCTCGCCTTCGCCGCAGATATCATTGTAATACAACATATTTCATCTATTGTGTGTTGCCGTGCTCTGCCCAAATGCCTGTCTCCTCATGATCACTGTAAGCCTCGCAGCCTGTAATCCTGTTTTTATGCTGATGATGTTCTGGTGGTTCTGATGCCTACAGGCTTTAGTTTAGTAGGCTAGAGTCTGGTGGTTTGAAATGATGTCACTTACTACTATTACTACTACTACGACTACTACTACTACTACTACTACGACTACTACTACTACCACTACTACTACCACTACTGCTACTACTACTGCTACTACTACTACTACTATACTGCTGCTACTACTACTACTACTACTACTACTACTACTACTATAACTATAGATACTGCTGCTACAGATACTGCTGCTACTACTACTACTACTACTACTTCTACTCCTACTACTACTACAACAATTACTACTATTACGATTACTATTACTATTACTATTACTACTGCTATTACTACTACTGGTACTAGTACTACTTCTACTACTACTCCTACCACTACTATTACTACTTGTGCTGCTACTACTACTTCTACTACTACTACTAATAGCTTCTGCTACTATTACCTATTAATACTACCACCGCTACTGCTGCTGCTATTAGTGTGAGCTATTACTAGAGCTAGCCCACTATTGTCACTGTCCCTGCGGCTACTACTACTAGGTTACTAATCCTAGTACCCTGGTACTACCACTACAATTACCACAACTACCCTATTGCCCCTTTTAGCAATATACTGGTACTGCTGCCACCCCGCCACTACCACCACCAGTACTGCTACAAGGCCTAATAACACTGCTATAAGCCCGGAAACTACAGCTACAACTACTACCCCTATCCCCTATGTCTCCTTCTACTTCTACACGTATCTGTAGTACCTGTCCATGTTACCGGTCTGGTAAATGTGGTGTGTACCTGACCAGAGGGCAGAACAAATAAACAGAAAGAAATTAAATAGTAAAAATGTGTAAATGTAAATGTAAATGTCTTTGTTTAAAAGCAGATTCTGTCCACAGAGTTTCCACCCACCATACAAGGTCTCTCTTTCAATCCTGTAGGCCTATAACCCTTGCAGCTATGAAAGGACTGGGTGGCCTTAAAGCGTATTCATCACCTCCACAACATTTGTGCCCTTTGAGGAATGTGTTGTTCATGTGTGCTGTGTATTGTCAACGTGATGATGATTTCCCCAACCTTTCTCATCCTGTAGCATTTGAAACACTGGGGTAGCTGTGCTGACCTTGTCGTTATCATTTCACTCATAATTCCCCTCCTGTCTCGTTTGCAATGATTTTTGAAAAATGTGCTGTTTCAATCAGGGATTAATTAAAGAAGCGTATTGATCTACTTTACTCAGTTACAGTCAATACAGTGACAGATACTTTTATTTTCAATGTATTTCTAAGCAGAAGGAAGGCATACGTGACCTGTTACTGATTTGTGATGCCTCTGTGTTGCAGCCTGGATACTCTTCTTTCTGATAGAAGAGGGTTTTGCTCTGGCACAGAGTACTAAAGGTAGGCAATAGCTCAAGTGCTCGTCTCTGTTCTACTAATGCTGTTGTTGTTTAGCCCATATGAAGCTACGCTGTCTGACCTGAGGAAGAATTATCTCAAATTGTGTGCTGTCATTTCATAGGACACATGGAAGGATGCATTTTCAATGTGCTGATCCCTTCCTTGCTCACTCACTTCACTTCCCTCCATCCATTCTCCCTTCTTTTTTCCTCATTTACCTTCTTTATTGTCCTTTTCCTCCACCCTCCCTACCTTCCAATCATTTCCTCATCGATTCCCTGACTCAATAACCCATCCCAGTCCGTCTGTCCTCTGCCTCTCTGCGTCCAGATTCCCTGAGTGATCATGGCGGCCAGAGCCCCAACCTGAACGACTGCGGCACATGGGTCCGCAACATCAACGGCGGGGTGTTCATGTCGCCAAACTACCCCAACACCTACCCACCCAACAAGGAGTGTGTTTACATCCTGGAGGGTAAGGCCAGGACCCTTTTGGCGTGTTGCTTTCTTCAGTGAATGTCGTCGGTGTGATTGACGTTTTCTTTAATCTAGCCCCCATCTGATTTTCTGGTTGTTTGCTGGCACGTACGCGGTTTGTTTCACTGCACGAATATAGCCCTTTGAAAATGCTACTGGGAGAGGGATGCATTGTGGGTAGCCCGTGACTACTGGCCAAATCAGAGTCGTACTGTATTCATCTCTATTGGCAGGGTGTGTCATATGACTTGGCTATTGGCTGAGACGTGATAGAGATGAACATCTGCTGCAGAATTGAGCTCTTGTGGCGTATCATTGTAAATGTCCTTGTCAATGCTTTAGTGTGCATTAGAAACATCCATCAGTAACTTGGTGGCCTGCAGCACAGGAAAAATAATGGAAAGCATCATCATTAGCACCTATAAGAAAATGAGATTTGGGATAATGGTGGATTTGTTTTTCATATTAAATTGATTACCTGCGGTTTCACTTTTTCCTCACAAACCCACACGTCAAAGCATGAACAGATCAGAAGGGAACAGTCTTCACATATGGCTCAAGGGCTCCCCCTGTGGACAAAGCCAGCCCAGCTTGATGAATCAGTCTTGACTCCCGTCACAGACAGCTTTCTCATGTGTGGTGTACAGCGCAGTGGGTCTGAAGAGCGACAAAAGGAACCTATTATTTCCTATTATGTGATATTGAATGGCCTTAGTCATATTCATATCCAAGCCCTTTATTTGGTCTCTCATAGCGAAAGAGAGATTCCCACTTCCAGCATAAGTGGTAATCAGATAGCTGTGTAATCATAATTTGTGCTTAGTAAGGCTCGTTCATTGTCCCCTGGTTCATCAGCTCAATAGATTGTGTGATTGTACTTTTTTCTCACTGTATCTAGCTGCCTTGTTGTGTGTGTGTGTGTGTGTGTGTGAGAGAGAGAGAGAGAGAGTTATAGAGAGAGAATGACGCACCAGGGAGGCAACACTCGAATAGGAGGAAGGGCAGACGTATAAGCTGCTCATTCAATCAGAGAGGGAGAGCAGAAGGAGTCAAATTCAAAGAGCGGCGAGGCCAATTCACAAAGAGGGAGGAGCCACAACTCACAGCTGGTTTATTTTATTTAGCAGATACTGTACCATACACGTATCACCCCTCACCTCCACCCAGGCCAGAGATGATTCAGTCCCCCCCAGTGTTTGCATTGTGTGATTCATCCCCCCAGGCATGAATTGACCTTGTTGAGTATTTGCTGTATATGCGTTCAGGACATGCCGATGAAGATTTACACAACAAGTGAACTTGTGAACTGCAGCTCATGCCGCAGTCATTACGTCCTGCTTCACTGGCTGAAAGGCACCACGCTGACATGTCAAACCGTCTCTCTTCGTGTGCGTGTGTTGCACGCATGTACATGTACGTGTGTGTTCATGTGTGAAAGAAAAGCTTTTGGTCCATATTCTGGCATTCCTGCTTTATATATACGTGGTTAAAGTTGATGTTCACAGATGTAGAAAGAAATGCTTGACTTGCTGTTTACCTGTTGCCATTTCAATTTGGAAAGCATAAAACGAAATAAAACTAAATAAAGTGTAAGCTAAATAGGTTAAACATCCATAGTAACCAGTCATTTGAGACCAGACACCAATGCAACACTCTCAACATTTAACAACTATGATCACCTACACTGTCTCCTACCTACTGGAACACCAAAAGTCAGTATCACCGTCTGTCGTCTGATTGTGTCTTTTCTTTCACCGTTCTCTCCCGCTGCACCTCCCCACTCCTCCCTTGTTCCCCAAAGCTCTTCCTAGACAGAGGATCCAGCTGGCGTTTGATAAGAACTACCTCATCGAGCCGTCCTTTGAGTGCCGCTTCGATCACATCGAGATCCGCGACGGCCCGTTCGGGTTCTCGCCGCTCATCGATCGCTTCTGTGGGGGCAAGAACCCGGGCCTGGTCACGTCCACGGGACGCTTCATGTGGATCAAGTTCACCAGCGACGAGGAGCTGGAGGACCTGGGCTTCCGCATCAAGTACACTTTCATTGCAGGTCAGACGCCAAAGCACCTTCGCAGTGAACGTAATACCAAAATACACCATCAGAATGCTATTGTGGTTGATCAGCTATCTTATGTTTACTCCTTGAGCTAATATACAGAGCGCAGACTTCAAGGGGTTGTAGCTAAGGTGTGTGGAGAGCTGAATCTAGTTAGTCATGCTTTGACAAATCCCCCTAAGACACGTGAGAAATTTGATTTGCGTCCAACGTCCTCTACATTCTTCCTCATAACACGATTTCTCTGCAGGATCATCATGTTTGTATTCTCTTCCCGTACGTGGGCTCGCTGGACATCCGCAGCCCGCCGGTGGGATCCACAGATTTCCTCCCCTTTTTGTTTTTCTTCAACGTCAGAGCCTCCGGAATCTGAAACCAAAAGGCCTGGAAATCTGTGTCTCCCATCAGGCGACAGATATTAGCTCCAACCAGACCCCTTTCCTCTCTATCTGGCCAGCCTTAATGGGATCTTATCTCCTGTTCTGTGCTTACCTATTTCTTCTGTGTGGATTGAGAGTAATGTGCCTCCTCAATCTTATCATTTCAGACCCAGATTTTCATCTGCACGTGGGCGGACTGCTAAACCCCATCCCAGGTAAACTCTTCAATATTTCACCGGTTTGTGTCCGATCCCATTTGAAGAGCCCCATCTGTGCCCAGGAGCTTACCAGAGGCTATATCTTATGCTGACGTGAATGCTGAGCACGCACACGCACCTTGACATGCACACGCTTGTAGATAAGTGCACTGATGGACACACACACACACACACACACACGAGAAGGAACACATGGGCACACGCCTCCTCTTTCATCCTGCTCTTTCCTGCCTATTTTTCTGCCTTTGTTCCTTGGGTCTCTTTTCCTCCTGTCCTAATCCTCTGGGCTCACTTCTATTCCACCTTAAATCCTTTACTTCTTCAACTAAAACCCTTCATCTCTCCCTCTCTCTAATTTGCTCTGCTTCCCCTCATCCTACCTTTTTTCCTCTTGCTTCCCCCCCTTTCCTTCATCCTCTCTGCCTCCCTCCTTCCTTCTCTCCGTTCCTCATTTGCCTTCTCTCTTGCCCTCCCTTAATCCCTCCTTACTCTTCCTCACGCCCTCCACATTCCCTATTTCTCTCCTCAGACTGTCAGTTTGAGATTGGTGGATGGGATGGGATTATTCGCTCCAGCCAGGTGGAGGAGGAAGAGAAGGTGAAGCCTGGCGATGCTCTGGACTGCATCTGGACCATCAGGGCTCCTCCACAGTCCAAGGTCAGTGCAATAGGCCAAATGATTCACAAAGCATGGCTTTGCAGTCTCCTGGTCTATCCCGCAGAACATCACACTCCATACAAGTTTTGTTTGGTGCATTCAGAAAGCTACACTGTAAAATAGTTCCGGTTCTCACTTCTGATTGGTTGAGTCATGTTCAAAGCAGTTGTAAAATACCTGAAAAATAATTTGACACTTATTATATAACTATGATCACATAACAGTTAATTCAAGGGGGCATTAAGTAATCTATGACTTGTATCGACCTCTGTCAGCAACCAGGGAATTGCAGCAGCAGTGACCGGTTTCTGGCACAGCTCACGGCTCACGGCTCACGGTGAAGTGAGTCATTGAGTCACTGGTATCGATCAATGACCAGATCAAACCCCCACTATATTATGGTCGTTTTGTGCCATGGGGCAGTAAAAACCTTACTCATGGTCCCTTTAGATATTAATGCACAAACTGAAAATCACCACTCACGCACTCACGCACTCACGGTACTTGTTGCTTAGCAACCATGTTGTTAGGCTACTGTTCGAAAACGAGGCACAAGAAAAACAGACATTGCGCGAGTGCTTTCTATGTGCTCGGGTGAGGGGTGAGCACACAAAATATTTAATTCATGTGTTGACTTCCCACTACAGTTAGACAATCATCGAGCTGGTATGTGAATGTACTACTCACCAAACTAGAGCTGCTCATGCTTGTGTGACTTCTACCATACTGCCTTGTGTACAAGACACACTTGATTTCCTTTATGCAGGACTCTTAGGACTCTGCGTGGCCTAAAGACCGCATACTGTAATTCCCCTGAACACTGTGCATCGCAAGCAGGTGTTTTTAACGCAATGTTTTTAATACAATGTTTAATACAATGTTGGTGTTGCTGCCATTTTATAAAAGCAATAAGCCACTTTACACCATACTGTGATTTTTAGAAGAGCTAAGCAGGTTTTATTCTCCTTGTCATCATGTCTAACAATACCTCTTAGCTGCTCTAAAATTACTATAAAGCACAGCCTCTCATGGTTTATTGCTTTTGTAATATAATCCTCCTTTGAAATCACAGTGAACACAAGCTCCATTGGAAGAGAGTAAAAAATATCAAAGGGATTTAGAAATCTGATATCTGCAGCCTCATGAAAACGTCAAATTACACAAACACATGATTACACAAATAAATCCTCTGCTGTGTAGGTACACTAAATGTCTGTGGGGAGTTGTGGTCTTAGGTTGTTATTCTTTTGTGTAGAGCAGCAACTAAGTTTTGCTGGTTTAGCTTGATACTATTTCACTACCAATGTAGACATTAAAATGTGCTGCTGCACGTCCTTCTCAGCCACAGTCCATTATGAAAACTACAAGGCTACATTCACACTGTAGCTGAAAGTGTCCCAATTCTGTTTTTTCCTTCACGTGTGACAAGTATGCTTTCTAATCAACAGCAAAAAGCTGCATGGAGTTGCATTTCTCCAATTTCAACCTGACCACATGAATATGTGGTACAAAATCGGATCCTGAGGCATACAACCTACATGCGACTTGTATTTGAACACTTGGAATTAGTCAGTGTTACCATGGCAATAAATTAATCTGACATCTATAATCTATATGCTGACGACACAGTGTTATACCTCACAAACATACAAACTTCAGTACATACAGTCCATAATCTGATATGTAACTTTGGTCACATTTGTCGCTATTCTATCAATTGGACCAAATTTGAAATTCTTCCTCTCAATAACACAAATTGGGATGCTGAGTTCAGAACACTTCCCTTCAAGCTATCTCGCACAATATAGGTGACCTTTCCCCCCTCAATTTCACACCCCTGCTGAAAACTAGAAAAGAGGTCCTACCAAAATATGGAACAAATGACCACTCTCTCTAATAGGACAAATCTCAACATTTAAATTGAATTCAGCCAGTTAGTTAAGTAATGTATAAATTCTACTGGAAAAATTAAATAAAAAAACACAATCAAATTCTACTAGCAACCAAAGTCTTGGAGGATTATAAGCACTTCATTCCATCCTCTATTTCATTTCCACCCAACTGCAGTATATACGTACATCACTGAACAACTGAAACATACCTCACATGGCTTGATGGCATGCGTTATAGCAAACAATCACCATCATGCATTTTGGCTCTGCACACATGTACAATCCTTCTGCCCAGCGACCTCTCAACCATTAATACCACATAGGGTACACATAGAAAGCAATTCACATGCCGGTGGTCTCCTTTTTCTTACAGCCATTACATTACGCCATCCATCAAAATTAATTTGAGAATGATATATTGAGAAATATTCCACACATAGGAGCTTTAAATAGCTGGCAACCCACTTGAAAGAATTATGGGTTGAATGAAGTATGGGTGGTTTTAGTGTCATATGATGACTAACACACACACACACACACACACACACACACACACACACACACACACACACACACACACACACCATGTGCTGCACTTTGACAGTAGTTACAAATATTAGAATCCTAATTATTATTGGTGGCTCAGTGGTTAGCACTGTCCTGGCCCTTTCTGTGAGGAGTTTCCATGTTTGCCAAGGTTTCCCCCAGGTGCTTTGTTTGACATTAGGCAAAGACATTATTTAAGAAGTGAGGGGGGGCATTGCAGGATGACCCCAACAAATTAGATTTCTAAATGTATCCTGTAATTGGATTCAAATAACTGATGAGATACTATTCAGCATAACTTCTTGACCTATTCCAACAGGTTTCCTTTCATGTTGTACACTCGGCTCATTCACTGATATAGGCTAATTGTTCATACTCCTTATTTTAAAATAAGGAGAGTGTGAATGCCTAGTGATATGTTCTCATAAAATCTGATATTTATTAGTGGATATCCAAAATCTCATTGAAATAACAAGTGTAACCATAGCTTAGGACCAGCCTTGATTCTCTGCTGCTCTGCTTCTCTCTCAATGGGTCATCAGCACACGCCTTTGTTACTCACTGGCCACAGCATACTCACACACACACACACACACACACACACACACACAAATTCATGCACATCCAATTATACAAGCAATGTGTGTGTTTGTCTCTCTCTCTCTCTCTCTCTCTCTCTCTCTCTCTCTCTCTCTCTCTCTCTCTCACACACACACACACACACACACACACACACACACACACACACACACACACACACACACACACTGATTATCCCACAGGGGGCTGTGACAGTCAGGCACAGTCATTTCACAGTTGGAGGCAGCAGTGAAGAGGGTCTGAATTTAGCAGCATGGAGAGTTGGCTAGGCAGGTATTAGGCCAATGAAGCAGAAACAGCAGAACAGCAGACTCAGCAGTAGCAGCAGAGGATAAAAGCAGCTACATGACTGTTGGGTTGTTACAGGTGCCTGTGTGGTAAAGACGCTGGAGTTTCCTCTAACTTTTGGATTTGCACCGGTGGTCTTTGTTCTAATACAAACATATGCTGTTCTTGCCAACAAGGATAGCTGTGAAGAAATGCAATGCTGTAGATTCCTGGCATTCGTTTCGCTCCAGACTGACCTGCGCTTCCTGTCTGCCTGCAGATCTACCTGCGCTTCATGGAGTACCAGATGGAGCACTCCAACGAGTGCAAGAAGAACTTTGTGGCGGTGTACGATGGCAGCAGCGCCATCGAGAACCTCAAGGCCAAGTTCTGCAGCACCGTGGCCAACGATGTGATGCTGGATAACGGGGTGGGCGTGGTGCGAATGTGGGCTGACGAAAAGAGCCGACTCAGCCGCTTCCGCATGCTCTTCACCTCATTCGTTGACCGTGAGTACCAGTCCAGCACCAGCCTGCCTCAAAGCGTGACTCCAAACCTATTCTCCCATCTTGTTCCATCAAACTGATTCCATCATACTGAAAAGCTCATTAACTCTTTTACTATAGAGCTACTTACATCTTGCCGCCAGGTCATAGATTAACTGTAACTTAATATATACATACATCTTGTTTATTTAGTATTCCCATACATTAAATATATACATCATAGAGTGAGCGTCAGTATGTTGGGAAAAAAATAATTTTGCATGCTTTTGGGTTTGATTTTTCCATTTGTCCATTGGCCCATGTGAACTGTTTTGTAGAGCTTCACACAAGGCAAGCAAGATGTAAGCAGCTCTGTAATAAAAACAATTACGAAATTTTGATTTTGATCAGTATGATTGAAAATGATGGAAAACAGGGTCTATGTCAAAAATGGCTGGAGTTCCGCTTTAATTTGTCCAAACACAATGAAGGAAAAAGGTCAAACTGTTAGTTTAGTCTGCCTGCAGTGCCAGATGGCTTTGTTTTATGGTGCTTGGAAGACTAGAAACTACTAGGACAGTTCAACCTATATTCCTAACAGTGTGCCTTACCCTTTGCCTCACACCTATCTCACTATTATGCACTTCATAAAACAGTAAACAGTAAAACAAAACAAAACAAAAAAACAGTAAAAAGAAGGCACAATACATAATTGCCTTGATCTCTGTAACTTAGTCACTATATTATCCAACCTCTCTCTCTCACTCACACACACACAAACACACACACACTTGATTTATCAGCCCCCACATGCTGTCTGCATTACCAGTCACTAATGGACACTAAAGTGTCATTTCAGCGGGGAAAGCTAATTACACTGTGCCGTGTTCAAAGCGCAGATATGAGAAAACTAATTATATATGCCGGCATTTTCTAAATAACTGAAAGCATCAAATAAGTTCTTGATATGCATGTCACAGTGTTACACTGTGCCCATTATAGGTCAGTTATGACAAGAAAATAGAAAAACGGGTTCGTGGATCTGCTGGAAGTAATTATCCATGAAGCTTCATTGTTTTTGAAGGACAAGGGACTTTGAAGCAGATGCTGTTAAAGGTTACACATATAGTAGAGGGAATTGCCATGCAGGAAACAGTTGTTCTGTAGGCACACCGTAATATTTTAATTAAATGCCTGAATAGACTGAGATATTAATTGCCGCTTTCTTCTGCACGCTTCCTGAACCCTGGGTAAATGCTAATATTGTTTTCCTCAGCAAAACCATAACCACCGCAGTCAGAACTTAATGGCCTTTTAAATTCAGCAAGAGTGTTTTTTTGTTTTTTTTACCCTGAGAGCCTTTAAAACCATTTGGATCCTCATTAATTCTGATCACACAGTTCATCTCAAGAGAAGTCTTAAGTCTCTTAAATAACTCCCAAACTTTATTTGAGCGACTGGCTCAAAGTTTACTTGGAGGTCAGAGGGAACCATTAATCTTTGTCACTCAGAGAACGAGAGTTTTGCCTCTCTCACTCCATCATCCTTAATCTGCACTAATCTTCGGACAGAAACCGCTTGACACATAAACCTGACATGCAAATGCTCTACTTCATGCACACACACACACACACACACACACACACACATTTATACCCACACAATTTCACACAAACACACTCCATACATTTGGACCTGGCCTCAGCGGGTCTGTCATTGAGCGAAACACTATGGCCGTGGGAGTGCAGAGGAGGTAGATAGTGTGTGTGTGTGTGTGTGTGTGTGTGTGTGTGTGTGTGTGTGTGTTTTTGAGGTGTGGGTTGAATCATGGTTGACACCCTCTGTGAAGCAGCATTTTGAAATCATTCATCATCGTTTTGAAAACAGGAAACGCCTAATCAGTTTGGAAGCGAGCGCAGCGTCGGCAGCTTCATCAACGTACTCAACGGGAGGCGGCTGCACACACGCACAAACACATATACATGTCTCTTTGTCAAAGTTACTTCACCCTGAGGCAGAGGAAGGGTGTGAGGGAAGGGAGGGATGGCTTGGCAGTAGAGCCCTAGAGCCCTCAACACAGTGCATCCTAGAGCAGACCGAAGCTGGTGGAGCGGACCACAGTCTGCAGCGGCGATAGAGGCTCGGAGAGTGTGTCTGTGTGTATGAGAGAAATGGAGGTGTCAAATCTTTGTCGAGGGGAATATGGAGGAGGTGGGTTGGAGGAGAGAGAGAGACAGAGATAGAGGGTGAAAAATATGCTATGTTCCAAAAATGTTGGAAACCTCAACGCCCTAATCGAAAAAATTCAATGGAAAAGCCTTCAAGTCAGAATTCCAAGTAGGAAACTTGTAGGCAAGTTTCCCAGATGCAGTTATCTGCATGCAGATGCAGTTACGTCAATACGGAGGCATACACCATACTTGAGGGAGTCTGCTACCGCCGCCCCTTTCCACTCCAAGCCCAAGACGTGACCTTTGCACCCCACCTAAGAACCAGGTTTTCACCCCACTGCTTTTGCTCCAGCCTCAAATCAAGCTCCAAAGTCTTCCATCTCAAGCCCAAGTTCCTGCATCGATCCCCCAAACCTTATAGCTCTGACTTCGGTCTGGCGGTGCATCCATCTCCTGAGCCCAGCAGCCAGCATCAATTACCAGTCCTCTCTGTCTCTCTGCCGCCTCAGCCTTCATACGCTAATGGTCAGTTTAATGTGCGGAGTCTCACGGCGCCTGCCTGACCATCTGCACCCCACGATGGCCCAAAGCCATTTGCAGCTTTATTCCCCATTCTCCAGTCTTCTTCCTTTCATCCTTGTCTGTATTCTTGCTCTGCTGACCCTTGTTCCCCCCACCCCCTGCCATCATCACATCTTTATCTTTTGACTGCAGGAAATGATGATGTATGGGTTTGTGTGCACGGTCTCTGTCAGACCTCTAGTGGTTGGAGAAGTAATGTCAAGTAGTATATTATACGCTTTTTTTATGCCTCTTATTTATGCAGCAGAAGTTGAGTTTGTTTTTTTGTGCTAAATTAAATGCAGTTATAGCTTCAGGTCCTTTTTAAAGCTTAGTAATCTTATTCAATACTGTTAGACAGCTGTCTTTTCCTATTGTTTTTCTTCTTCTAAATTCCATTATCTCTTGTGCTTTGTGTTTTGCTTCCAGCCCCCTGTTCAGCCAACACGTTCTTCTGCCACAGTAACATGTGTATTAACAACTCCCTGGTGTGTAACGGGGTTCAGAACTGTGTCTACCCCTGGGATGAAAACCACTGTAAAGGTGAGCTCAAGGTCAAATTTGTTTTTGCCAACTGTGCTCTATTGAGATAAATAGGGCCAAGGGTTTGTGTTCAGGTTTTCCCTTTTATCTTATTTCCTCATCCTCTCCTCCCCAGAGAAACGATCTAAGGGGCTCTTCCACCAGATCACTAAGACCCATGGCACGGTCATTGGTGTCTCTTCGGGTGTGGTCCTGGTTCTCCTCATCATCTCCATCCTGGTCCAGATGAAGCAACCAAGGAAGAAGGTAACCTGTGCTTCACGGTAGATGTCTAATGAGACAGTAGGAAAGCAGAGGGGGAGACAAGAGGGGAAACACAGAAGTGAAAACTATGGGGGACTCAATCCCAGGCCAGTGGGCTCCAGAGACAGGGAACTTCCAAAGAAAAGGACCACGCTTGGATACACCGTCATATATCATCAATCTGTGATGTTCAATGCATTCCAGGAGTTATTTAGTGATGAAGTGTTTTAATTTACTTTTTGGTGAATTATGGTCTGTTGAGGCTATCGGCTGTGATAAAAGCTGATACTCCTCTCCTCTCTCTACTGTCGGTGGAGAAATTGGTATCTCGTCCTCTTCTATAATGGATTTCTCCCTGTATGATTGCTGCAAAATGGAGTCTAGGAAGAAGCCCTTGCTCTTTGATTCTGGAGGAACTGACTGACCTGATGTTTACTGCTGATGTTTTATATAGCTGGAAAATGTTCACTTTATTGTAGCTGCGCTGCAAACCAAACAACAAAACTGGCCCAGAAATGCAAGGCACAATGCCAATAGCTGTTTTAGGCTGGGGTTTTCCTTGAACCATTCAGCTATCTCTGGGTGCAGCTGCATGGGTGACTTTTAATCTTAAATCTTCTTTTTTCATAGTGTATTTAGTAGTGATAGTTCTTAGTTCATACTGTAAACTTATTTGTCTTGCGTGTTTGTTGTCATTGTCAAGGTGGTGGCTCGCCGGCCTGGTGTCTTCAACAAGGCGGGCTTCCAGGAAGTCTTCGACCCGCCCCACTACGAGCTCTTCTCCCTGCGCGACAAGGAGATCTCCTCAGACCTGGCCGACCTGTCTGAGGAGCTGGACAGCTTCCACAAGCTGCGACGCTCCTCCACCATGTCCCGTTGCGTCCACGAGCATCACTGCGGCTCGCAAGCCTCGGTGGCTACCGGCGGCGGCGGCGGCGGCGGCAGTGGCGGCAGCATGAAGCACAGCCGCACCACCCTGAGCTCCATGGAGCTGTCCTACCACAACGACTTCTCCAAGCCGCCGCCCATGAAGACCTTCAACTCCACGGCCAGCTACAAGAAGAGCTGCTACGGCTACAAGCAGCACTCACAGACTCATGACTGCGATCAGCAGGTCATCGAGGACCGCGTCATGGAGGAGATCCCTTGCGAGATCTATGTGCGTGGTGGCGGCGGAGGAGGGGGAGGAGGAGCCACAGGGGGGGCAGCAATGGGAGGAGGCGGAGGAGGGATGGCAGGAGGAGGGATTGGAGGAGGAGTGGGGATGGCAGGAGGAGTGGGGATGGGAGGAGGAGTGGGGATGGGAGGAGGAGTGGGGATGGGAGGAGGAGTGGGGATGGGAGGCGGGATGGGAGGAGGAGGGGGGATGGGAGGAGGAGTGGGGATGGGAGGGGGGATGGGAGGAGGAGTGGGGATGGGAGGGGGGATGGGAGGGGGAGTGGGAATGGGAGGAGGAGTGGGGATGGCAGGGGCAAGTGGCATTGCTGGAGGCATCGGAGGCGGGATGGCGGGAGGCTGTGGAACCCTCAGTGTCCGTGGCAACAGCGCTCGTAACAACACTACCTTGGTCGATCCACAACAGCGCTCCATGTCCATGGACTTCTAGGCGGAGAGGAGAAACAGGAGGAGAGAAGGAGAGGAATGCAGACAAACCTCCCACCTCACTCGTCCAGTAGAAGACAGAGCAAACAACAGGAATGAGAGAAGAGGAAGAGGAAGAGAGGCCAGGAGAGTTGCAGTAGAGTTAACGTGATTGTCCTCTTGTCACACCTCGCTCTCAAAACAGTGTCATGGGTAAAATTCTAGGTTTGTCTCCTCTGGAGGGTTGGGAAGAATGGGAGGCAAAACCTGAAGAACCAAGAGAGGAGAAGATTTGAGAAAAACAGGCAATTCCATCCTCCAAGAGATTGAAAGTAGGAGGCGAGGGCAAAGGCAGATCTTGTCTCTCTCATACTCGTTTTATCTCTCTCCTTTCATTTGTCACATGTAAGGAGAAGGTTCTCGCATGCAGACCCAGACTTTTCTCTGTTTGATTGCCTAGAAGACCAGGACACCACTCACATGTGGGGAGAGGTAAAGACTGAGAGAGGTCCTAGACTGAGATTTTACATTTATTCACTTGTCATGCACAGATATATGATATATAAAGCGTCTTCTAATAATTTATTTGAGTCTTTATTTTCGTCAGTGTACTGTACTATTAAAACCAGTATATATCCAGCCTCATGATGTTGCTTGGCTTTTAACTCTTGAATCCTTTCAATTGTTGGTGAGATGATTTTTAAAGATGGCTTTTCCATGATGTGGTGGTGATGATGATGACGCAGTTGTTGAGGATGATGATGATGATGTGGTTGTCATGGTTACCTCACTCATACGCAGAAGGTCTCAACTGTAAGCAGTCTCTCTTCAGGAAGAGCACACAAAGAGACTGTCTTATTTTGTAATGAAATAAAGGTAATTGCTGGTCTGTGAGCTTGATTGCATCCAGGACACGGTGTCCAGCCGTGGAATGTTTGGTTCTGAGACTGAAAAAAAAAAAAAAAAAAGCCCATAATCCTTCCCCTTCCCCCTGAACTGAGTGTGTAAAACAAGCACAACCTGTTTCCCTGAAGAGACAGACATGTAGCCTATGTGGGCGTCATATTATGATTTCAATCACTGGTTGTATAATTTCATTCTGTTGAATTAAATGAGAGCTTACTCACCCCCTTGTGTGAGCTTTGCGGTTCATTAAAACCAAGAAAGATGGAAACACATTAAGGTGAGACATGTAGGATCCAGCAAGCCTGTTTATTTCCTCTTTTGTCAACACAAGACGGTTAATGAAATGCAGAACTGCCTCAGGCATAATTCATTTGGTGAATTGTGTCCAACTTAAAATTACTTTATGAGTCAGAATTTACTGGACTATGGCAGATCAAATAAAATTGTTTTACTATGATTAGTTCTGCTTCAAGGACTACTGACTTCATTAGTGTCAAGCTCGAAGTAAGTTGAATGAATCTTAGTTAATTCTCTCTCGCTCACACAAACATAAACACACACACACACACACTCACTCAGATTCCACCACACCATTTTCTTTGCTGCATTTGTCCCATCTAGTACTTAAAGCATGTGGTTATAATACACAACATTCATACACATACAGTAGATCCTGGTGTTGTAGCCCTCTATAACATGGATGCACAAAGGCCTATGAGACTTAAAAAGGCCTAAAACAATCATTATGGTGGGATGATGATAATCAAATATGGTAGCTGAACAATAGAATATCTTTGAGTTTTCGGTCTTCAGTCTAGTTTCTATTCTCAGAAATCACTCCTGAGACGCAAGAAATTTCATGAAGTTAAACCTCAGCATTAACAACAAAAGTGAACTGTTCAATAGACAAGGTCATTGTAGCACAAGTTTACTATCCCGGGGTCATGACCGACAGACTGATCACACGAGAGATCACTGGCCGATATTGCAGAGACACAATGACACTGCCTCTGGATACCAGGTTGCGTAATCCACTAGGACTAACACAAAGCGGTATCTCCATGCACTGCGGTCTAATGGTCCGATGAGGTCCATACAAACTCTTTCAAATGGCACCGAGGGCACAAGGGCGAGCTGACATATGGCACAGGTGGCGCACCATCTATGCACAGCTGCCTGAATGCCTGGCCAGTAGAGGCTGGCCATAATCCGCTGTAGTGATTTGTCATTAGCCGAGGTGACTGGCCATTGGGTTATGGTGAGCCGCCTGTAAAAGTGGCACTAATTATTCGGTACTTTGCTCTCCTACCTGAATGTCACGACTCGATAATCTGTCCCTAACCATGGAAAAATAGGGTAACAATTGGGTGTCATTACGAAACTACTCGTGTGGAAAATCTTGATTTCACCCGTGGGGTGAATTATCGGAGCCTGGGGAACCTCTGGGCAACCTCCTCCAGACCTCCCCCTTGCTGAGCACTTTGCAGATCTCACATTTTCCTACCGGACGTGAACACATCCCCAAAAGTATTTTTCACTAAACTAGCTCTATATAATGGCAAAAAATAGTAAAGAAATTTTCTAATAGGACCCCAGTAGAAACCTGGTATATAGGAAGAGGGATAGCTATATAGGATCACTTCAAGACTTGTGTCTACACATTCATGCTCGCCTCATCGAGCTAACATGAAAGTGGGACATATTTAATCATTCTGTACTTTGTAAATGAATAAAGACAGAAACAAGCTGTGTGGAAATCCTGACTTTTTTCAGTCAAAATGTTCTCTGACTTTCCAACTTCATCATCTGACTGAATGGTGTTCATGTGAAATTTCAAAGTAGGAAATTTGTTTTTCCAGTACAGCCAATAGCACTTGAATCCAGAGACAGAATGCTCATGTCAGAAAGAAAATCCAAATGAAGATGCGTGACCTCCCGTCTGTGCCACATCCTTTAATGTGCGTGATGCTATCTTGGTGAGACGAGAAACTCCAGAAAATAAGGTGATTTAATGCAAGTGGTCTCAGGTCTCTGACTGTCATGTCACGTGCGCCCCAGGCTTTACTGGCTGATTACTATCTAGTGCACAACTACACCTGATCTGTCCTCTGCCACACACCTGGTTTCTGGCTACAGGTCAGACTGGTTTGATGACATACTGATGTTTCTAGACGTTGATAGTGAAGTGACAGCAGCCTAGGATTAAATGTACACAGACAGCCAGGACTGAGGAAGGACAATAAGCAGCGTTAAGGTAGAGACTCTCTTTATCAAAATGATTAATGTTTGATGAACAGGCTACTCGGTACTGTATGCTATAACTGTATGACCGTATAGGATGTCTTTCAGGATAATCTTATTTTATCTAATCTTATCTTTCTGATAATAGATAATAAAGTGTACAACAGATAAACATCTCCACAATACGTAGTCTCACACAACCCCTTTTAACCAGTCCATGTCTCTTTTGTCCCCAAGGCTTAAACATCCTGTCTAGATGTACCTGGTCAGTCTGTTTGATATAAACAGCAGGTGGTCCTAGTATTTGGTACACTTTGTACAAATACATAAAACAGTGTATATTTGTCATTTTACTGCCATGATTGATGAAACCCCTAGAAGTAATCTATCCTGTAATGAAACCTTGTTGTGATGAATGAGTCCAGCTAACAGCATGTTGGGTGTGTTTCTGTCAAGCTGGATGCTCTAAAATCCTGCTGTAGGTGCAGGTTAATGTCAGTGAATAAACACTAACCTGTGGATTTTCCTCTTTGATTTCCAGACTAGTTGTGATACCAACATTTAGCACTACTTTCCAGTGAATTTCTTTCCATGACGATATATTGGAGACCGTTAAAATTCCTGCTAGCATTCAACTGTATTATCACAGCTAATCTCAGAGTAGTGTACGAATAACATATAACATGTAGCTTGTTTTGTGTGTTTCCAGGCTGTCAGGCTGTCAGGTCACAGAGGAAGGCTGTGCTTCTCTGGCCTCAGCTCTGAGCTCCAACCCTTCCCGTCTGAGAGAGCTGGACCTGAGTAACAACGACCTGCAGGATTCAGGAGTGAAGCTGCTCTCTGCTAGACTGGAGGATCCACACTGCAGACTGGACACTCTCAGGTTAGTTCAATAAACGGTTTTGCTCAATTAATTTGACTCATTTCTCCAATCTAAGTTGCATTCTCTCAAAACAGGTCAGTATTACTGACTCAAGACAAAATAATACTTTTACATCATGATTTCAGAGAGATTTCGCATTTGCATGGGTGACCCCAGTGGAAATCAAACCACTATCCCTGGTATTGTTACTGCTGCACTCAACTCAGTGAGCTACAGCACCATGCAAAGCAACTGTAAAGTCTGCCTTTAGATAGTGACTACATAAATATTAATACAACTCTTATTGTTAGTAGTAATAACATGCAAACAGTGTCCAAAAAACACAGACAATACCAATATTAAAATATTAGAGAATAACATTTTAATATGTTTTAATGTCCATTCAGGCTGAGTGGCTGTCAGCTGTCAGAGAGAAGCTGTGACGCTCTGGCCTCAGATCTCAGGTCTCAGCTCCAAGTCCTCCAGTCTGAGAGAGCTGGACCTGAGTAACAACGACCTGCAGGATTCAGGAGTGAAGCTGCTCTCTGCTGGACTGGGGAGTCCACACTGTAGACTGGACACTCTCAGGTTGGATCATATGCTTTTGTGTTACAGTGTACAGTGTCAGAGCGACATGTGTTTGATTTCTGAAACACCAAATGTGTCCTTGAGTAAGACATGGAACCCCTTCCTGCTCTCTGACAGTGAGTTGCTCTGGTAAGATAAATATTAAAGCCAAAATATGCTGTAAATGGTTATTTTTTGCTATCCTTTTTGTCAGATTGAATCAAAACAAGCTCACAGAGAAATGCTGTAAAGAGTTGTCCTCAGTTCTCAGCTCCAAGTCCTCCCATCTGAGAGAGCTGGACCTGAGTAACAACGACCTGCAGGATTCAGGAGTGAAGCTGCTCTCTGCTAGGACTGGAGGATCCACACTGCAGACTGGACACTCTCAGGTCAGGGTTCCTCAACCTGGTCAACATATGACCATTTAAATCTGCTTCACATGCAGGTTCATGTCAGTCAATAAACACCTAACCTGTTAGTTGTGATACCAACATTTAGCTCTACCTTCTAGCCCAGGGGAATTTCTTTCCATGAGGATATATTGGATACAGTTCAGATTTCTGCTAGCAGCTAATCTCAGAGTGGTACTCTAACAACATCTAACATGTAGCTTGTCTGGTGTGTTTCCAGGCTGTCAGGCTGTCTGGTCACAGAGGAAGGCTGTGCTTCTCTGGCCTCAGATCTGAGCTCCAACCCCTCCCGTCTGAAAGAGCTGGACCTGAGCTACAATCACCCAGGAGACTCAGGAGTGAAGCTGCTCTCTGCTGGACTGGAGGATCCACACTGGAGACTGGACACTCTCAGGTATGGAGAGGCTTGCTGCCAGGCAGAGTCAATGTCTTCTAGAAGGGTGGAATTGGCAGCCATGCTCTCAGTCAGACTGTGAAGCTGCGTCTTATTGTTTTATGGTGGATATCAGTGATGTTATATGGAACATCATTCATAGTGAAGGTCATTAAATGTCCATGTTTCCATTATCAAAGAGAATATGCTGGTCTGACTTTGTTTCTCCCCCCAGTGTCGACCATGGTGGAGTGTGGAGATTGAAATCAGGTCTGAGGAAGTGTAAGTGTGGATTTAGTTTTATTCAGGAACATTCAACTATTGAGATGGAAAGCCCATCAACACAGCAGTATATGACATCCATTCATTCAAATCCTACTGAGAATGAAGATGATGGCTGATATGTGTCATCACGAAAGTGTTATGAAGTCAAGCTATCGATACATCAACTAATAATGAACAGAACAGGTCTCAGATCAGAAACTGATGCTGTATTGTGTCTTGTTCTCCCCACCAGATGCCTGTGAACTCACACTGGACCCAAACACAGCACACAGAAACCTCTCTCTGTCTGAGGACAACAGAAAGGTGACAGTGGTGGGAGATAAGCAGCCATATCCTGATCACCCAGAAAGATTTGATGGCTGGTACCAGGTGCTGTGTAGAGATGGTCTGACTGGGCGCTGTTACTGGGAGGTGGAGGGGAACGGACTGGTTAATATAGGAGTGACATACAGAGGAATCAGTAGGAGAGCAATGGGTAATGACTCCTGGCTTGGAATGTATGAGAAGTCCTGGAGTCCGGACCGCTCTTTTGATAGATACTCTGCCAGGCACAATAACACAGTAACATTCATACATATCCCCTCCTCTAACAGAGTAGGAGTGTATCTGGACTGGCCTGCTGGCACTCTGTCCTTCTACAGAGTCTCCTCTTACTCACTGATCCACCTCCACACCTTCACCTCCACATTCACTGAACCCCTCTACCCTGGGTTTGGGTTTTTGTTTGGTTCCTCAGTGTCTCTGTGTCCGATAGAGGAGGAAGAGTCGCCTCCTGTGTAGAGAAACACTCACACTGCAGACCAAAGACAGCTTCTGTACAGGAACACAAACACAAACACACACAGAAGATACCCACAACAAAGCCAGCCTTTCCTGATCAATTATTATTGTTATTATTATTATTAATAATAATAATAATAATAATAATAATAATAATAATAATAATGTTATAACTACATAACTCTACATAACTATATGTAGAGTATGTAACTATGTAGAGCATAAAATTATGAACTGTGTTCATTATGACTTGTCTCCAGTGGCTCTTTGAATCCAGCAAAAGGCAATTTGCATTGTTGCATCTGCTTGCTGTCATAAAGCAGATGCAACCATTACAATACTCAGACTGCAAAGTTAAAATTAATACATTTATTTTCTTATCAATACACTTAAACAGTGAGTTAGCCTTAGCTTTGCTTATGTCAACCTCAGACTGCCTATAGACAGATATCTGAGGTTGCTATGACTGAGTTGAACCCATTGCATGTAACGTTATCTAACCTAAACTGCATGGGGAATACATTGGAGCCTTTACTAGACTAATGCTAAATTAACAGTGTTGTGTTTCAGGTGCATGGAGGCTTTTCCAAGTTTGACTAACATTACGTCAGCATCATGTTTCCAGCACTCACTGGGGTTACACATGAACACGTTACCGTTACAACGTTCAGGTTCCTGCTGCCTTTGTTTACATCCGTCGTCATGGAAACGGCGTTCATGTAACAGCATCTGATTGGCTTGGCAGGTCCCTTACCCAGCATCCTACCAATGGTGCAGTGATGTCATATTCTGGGAATTATGGGAAATGGCAAGCAAAACTGGCTTCACTGCACGTCACTCGCGGAGATGGCCAGAGCCCAGTTGAGGCGCGTTTTAAATCAATTCCAGGCTGCAGTAGTCCAATTAGCCTTAATTGGCCGCAGCCGGTGTCGGATTAAGGGAGAAGCTTCCTACCAGACTGATTCTCTCCAGCCAACCTCAATCACACCTCCCTCTACACAGTCATAAAGCCAAGAACACGTAAAAACTCACTTTTATCCAAGGAAAAAAAGATATAAGGAAATTACTGTTACGTTATTAGAGGAAATATTATATTAATAATATTACATATTAGAGGAAAATTTAGTTATCTGTCTCACACAGATAGATAGATAGATAGATAGATAGATAGATAGATAGATAGATACTTGTAAGAGCTATGCCATTAATTGAAGTCTGTAATTCAGAACCTGCAAATTAATAAGCCACTACTTACATGCTCTTGTTAATCATTGCTTCCGAATTAAAGGTCCCACATTATGGAAAACGGCTTATTCCTGGCGCTTATACATGTTCCACAGGAAATCATTTGCCTAAGCAGCTGAGAAATCTGGAAGTCAACATGTTTTTCTGTATTTTCTTTTTTCCAAAAACGGTGCCAAAGATAGGAGAAATACAGCCCGTTTCAGAGAGTAGCCCCTTTGGACGTCATAACGGGCGCTAATCCAGCCCCTCTCAGAGCGTGCCCACCACAGACATATATACATAGACGCCGCATTGGCCTGTGGATCGTACGTAAACGTCGCCGCCATATTGGTCCTGGGAAGACCTGGCCTGTAAACAAATACAAGTAAACGGGGAGCTGCAGTTTTTCGGGATGAAAAGCACTATAACGTTTACATTTCTCAACCGATTTCAATGAGCCGTTTTTATATTCAAGGGTTTATGATCTACCTGGAGTTAAAAAAAAGTTTTTTCTCCAGTTACTTAGAATCGCGATTGTTAGGCTATAATCGCTGTGTATCAGCTCTTTCTCTTTGGGAAACCTTCAAAGTGTGAGAAAAGTTAGCTAGCCAGCTAACTACAGTCAGATTCCGAATATATCAGCTGCTTAGCCGGAACGAGTAGCTTGCTTGATGATGCTGTTTTGACAAAACGAGTCAATTGATTATTTGACAGTTACCTCTCGTCCACTCTGAAAGGCAAGAGCCTGGGTAAAGAAAGTAAAAAACGTAAAATAAAAAGTCCCAAAACCCACAATCGTACACACATTTTTTTTTGGTATTGTCAAGGTAACGCGATATGTCGCAAAGTGCTGTCCCATTCCTATTTATACAATTTCGAGCCGTTGCAGCCTCTCGCACTCAAGCACTTACCAGGTGACGTCAGTTAAGTCTGTGAGGGTTTAGGCCTTAGGGGGGACATTGGGATTGGGCCCATGTCTATGATGCCCACGCCCAGGTGAACCAATCCCATTTACGGCATTACCAATCCATTACGACATTACAGCAGCGCCGCAAGCCGTTGCTTATGGTGCATTCCATTGTACTGGGAAATCAATAATTCCGAGTCGGTATTCCTAACTTCCAATCTAAATGTGAACAGTTTAAATAGCCCAAAATGAGTACAATACCCCCCCTTTAAAAACGTTGGTCTTACTGTGAGTAAGACTGTGAGTTATTGCAGCAATAATAAACCCCAAGGGGGCGCACTAGCATCATATAATAAAATCCAGTAGTACGGAGAGTCTCTTTGAAGATGGCAATGCCCCCGTTCACAGGTCACATCACCATCTTAGTCACAAACACACACAGATCTCAAACAGATTCAACACTTAATGTAGGAGAGAACCTGGGCCAGAGATTTCCACTAACAACAACAACACAATAAATTACAAATTATTAGATTTTAGAGAGCGACATCAGAGAGCAACATCTAGGAATGGTGAGGTCACTCTAACTTAAGTTCCAATAATAATCATTCAACTCATCTAGCATGAGTTCTTTCAAGATTGTACTGTGCGCATTTGTGTTTGTGCACACACATTCACCATATACTGTACATGTATTTCAATTATGATAAGCTGAAGTGTCATGGCAAGCATCCAGTTAGGAATGTGTGTAAGAATTACGCTATAATTGACACATGCAGGAGAATCAGTCCAGCTCCCTGGTCATCCTGTTGGTTCTTTTCAGTTCATTTTCAAAAGATGATGACTTACAGGATTTATATACAGTCTACCCACCTTTTTAGGCTGACACAAATGTTTATAACATAAATTCATAACATACATCATAGTAGGTATCAAACTGATTTAAGTTACATAAAGATAGGGTCTTTTACGAGACAAAAAGAAATGAATGCTTTTCTGACAATAAAATTGAATTTTGTTCATTGTGGCAGGTTTGATTACCACACCTATTTATTTACCAATACATCACTGTATGCATGTAAAACCCGCCAAAAAAGCAGAAAGAATGAGTGAAGGAAGATACAATTGTGGCAACTTCTGAGTATTAGCATCTTAGATACATTATTGATGATTTCATGCCACTAGAAATAAACATTTAAGCCAAAATAAACTAAGTTCTGAATTATTTTTGAAAGTTTATATTATTATCAATAACATCACTCTAAAAGTTATGTTTTTCTTGTCTTTAATCAGCCATTCATCTCAGATATGCGAAGCATTGCCTTTGACTGGGCTATACTAGCATATGGCAAGTATTCATATATCATAGAGGTCTGCAAAGAAAGTAAAATCAAAGAATGACAAGATATGTGTTGCATAATGACCTAACCTTGGCAGAGGTGCTACCAGACCAAATAAATTCTGAATCACTTGTATTACTCTATTTTCACTTAAATTTGATGTTGTATTGATTGATTAGTCCGATGAGATATGAACTAAAATGCATCACTAAAGTCGGGTTAAAATATATAGATGGGCAGCAATGACAACTCCTTATTTAGAGGGTTGAAAAAGTTGAGGACCCTCGATCATTCACCTCTCCGGCGGCCAGGCGGCAGCAGCGAGCACTCCGCAGTGTCTAGTCTCCCGGAAACTGAGATGGAACAGACGAAGAAAATATTTTCCACCGGCTCGTTTCTTTCTCCATCCACATCCCTGCCGAAGAACCATTCATAGCAACACCATGGCGAATGTTGTCGATACGAAATTATACGACATTCTCGGTGTGTCTCCGTCTGCCACTGAGAATGAACTGAAAAAGGTAATTACCAAAGAGGAGCACAAACTATGAAATCAACTTCCACCTCTGCTGAGTTCCGAGTAGAATTTCTCTAACCAGGAAATGCGTTGTTATGCGCAACTAGCTAATGTTAGCTACGACGTGGGTTAGCCAGCTGGCTAGCTGGCCTACAAGTTCAAATGATTATCACGGTGTATTAGCTATTATGTGTTTTTCAGAATTTAGCTAAAATGTCGAAATGTGTTTGGCTTTCTTGGCTACAGACTGATCAGTATGTGTTTTGTCGTTTTCGGCAAAAGTAAGAAAGCTAATGTAGGTTAGCTGGCTAGCCTGCAACAAGTCAAGTGATTGACCTCACGTTAGCTAGATGCTAGCTGTACGCCTGCCCGGCTATGAAAAGAGCCTGGTTTCAAAACTCTTGAACTACTAGCCAACAGTTATCTATTTTATGTAATGTATATGAGAATTGGAACGAATAGTAGGAATATTAGAAAGCCGACTTGGTTTTTTAAAATCTTTGGCTGACTGTTCATAGGTTAGTCGGTACACACGGTACAGCGAACAAATGGCTTTAGCAACCATCATTTACATTTGTCTGGTGTATTCTGGCTGCTTTTCACTTCTAGATCTAGATGGATACGTTTACTAGAGATTAGCGTAAGTGTTCTGTCATCCTCTACGTTAGTTACTAACTACCCCTAAGTGTCTTTGTTTACCATGTGGTTCCTTTCGAGCGAGAAAGCGTTTGTTCTTAGTGTTTAGCACGTAGCTAATGTCAGTCACTAGTAAGTACACGTTATTAGCTAGTTAAGCTAACATTTATCAATTTAAGCAAGGCGATAACATATCTTTGGCCAATATTAGCAACATAGGCTACTTAGCAAACACATGTTTACGTTGCCGTTACAGTTGTCGGATAATTTGGACTTTGATTTTTGACGATAGGCGGATATGTTAGATCAATAGCTTAACCAGCCACACGCAGGGTTTTGCCGACTGCTGGTGTAGTTGCCTTAGGCACCGCATGTGATTGCGCAAAGAATAGAGAAGATTCATCCTTGAAGCGAAATGAAAATAAGGTTTACCCGCGTTTGAACCTTGCTGGTGTATGTTTTCAGACATCACCATATATCTAGAAAGAGGGTGAGGTTAACTGTGTTTCTCCTTGTTTAATCCCAGGCATACCGGAAACTGGCAAAAGAATATCATCCTGACAAGAACCCAAATGCTGGTGACAAGGTAAGAGGAGAACACATAACGGAAAATGCATATTATTCCAATAATTGGGCACGTTTACCTTTGGCCTAGAAGCTGACTTCTCATAACCTATTAGCCAACCTTAGGAATGTTTCAAGAAGTGGTAATTATCCCTTCCAACGATATTCTTACATTCCATTAAAGTTAGCTGTCAGAGTAGAAACAGGACTAGTGGTGGCTGGTGTCGCTGTCAACACTGTCAAATTCAATTAGTGTGCTTTATTTCAAAATGTTTGTCGTCTGTAAAAAGTGTCCATAAATGGACAATGGCCAAATCTCTCTGTATAAGATCATGTTTGTGACTAGTGAGGCATGTAGGCGTTGTTGTTGTTGTGGGTACAGGGGCTGTTAAAATGACTTGTTTTCCAGCTTGGGGCATAAGCGCATGTGTGTTTATTTATTACTTTCATGGATATAATGTTTTAGTCTTGAGATTTCAGCACTATGACTCAAGGTTAAAATTTCGATTTTCACATTTATTGTACATTACTAAGAACCGTATTAAACATAATACAACTATATTTGTTTTAGATTCACAATTCAAAATTGTGTATATAGGTTATGTCAACAACTATTTGACTATACCAAGACTTATTGCGTTCTTATTGTTCCTCTAGTTTTTATTTTCAATTACCATTTTATATTTGTATCGTTTATCCTCAGCAAGTGTTTGCTAGTTTTAGTTTAGTTTTTGTCCCCCAGAAATGTTCAGTTCAGTGGTGATGCCTGTATGGAGCAGCAGTGCCTTTAGCTACCTTGAGTCCTTCAAAATGTCTGCTGCACCGTAAAATCAAGCAGGGCCTACTGGCGTTACATCTCACCACGTTCTTTTGTTTCTCCCATCAAAACATAGTTCAAAGAAATCAGCTTTGCATATGAGGTGCTGACCAACCCAGAAAAGAAGGAACTTTATGACCGCTATGGGGAACAAGGCTTGCGGGAAGGAGGTGGGGGTGGCGCAGGGATGGATGACATCTTCTCCCACATCTTCGGTGGCGGCCTCTTTGGTTTCATGGGGGGCCAGGGGAGCCGCACCCGGAATGGAGGTCGAAGGAGAGGAGAGGACATGGTCCATCCACTCAAGTAAGGCCAAGTTTGCAAACTGCCATATACTTGATAACTGAAATATTTGTGCTGTGAAACTGTTTTCTATTTGGCAAATGGTTATAGGTTTGAAGTATCTCCTGGGTGGTGGGTGTGGGTCTAAACCAAGCACTAAATACACTGTCACCTGTGCAGTACCTAAACAAGCTGTGTTTTTTCAACAGGGTGTCCCTGGAAGACCTTTACAATGGGAAAACAACCAAACTACAACTTAGCAAGAATGTTCTGTGTAGCACTTGTAATGGGTAAGTTGCATAGTCAGCATTATGCTTTTCTCCACATCGATGACTGCTTGATTATCCAATCTATGGCAATTTTGGCTTTTGTTATTGCTGCTTTAAATGTAGAACAGTGCTGCACTTTTTATCCTCTCTCAAACAGAAGTCAGAGTTGGACTCAAGTTAAGTTACCACATTGGAGAGACATGACATTGTTGTGTATGTGTGTGTGTGTGTGTGTGTCTGTCTGCAGGCAGGGCGGCAAAACGGGAGCTGTACAGAAGTGTGTGACCTGTAGGGGGCGCGGCATGCGCATCATGATCAGACAGCTGGCCCCAGGGATGGTCCAACAGATGCAGTCTGTCTGTACTGATTGTAATGGAGAAGGTAAGGGACATAACTGCATTGAGTGGTCCCAATAGTGTTCAAGCATTTCCGCTGCCAATTATTGAGCCATGGCCTGTTGAAGATGACACACAGAAACATGACACTGCACCCTCAACTCACTTTCCCTTACCCACTCCAGGCGAAGTGATCAGTGAGAAGGATCGCTGTAAAAAATGCGAGGGCAAGAAGGTGGTGAAGGAGGTGAAGATTCTGGAGGTGCATGTGGACAAAGGAATGAAGCACGGCCAGAAGATCACCTTCGGAGGGGAGGCTGACCAGGCACCTGGGGTCGAGCCTGGGGATATAGTCCTTGTCTTGCAGGAGAAAGAGCATGAGGTATGTGGACCTGCCCTAGTGTTGTTGCTAACAACTACTCCCAATGCTGTGGCCCTACTCACCCTGCCTTTTGTGTCTCCCATGCACTTTATCTGGGCTGTTAAGTGCCTTGCTCAAGAACAGCTCATGAGTAGTAGTGGTCGAGGGGGGGGGGGGGGGGGGGTGGTGCTGCCGTTACTCATTCACCTTCCCTGCACAGATTTTTGAATTTTGAACCTTTGATCTTTGGCAGCAAACCAGTTTCTCTAACCTTTTAGGCCCCCGTCACCCAGTGTCTTCAGTTTTTGTTGTTCAGTGTAAGGCTTTACTTCTGGAGTCCAAATGAGTTTTCCTTCACTAGCATAAGATATTTGGAGCAATGGGCTATTCATTGTACAACTGAGATTAGTCCGAGCATTTGAATGACTGGTGTGCCTGAACAGAAGGGTCCAGCTGGTGGGAAATGGTGCTTCAAATCTCTTCACTGAGTGCTGATGACCAGATTGCCTTGACAGCTCTATGTTACCAGAGCTGTACAAGGTTTGGACAAGGGATAATTGTTATGTTGGACACTGGTTAATCCATAACAATGAAATTCTCTAGATTTCAACCACAACATAATCAGCTTAAGTATTAACCCCTTCCAGTATTAACCCCACTTTACCTGGAAGAGGCTCAATCCCATACTAGTTTGGTGATTTTCTAATCATCAGCAGTAAGGTTGATTTCATCATATCTAAAAATTGGTGCTGAAATAAAATCCATCATGAGTTAAAACAATATGACAGGGTTTCTTTCCCTTTGCAAGACAGCTTACGAGGGGTGTGCTGATCAATTGACCAGCGACCATAATTGGCCAATAAACATTCTAAATAGGTCAGCCGATGACTGGAAAGCAGTTATATGCTGGAAAAAGTATGAGCACATTTGCAGCAGTCAGCAGAACGTTAGTAGCATTTTTCCTGTAACATTAGATTATTTTCTGGGCCAAGTGAAGAGCACATGGAATCACTATGGTATGTTCAAATATTCTAGCCAACAGTGATCCTAAAGTGTGACAAATAGCTGAATATCTGTATTTACAATTGTGTTTATAGGGAAGCTGACTTATCTGATCCCTGGCAATTTAATTTGTATTGGTACTGCATGCAGTGAATAAAAGAGAGTGGGACAATTGTTTGACTTTTATGGAATGATGCTGAAGACTTCATGCCCCTAACTAAATGTGACACTACTCTTTACCATTACTGAATTGGTGTGCTATGCCCTTTACAGCCTGACTGGTTGCAGACACAGTATAATTGTGTAATCATAGTATAGTGTTAAGATAGAAATTTACAGCGCAATCTGGAAATCATATTGCATGCAATTGCTGTTGGGGATTACAATGCACTTGATTGAAGGTATTGCTATAGTTTATGGCTGAGAAATTGTCTGGGGTGGTGCATGATGACCTTGGCTTGGTGGGCCGACGTGAGTGAATGTACTGACGAAATGATGATGTACTCAACATTTACGTGTAATTACGTGCATTTGGTTTGCAACTAACAATGCATGCGACTCTAAGTTCAAGCCTGTATGGATTTAACAATGTTAGGTTACCTGATGCACATGTAGTAGCTATATCAGGTTTCCAGACTTTCTGACACAGAGCAGCCCAGCAGCGTGGCCTGCTTTCTGTGTGTATGTCTGTCTCTTTCTTTCTTCCCCCAATAGGGGTGGGCCAGTATAGCATTTTCACAGTACGATTATCATGGGCAAAAACACCCAAATAAATGGTAATATCATGGTATTTATAAAGTACTGCTATTAGTGCTAGAGCATAGTAAAATCAATTCACCATTGTGAACCAGTTCTACTTGCGTTACACTCCTTTGTTTCTGTGAAGACCTACACTTTCACCATTGCAGAGGTTTTAAACAGTCATGGTAGAGGTTGCATCTGTGACAACTATTTTTGGAGACTGAGGCTTTTTGCTGAAAGATGACAAACACGTTCCCTGGTGTGAATTGAAGAGCGACTGCTTGTCAAGTCTTTTTTTGTGTCATTTTTGTCTGTTTGATAGTTAGCAGTAGAGAGAGACAGGGAAGATTGGATGAGAGAGGAGGGAAGACATGTAACAAAGGTCCTGGGTGTATATCCACGTTATATAACGTACAGTTGTAAACGCATAAAAACGTATTCACTGAAAGTCACTGCTGTGAAAGTAGTTACAATATTTATTTTAAATTATTGTATTAATTATATTAATTAATTATATATTAATTAATTTTAAAGACTCGTGTAAGGTTATTGATCACATAATCGGATACACTGACGCTAACGTTAAAATGACTATGATGAAACAATATGGGTCAAGTTACCTGGGCGTGCTGATCCAAAAATAATGCTCCCCTCTACTGCAGATGCCGCTGTGTTCACAGTTTAGTCCCAAATAAATGAATGAATACATTGAAATGTGGATTTTGAGGCAATTTCTCAGCCAATTCTTTCCAAAATCGGCCCATTGCCTATAAAACGCCGCAGGAAACAGTGGAATTGTTTAGGAAAGGTTATGTAGTTTGATTAGCAAAAACCACCACCATGACTCCCAGTTCTTGAAAAGGGCTAAAAATGATTGAACTACTATTTTAACTTTTCTTTCTCTCCCTCTGCAGACATACAGGCGAGATGCTCATGACCTGCACATGACCCACAAGATCGGCCTAGTGGAAGCGTTGTGCGGCTTCCAGTTTACTTTGAAGCACTTAGACGACAGACAGATCGTAGTCAAGTACCCCGCCGGGAAAGTCATTGAGCCAGGTGACTACAACAGTAACACTGTTATTTGTTATTACAGCCTTTTTCCTCTTCTGTTTGAACATTATTTAACCAGGCAGGTTTACCTGGAACGCATTGCATATATATAGCCAACAGTCCTGGTGGACTAGTTGCAGGGCTGGCCTTAGTTTTCTTGCTCAACTTGTTAGTCTTTTTTTTTTTTTTTTAATCCTTTATTTATACAGGAATTATCCCATTGAGATACAGGATCTCTTCTTCCAGGGAGTCCTGGTCAAGACGACACACAAAAAGTTTCAACATAAAAACAGTGCATATACATAAAACAAAACAAAAGACACAAACACAATAAGCTATTTGTGCAGTAGCAAGAAGCAGAATCGAGTCAGCAACAGCATCAGGTAAAGCAACATCCAAATTTTCCAAGCCAAATTGGGGTTTTGAAAGTCACATTCCTGCTTTTTAAACATTTAGGCTACTGCCACACCCAGTAGCAGTCCTCATACACTATGACTACACATTTTAGCAGTTGACTTCACTGTCATGTCACGTATTGTGGTATTTGTTGTCAAGAATAATATCGGCTATAAGATTTGGCCTATATTGTATAAATGAGGAAACTGTACAGGAACCCTGTAACTGTGTCTTTAACGTACTGTGTCTTTCCCAGGCTCGGTGAGGGTGGTACGAGGGGAGGGCATGCCACAGTACCGTAACCCCTTTGAGAAGGGAGATCTGTATATCAAGTTTGATGTCCAGTTCCCCAGCAACAATTGGATCAGCCCTGAGAAACTCACGGTATGACACACCATACTGGTCAAGGTTATCACCCACTGGCATTGTTGGATATTTGCACTGAAAATAAGTGACATTTAGATCAAAGTCAGAGTCAATTTCAGAACTAAGAACTTTACAAATTGTCTGAGGAAACCAATACCATGATGAAATATCATTCAATTGTATCTGAAATGTTGAAAGGTTGTAGGCTGTTTTGAATGGTTTCTGAGCCCATTTCTGTAAAGGAAAATGTATAGTGAAGTTGTCATTATTGCAAAACAGACCCTGATACATGAATCAAGACCCAGACAAGAAAGGGACTTATTTGGCAATAATGATCCGCTTCCTTTACATGATCACGCTTACTACACGGTTACTTTCTAAAGACAGTAATCATACAGACTGAAGTCATTTACAAGCCAAAAAATACTTGTTGTTTTTGGTTAAATCGATACTAAAGCACAGCTACTGCTATGTTGTATGAGAAGGCTAAGGCCTATACCGGTCAAATTTGAGACTGAATTTTACATTACAGTCATTTAGCAGAGGATTTTATCCAGAGCGACTTACAAGGGTGATAGTCAACACTATGTGGGGATCGAAGACCCTGAGACTCTCATACTGCAACACTTACATAGAACGGTTACTTGTTGAGCATTATGTAAGGACACAGGAACACCACTCAACCTCTTGACCCTACCATGTGATTATTCCTGTGCAGGAGCTGGAGGATCTGCTGCCCTCGCGGTCGGAGGTGCCCGTCATCAGTGGCGACACCGAGGAGGTGGACCTGCAGGACTACGACGTCAGCCAGAGCTCGTCAGGCGGTGGCCGCCGAGAGGCCTACAACGACAGCTCCGACGAAGAGGGTGGCCACCACGGTCCAGGAGTACAGTGTGCCCACCAATAGTCTCATACTAAAAAGAAATGCGTACACACACAGGATCCACACCCCACTTTGGGAGAAAATGTATGAGTTGCACAGCAGAATAAACAAGGAGGTGGTTCAGATTTCATAAGCTTGGTACTACCCCAGACAGATCAAAAACTAGGGACTAAATTGAATGACGATGAATGGGGTTGTTGATCATTGTTGTTTTTAGTGCTTGGCTTGGTTTGATCTTGGTCCAGGAAACTCCCTCTTACAATGGGGCAGCCAGAAAACCTGTTCTACTGTATTTGAAACAGATTCAGATAATTGAAAAGGTTTACTTCATGGTGGTGGTTGGTTTTTTACCCTGACCTGACATTTGGAACAGCAAACATTTGACAATGTGTTGCAAGACAAAACAAGATGAAGTCCTCAAGTTTATCATGAATCTGAAGTGTATCAAAACAGATGGTTTCCCCATATAATGCCACATGTAATCCGGGACTGGGACTGACCCCCATTTGATCTGGTGTTCAAGGTGATTCCCCCCCCCCCCTGTCTATATCACCCCTGTTACACTCTCAGCCTGCTCTCCTGTTCCTCCCACAAATGAAACGGCAGATCAAATGTAGAAAGGGACTTCTCTTGTTTGCTCAGTGTGTGACTTGCATTTTGTTTTCATAGTATTTACAAGAATTAATTTAAAAACTAACCAATGTGCATATACAGAATTGCAGCTGAGCGATGTGAAGCGCAGATCTCTGGACTCATTTATTCATTGTTTCATTCACTCAGCACCATTCTTAGGATTTTTTTTGTTTTTTTGCTTGATTTTTACTGCTTTACTTTCCATGTAGGTTTTTACTTGTTTTCCTTTCTTTATATTTTTAATTCAAACAATATTGGATATTGTGTATAATATGATGGAAAGTGATTGTCAGTAAGCTTTATTAGCTGCTGTCTTCAAAGTTGTGATTTTAAAATGAAAAGTGACATAAGTGAAATGACAATTATATGGCCTGTATCTGTGCTGAGACCATGTGCATGTAAAATACGCTTTGGTTCCTGCACTTACCAAACATTCAGTGAAATAAGTGGATACCATTTGATAGAGCAGCACACTTTTAAAATGTCTATGAAGTTGAATAAAAGGGTTAAATGTCAAGCATCGAATTTGTGCTCTCCAGTCTTTTCTGTTGCCATTCTGGGTAATATACAGTTCCCCTAAGACTCGTCTCCTACTTAAAAGCTGAGTGTACCTGATTCAGATGTTTTTTCAGAGTTGGGGCATGTACTCTCACGTGCAACAGGCAAACCTAATAAGGCAATAGGTGAAACTAAAGCAGTTTGGTATGAATGTCATTACTAGCCACTGGAGGGGGCAGATAAACTCAAAACTCAGCATCACTGTATTTCAGGTCAGCTTTTTGGGTGTGACATAGGTGCTACTGGACAATAATTTCCTGTCATGGTACCAGTGTTAACAGGACAGCTTTTTAAATGTAGCCGTGTGTTAATTTTAATTAACACGCGTAGTTAATTCCGTGGGTTGTGCTTTTATTTTGTTTGTGTGTGAATTACGTTATTTTATCCACTTAGAACGAAGTAATTTACATCTCCTAGCAATGTCCATTGGATCAGTCATGTGAGTGACAGCTGTAGTTTATAGAGTCGTCACAGGATGGCACCAGTGATTACACATACACTATATTGCCAAAAGTATTGGCTCACCTGCCTTGACTCGCATATGAACTTAAGTGACATCCCATTCTTAATCCATAGGGTTTAATATGACGTCGGTCCACCCTTTGCAGCTATAACAGCTTCAACTCTTCTGGGAAGGCTTTCCACAAGGTTTAGGAGTGTGTTTATGGGAATTTTTGACCATTCTTCCAGAAGCGCATTTGTGAGGTCACACACTGATGTTGGACGAGAAGGCCTGGCTCTCAGTCGCCGCTCTAATTCATCCCAAAGGTGTTCTATCGGGTTGAGGTCAGGACTCTGTGCAGGCCAGTCAAGTTCATCCACACCAAACTCTCCCATCCATGTCTTTATGGACCTTGCTTTGTGCACTGGTGCACAGTCATGTTGGAACAGGAAGGGGCCATCCCCAAACTGTTCCCACAAAGTTGGGAGCATGGAATTGTCTAAAATCACTTGGTATGCTGAAGCATTCAGAGTTCCTTTCACTGGAACTAAGGGGCCAAGCCCAGCTCCTGAAAAACAACCTCCCACCATAATCCCCCCTCCACCAAACTTTACACTTGGCACAATGCAGTCAGACAAGTACCGTTCTCCTGGCAACCGCCAAACCCAGACTCGTCCATCAGATCGCCAGATGGTGAAGCACGATTCGTCACTCCAGAGAACGCGTCTCCACTGCTCTAGAGTCCAGTGGCGGCGTGCTTTACACCACTGCATCCGACGCTTTGCATTGCACTTGGTGATGTATGGCTTGGATGCAGCTGCTCGGCCATGGAAACCCATTCCATGAAGCTCTCTACGCACTGTTCTTGAGCTAATCTGAAGGCCACATGAAGTTTGGAGGTCTGTAGCGATTGACTCTGCAGAAAGTTGGCGACCTCTGCGCACTATGCGCCTCAGCATCCACTGACCCCGCTCTGTCATTTTACGTGGCCTACCACTTTGTGGCTGAGTTGCTGTCGTTCCCATTCGCTTCCACTTTGTTATAATACCACTGACAGTTGACTGTGGAATATTTAGGAGCGAGGAAATTTCACGACTGGACTTGTTGCACAGGTGGCATCCTATCACAGTACCATGCTGGAATTCACTGAGCTCCTGAGAGCGACCCATTCTTTCACAAATATTTGTAGAAACAGTCTGCATGCCTTGGTGCTTGATTTTATACACCCGTGGCCATGGAAGTGATTGGAACACCTGATTTCAATTATTTGGATGGGTGAGTGAATACTTTTGGCAATATAGTGTATCTAGGCCATAGCTATATAAGGCTGCGGTGTGAGTGGGATGACCAAATGCATCAGTGAATTGGACCGTATGTTCACAGATCAATATTTTATTTAACATAATATATCTTACAACACAATCTGTAAAACTACTCTTTGCCGGACATGAGCACGTTTTTATTATAGTCTACTAATTTACTGTTTTGCAATACATTTAACAATGGTAGTAATGATGTTGGACTGTAAAAGCAGTGTTTAAGGTTTGGCATCGGCTTATTTTGAGTTCTGGCATTGGGTTGGCTTTTGGGCTTGTTTTATTGGCCACTGGGCTGGTTTTGCCAAAAAGACCTGGCAACCCAGCATGGCACCACTGCATGCTTCTAGGCCTGGTGTAATTTCCCTTCCTGCCACAAAGTATTGTACATCTCCAGCACAACTCCTAAGGCTTTCTCGATGAGGTGAGCTAACATAACAAACCCCATCCTCTCCTGGCGATGTTAGACCTGTTCTAACAATAGCATGCCTCAGTTCAGCCGAAGAAAAGTGAAAGGTGTCGACACACTCGAGCCCGTCCACGATGACGTCATATGGCCATTCTCTGCCACCTGAATGCTGCTGGGAGACCAGCTAATAGTCTGCTGTTCAGCAGTATGCTACATTAGAACATCTGTACCCCGGATCTGTTTAATGGCCATATCAAATTCTCAGTAAATTGCTGCCGTCGTCGCTGTTCGGTGAAAACCTCGTATCTCCCAAATGTCATCGTTTCAAGAACTGAGAAAAACAGCCTTGCTGTCAGCTTGACCGCCATCATGCATTTTTGATTGCATCCAATAAATGTTTAAAGCCTTTCATAATCCCCAGGGTCACAGAAGTTTTCCAACTCGTAGTAATCCTTCAATTCAAATTATAACCTGAAAAATGTTCGAGTTACACGTTTTTCACACGACAACAG
Organism: Hoplostethus mediterraneus; assembly: GCA_034670385.1. Lineage (NCBI taxonomy): Eukaryota > Metazoa > Chordata > Actinopteri > Trachichthyiformes > Trachichthyidae > Hoplostethus > Hoplostethus mediterraneus. The sequence continues at coordinate 225,756 of JAXDDW010000161.1, read as the reverse complement.
CACCGTTACCAGACAGATTATCAGTCAAACTAATGACTATTGTTCCTTATTCAACGATATTTGGCCTTTTCCAGCTAATTGTTCAACAAAACCAATTCATTTATGGATAAAATTAATAAATGTTTTTGTCTTTTTTTGTTTTTAACTAGCTTGGCTACACTATTAATTAAATTTAGTAAGCGTCAACTTTGTATTATCAACTGCTCATAAAGCCTTATATCCAGCTTGGTACTCAGTGGCGCCGTGGCTTAGTTGGTTAAAGCGCCTGTCTAGTAAACAGGAGATCCTGGGTTCGAATCCCAGCGGTGCCTTTTGTGTCATTGTCTTCTTCGTTGTTCTTAAATAAAACTCTACGCACCACAATATTAAGTGTTTCTTCTTCGCCCCCTCACGAAACGTGGCCAGTGTCTTTTCTGACACTGTGTACGTGTACGTACGGCATTGATTTACATGTATTTAATCACAGCACCGTTTAAAGTGACCTGCAACAGACCCATCCAACCATTTGGGGCGCCAGTGAAACGGCCTATTCAACCCAGAATCCATCAATAGAATAGAGGGATTGGGGGAAGAAGGAAAATAATGAACGAACTCTCTCTTCCATTTACTCGCATTTTCGCGTAAACGCCGCTGGTGGATTAATCTAGCCTTCAGCATCACCGGCTGTAGTTTCTGCTTAACTATTACGTCCGTTCAGTCCCGTTGTGAGGAGGGAATCCGACCTGTAAACGCAGAACAACGAGGAACACTTTGTCAGCTGCGGCAAGCCAGACACAGCCCGGAAGTTAACTGTTTTTTCTTCAAAATAAAGGCTGGAGTGGAGCGATGTCAGACAGTCTAAGCCACAGTAAAATGTTCCATGTTTGACATATACATTACGTTAGGCTGTACAAAGACCCAAAGCACCCAGAACTTATACCAGACAACTTGGACGAACGTCCACTATCTTTGAAAGTCAATTTTAACTTTAGAAAGACCAATGGGTTTGAGGAGTCTACAAGCCGTCAAGTACTTTCGTACTTGGTATCACCGCAAAACACTTTGCAACCCACATGTGCAACAATCCCTCTTTTATTTTGACGATTACGACCGGAAAGCGCATTGCTTATTGTGGGTAGCCTTAACAACGGTTGTCTTGACTAGAGAACCTCCTCTGCCGCTGCAAAGGATATCATGCTATTTCACATAAAGGACTGAGGAATTTGCTGTGTGCACCGTCTGTCTCGGTTGAAAACGAATGCGGAAGGTGCAGTGAAGGCTACAGATGTTTAGCAAATTGCGGAAATTGTGTCCAAGATGACAATAGAAGTCCCTGGACCATGGGACTGATGGAGCTGCTGGTCAGAGTGCTGTGGTTCCGCTCTGCTCTGCTCTGTGCAGGTGAGAAGTACAATGTGTTTATAATATAATAATATAATAATAACCTGGGATGTAATGGAGGGTAAACCCACTCAAACCCATTTTACCCACCTTTTGTTTGCTTTGGTTATCCACATTTTTCAAGGAGTTGAATCTTAATGACTCAGATTCATGGCAAGTAGTATCAAACTGGTGTAAGTTATGCGAAGATAAGGTGTTTTAAAGGAAACATTGATTAATGAGTTGATTTTTATGTCGTGGTCGTCATCCACTGGAGGTCACAGTTTACAAACCTGTTTAACTGACCACTACATCACACCAGAGCAGCCCTTTAAAACCTGATATTCACACCCGAATCCAGGTTGTTGTTGTGAATGTGTCTCCCGTAACACTCCGGTAAACGAAGAGGAAGTGTTTTCATGCTGCGATCGGATGTAGTCAGACGATAAGGTTATCGTTCTGCTGGCGGGTATTGATCTGCGGTGGGTAACCGATCGGGTTTAGTGTGTAAACATGGACGCTTTGTCACCAATATGATGCTGCTATCAGCATTACATCACTGCTGCTCTGCACAGCATCAATGCATGTCTTCCTACAGCTTGTGCAGTGAGTCAACCTCTCTCTCTCTCTCTCTCTCTCTCTCTCTCTCTCTCTCTCTCTCTCTCTCTCTCTCTCTCTCTCTCTCTATTCACTGCTCAGTGCTTGCAATACTGACAAACGATGAAACAAAATATCAACTTTTTTTTTCATGAAATCCTTTGTATTAGAGAGTGTGTGTGTGTGTGTCTGGACAGTGGTAGCTCCCCTCCTCCCTCCCTGTCTATTCAGGGGTAGGTGTGTGTTTGAGGTGTCCTTACAGAGGAGGGAAAGGACCTGGAGAAACATGACACCTCGCTCTCTAACACACCAGAACATACACACACACACACACACGCGCACACACGTTGGGGCTTGTTAAACTTGCCTAAATAGACCATTTCCCTCTCATTTCTCTCACAAAGGAGTAGCATCAAAGTCTCTCTCTCTCTCTCTCTCTCTCTCTCTCTCTCTCTCTCTCTCTCTCTCTCTCTCTCTCTCTCTCTCTCTCTCTCTCTCTCTCTCTCTCTCTCTGAGCATTTGTAACAGATGTGGGGTTTTACAGTTTAGGAAGCAGCTTGAGGAGGAAGACCTGATGCATTGTTATCGACATTTCTCAGTAAACCCAGTACTCATATTTTTTCAGGCACTTAAGTCTCTACTGAGGCTAACAGGCTGCCAGCACTTGACAGTATTCCATCTCGGTGATTGAAAACTCAATGGATGAGAAATGACAGGTTTGAACACTGGCTTAGTTCAACACCCAAAATGGAATCTGAAACAAACAATGAATTGGGTGGCTCTTGTTGTACCTGGGCAGACTGCGCAAATATTAACAGTATATGAAAAAATAAAAATAAATAAAATAATAATAATAATAATAATAATAATAATAATAATAATAATAATAATGCCATCTGTGATTTCCATGCCTGGAAAATGATGTCGGAAATGGTGCCTCTCTAAATAAACCTGGCAGCCAGTCAGATATTGAACAGTCTAAAGTCACAGGCTTGCGACCTGAAGGTTGCTGGTTGAAATCCGCAGATTGCCTGGGAAAATGTGGCTGGAGGAAGTGAACGAGTAACTCTCTCCCCTCCCTCAAACGAGTACAGCTGAGGGCCTCTTGAGCAAGGCTGAGACAGACACGCTTCCTCTGGGCGTTGAATACCACGCACAATTACGGATGTTTTAGATTAGTAAATTGATGACATCATGAAAGTGTGTACGGTAGCAGGAAGGTGGGGAGATAGGGGATGCCAAATCGTCTTCACACCAGTAGTGTATATACCTTTAGTGACGAGTGTGAGCTCTAATCTAACCACTTGACCTGAGAAGAGCCTGTAGCCTGATTCAGCTTTACACTGTTTGGCTCACTTCCAAACAGGGCCAGGATATAGTGTTATTTTAAGCACAATGCTAGCATATACACTAGCGCATAAGTGAGTGAGTGTGCAGGCAGCCGGTCAGATTATCCCACTGACAGCTGGGAAATCCCCCTACAGAGTGTGTAGGTGTGTGTGTACGTGGGCGAGAGAGAGAGTGTGTGTGTGTCTCTGAGGATGAAGTGGCATTGGTGTTGGCTTACTGTGTAAAGGGTGCTTGCGCTACACTAGATCTGCTATGTACACGTTGAGGCGTTTACGCGTTAGAGGATGTTGCCACATAGTTAGTTATCTCCTTGGTGCTGTCTGCACGTCTGTACAAGTAACCGCCTGCCTCAGAGAGCAGCCAAACCTCCAGGCTCAACGCTGTGCAGGGGGAAGACGACAGACTGGCAGAGCCCCGCACAAAATAGTGCCACAATAAAAGCGTGCAACAAAATGGACACAAAATACAGAGTGGTCACTCAGCAAACATCAACATTGACCATTCTAAGTCCAAGTTACAAATTATTTCCATTTCCACATGAATAGGCTTGGAAATTAGATATGACAAATACTACAAATACAAATACTTACATACTTAGTTACTAATACTTACAATGCAAAGCCCACCTACACCTTAAATTCCGTATAGTTCCAACTTAAGCCGCGTTTCCATGGTTGGGCGGGTGTAAAAGCAGGTAACGTTCACCTCTATCAGACAGACATGAAAACTCATTTTGTACACAATATCTTACATAATATTGTGGTGAGATATTACATACGTCAAAAAAACTGCTGGGATTCTTCCAAAACACATATTTTCAATTCCAGGATAGTCAACAGACTTTTTAGATATTTTCATGAGTTCCCATAACTCCATTTCCAGTTGGTAACAGAGAATATCAATATCATGGCGAGTATTTAATACAGTATTTCACTTTTTGGTGTAACAACATTGGTGTGATGGTGATTCCTGGGCTGCGGTACACAGAGCGCTCTTGTTTTCACTACTCCATGCTGATCCTCCTGGAAGTGGCTGTCCAACCCGTCAGTTTTTGATATTTGTTGCTGTTCCTACACGGGGTAGTGGTGACAACAGTGGCGCTGCAGCCTGACGATCCCATTTTCCTGCATCAGCTCCTACACCTAGTTCATCACTTTGTCAAAATCAGACTGAAAACGTCGGCGGTGTTGGTAGACGAGAGCAGCAATGCCAGACTGTGGACATTACTCATAAACTGCTTTTTTTTTGCTTTTTTTCCAGTTTGAGTCTTGTGTGTGTGTGTGTGTGTGTGTGTGTGTGTGTGTGTGTGTGTGTGTGTGTGTGTGTGTGTGTGTGTGTGTGTGTGTGTGTGTGTGTGTTTCTGGCACTAGCAGTAGGACGCTGCTGAATACCCATAACTCACAGCTCATCATGAATAAAGGAACAGATGATATCTCCCCTGCGGAGAGTCTGCATTCATACTGTTCATGCTCTGTGTGTGTGTGTGTGTGTGTGTGTGTGTGTGTGTGTGTGTGTGTGTGTCTACTTGAGGTCAGACTCTGCTTGTAGTTTGCAGTTTCCCTCTTTAGAAGTTGCGACAGGGTGGCCCAGTGGTTACAGGGACTGTTGTGTAACCCAGAGGTCACAGGTCTGACTCCATGCATCCTATCAAAGCGTCCTTGAGCAACACACTGAAACCTGCTCACTGATTATAAGTTTTGCTGAATAAGAGCATCAGAGAGTCTGACATCATGGTGCTGCACCGAGGAGTAAGAGCATTCAACATGATGCCTGATTGTCTCATCAGCTAAATGCCTTGAATGTGAAACCAGCCTCGTTCCAGGTATTTATTTTGTTTGTGGATTTCAAGCGGGTGTTTTTGTACTTTATCGACTTTTTAAGAAGAGCATCCAACCTCCAGGAAGCTCTCAGTCACAATCTTATTTTAAATAATAGATGTTACTGTACTTCATTGTGGAATAAAGCATATTTAAGAAATTGTAAACAGTCTCCAGTCTGCTGCAGCCCGGACAGCTCAGTCAGCAGAGCATGAGACTCTTAGTCTCAGGGTCGTGGGTTCGATCCCCACATAGTGTCAAGTACCTTTGTACATCTGCTAAATGACTGCAATGTAATGCTCCTGAAAATGGAAACGTAATAACTTGTCAAAATGTAATAAAATATCCCTTTAAATGGGTTGAAAATGTAATAAAAATATAATAAAACCTTGTTGTAAAACATCACATTATTACAGTAACCATTGATCATTACTTCATCATTTACTTTCTTTCTTTTCTTTCTATTTTTCCTATTCCATTTTGACCCATTTAAAGGGACGTTTTATTACATTTTGACAAGCTATTACATTTTCCGCCAACCATAGTACCAATCTGGTGCAGACCTGGACCAAAAGCTATGCACCTCAAAAACCATAGATGTTTTAAGGTTACAATATCTTCAACAGAAGGCCATATGTCACTCCTTCCATTGAGTTGTTGGTTTCATAGAGTGAGTCTAGGTGTTGATGGGTGAGGCATTGGTTGGCTGGATCCAAATTGGTAGTGTACTGGAATACGGGTCTTCCCAAACTGTTTCAAGGATCCCAGACAAATCCACATTAGAATACAGACCCACATTTGTGTCCTAGTTATCAGCTATGATTTAGGATGTAGCTGGGGCGGTAGCAACACTTTTAAAAAGGATGTCATTTTTAATTCATCTGTGTGTTTTCTTTGGGACGACACACATTTTTGTTACTTTTGTTAATAATGATGTGAAATAACAGTGAAATTGAACGAGTCCTCATCCAGCTGGGGACCCATTGGGCAAATACATCCGTTTCATTAACATCGCTCTCTCTCTCTCCCCCAGCGGCTTGCAGTGGGCGGGTGGAGATTCATACAGAGCGGAGGGGGGCGATCTACAGCCCCTCCTGGCCTCTCAACTACCCCCCTGGGGTCAACTGCAGTTGGAACATCCAGGGAGGTCAGGGAGAGGTTATTACCATCAGGTAGAGCACACACACACACATGCACACAGATCTGTTGAGGCTTGTTATTGGGAGTCACCTGAAATTCACTTTTTTCAATTTCAAGTTGTAACTTTTAGAATTAGTTTGAATTGCCCTTCCACCTTCCACCACGGAGGGCGGTAGCAAGCAATTTGAACCACTTCTAAAGGTTGTGATTTTATTGAAATAAGAGCTGCTTGCTGGACTGGATGAGCGCTGAATTGAAAAATTGCCTCTTGAAAATGTGTAAAAGGCCTTAAGTCATGTATTACCAGGTATGTACTTTTGAGATTTTTGAATGGAGATTGACGTTCTCCACACAGAACGGCTACACTCATCTCAATTCAGAGTCATATACACATTGTTCTGACTCGTAAAAAGTAGCATGGAAATCAAAGACTTTTTTAATAGTTTGTTTTGTGCATTTTTCTTTTCCAATGTTTGTTTTATATATTTTCAAGTAAAATAATTGCTAATTTGTGCTGTTAGGTAACCATAACAATCAAATATTGTAACTGTAACCTCAAATTAATTGGAGGTTTGAACTTTTTTGACAGGAGGAGACGGGAGCTCCACAAAAGCATCACACAACAATTAACAACTAATTCCCATTGTAAAATGTTTCGTCAACCCTTTAACACGAGGAAGGCCAACCCATCAAGTGATTTGAAATACCTCAACATTTACAAGCTGTGCAGAAGCTTTTCCCAAGAACCACTGTCTTTAGAAAGTGTGTCTTTCAAAATCATACAAGGAAAGTGGCGTAGGATCAGTTTTACCCCATTTTGCCAAGCAGCCGTCATTTGATGGGTCCATTTTGACAGACCGTTCCCATGGAGACGGTCTCTGACGTTCAGTGTGCCAGGCTGAGTCCAGGATATTCATAGCAGCATTTTAAACACATCGATTTGTACACATCTTTCCTAGAATGAGGTATGAAATGTTCCTGGATTTCATTTGCAACAGCTCATGTAATGGATTGATTTCATCCCTCTGGTAATAATAATAATAATAATAATAATTTTCATTTAAGAGCGCCTTTAAAGTACCCAAGGCACTTATTTTTTGTTATTTATTGTTATTTATGCAGTAGTATTGCAGTAGGCTGTAGTAGTAAAACTTAAATAGGCCATAGTAGTGTTGCAGTAGACTGCAGTAGTGTTGCTGTAGTGTTGCATTAGGCTGCAGTAGTGTTGTAGTAGGCTGTCAGTAATACTGGGAGGATGACATCATACTGATAGCTCAAGTACTCTGGCTGACTGGATGGAGGGGTGGGTGGATACGTTGGTGTGTTGTTCAGTAAATTTGTTTGGGTTGTGACTTTATGAATTCATCAGTCTTTGTGCGTGTTTGTGCGTGTTCGTGCGTGTGTGCACGTGCATGCGTCTGCGTGTGTGTGTGTGTGTGTGTGTGTTGCGGCCCTGACAACATGCGCCGCAGACATCATTGCTAAGTGCTTTACGGAAGTGCTGAAGCTGGCAGTCGATTGATGATGTTGTAGAACGGCTGACTCCTGCAGACCCAGACAGGAGCACTATCACACACTTTCACCATTAGCTGTACCTCACACCAGACATGCACTGAAAGATGAGCACATGAAAACATACAGCCGCTTGACATAAAGTGGCATAGGGTTCATGTGAAGAAACCCACGGTGGTAACTGTGTTGTCCAAAGTAGATACCCAAATCCACAAGCTAATTGTGGATGTACTGGGGGTTCACCAGGCTCAGCCACAGGCACACTTTGTATTAGCCGTGAAGCTGCCCTGTCCTGCACTACCCTAACCTAACATACCCTACCCTACCATACCCTGCTTAACTCGGGGAAGTGATGGCTATCAGTTACACTGACGCTCTCAGCTTCTCTTTGGCACATTTCTGCTTTGATTTGATAAGAAGCTTCTATCTGCAGACAAGAAATATCAGAGGGTGCACAGGCTGGCAGTCTGGAAGCATCTGGAACTGAAGATCTCTGAATTAGCCAGTACTGTTCATTGTTCTAGGAAGATTTTATCACAAAGAGATACATAAAAAAAAGTGACAGTTTGATAGCAGAAAATGTTTGATAGCAGAAAATGAAACCAAGTGATGGTACTTTATGCAGGACAGCAGGTAGCAGAATTCCTTTGGTGACCATATGAAAACACGTTTACAGGCTGGATCCAGTAGATTTTTAGAGATATTGAACAATGAACTGCAACTAATAATGGATTTATAGTGTTTAGGAATAGAACCCTTCACAATAATCCGCCCAATAACCCCTTGTTATTCACAGCCGTGGCCTGTGGGAGTGTTTGCAGGTGAACGGAGGGTTTCACACGTTCCCTCCTGGGACCGGCCCAGCACAACAGTGGTTGATAGGGGAGGGAGTCTCTTTCCTAGCCAGTTTGGACTGGGATTTTAATATGGTGAACCTCTGGTCACCCACGTCACCATAGGCCCTTTTAACCCAGCATCTACAGTGACTCCTGAATCCCATGTTAGCAGTCAGCTACTTAATGTTGTTGATGTTATATCTATCTCCAAACCAACTGATGCGAAATGTTTACTTCCCATGGGTGACAGTAGGGTGAGGGACTCTGGGTACTTGACGGAAACTTGAAGTGGAGACTTCATATTGATTGTACCTACAGTAGCTTAAGGGCAGATGAACCTTCACAAACCACTACCACCCTAAACACCTATAGCTTATACCCTACGCCTACACCCCTACACCCTACACCCTACACCCTACATCTCAGCAGCACTACTGACAAAACAATGTGTGTCTATATCATCAATCCTCTTCCCCCAGTTTCCGTAACTTTGACGTGGAAGAATCAGGAGGTTGTTCCGGAGACCGGCTCCTGCTGACTCCCACCTGGAACGGGGAATCCAGGCTGTGTGGCTCCATGCTGCCTCCTCCCTTCATCTCCACCAGGGGGCGTGTTTGGCTGTACTTCCACTCCCAGGCCAACAGCTCCGGTCAGGCCCAGGGCTTCCGCCTCTCCTACATCAGAGGCGAGTTTGAGGAGGGAGGATATTGGGGCAGGGATCATATATAGAATAGTTTTCATCCCATGGTCACTATGGTATTCCAAGTGTGTCCAAATATGATCTTGTAGTTTTTTTATATCATTATAATATGGAGGGAAGATCAAGCAAAAATCACCACATTTATTTGGAAGCCATATCTTAAAAAAGTCACATCAAAGGAGCTTGATAGTCTGATAGTTTGGTGATGTATCATGTTGACCAAATAATATGTTGTCGGTCCTTATGCGTAATTTATCACGTTGACCAAATAGTTTTTACTGCAATACTGCAATATATCTGCAAAATGACCAAGCCGTGATTTTGGTCTAGCTAAGAGGCGATGATAGACACAACACCAAGTGAACTGACACATAGTTTTAATTTAAAAAAACATAAATCTCCATGAAATCTTTTGTTTTTAATCAGTAATAATAAAATTGTATTTTTCTGCCTAGCAATATAGTTCTTAAACAGAAGCTAAACTAAGTCCTTGATAAGTGACACATAAGCAGTGGTGAATTTTGGTCACTGCATTCATATTTAAACTGTAATGTAACAGTGTTGTGTGTATTGTAATGTAACCGTGTGTGTGTTTTCAGATGTGACAATCAACTGAGGACTGGGTCTGTTTTATAACCAGGCTTTATATTATGTGTTAAAAACAACAGACTGAGCTGGGGGGGGAAGAGGCTACATTGACCAAACCCCATTACACAGCGGCTGGTGAACGATGAACGTATTTTTGGTCTCTTCTCTCTGAAGGTCATCTGGGTCAGAGCAGCTGTCAGTCAGATGAGTTCCTGTGCGGGAACGGGAAGTGTCTCCCTCGGTCCTGGAAGTGCAACGGCCTGGACGAATGCGGCGACGCCACCGACGAACGCGGCTGCTCCCCTCCGCCCACCGAGGCCCGGCCCGGCCTCTGCCCCCCCGGCGCCCTGTCCTGCACCGAGGCCCAGTCCACCCGCTGCCTGCCCCCGGCGCTGCGCTGCGACGGGGCCCCGGACTGTCCCGACGGCAGCGACGAGCTGGGCTGCCCCGACACCGCCTGCGGCAAACGCCTGGGGAACTTCTACGGCTCCTTCGCTTCGCCCGATTTTTTCCGGGCCAACCGGAGCGCCGGCGCGGAGCTGCGGTGCTCCTGGTCGCTGGACACCCAGGACCCCAAGCCCATCGTGCTGCAGCTGGACCTGCAGCTGGGCCCCGGGGACTCGCTGCACGTCTACGACGGCCTGGCGCAGAGGGCGGAGCGCCTCCTGCAGGCGTTGTCGCACCATAACAACCGCCGCCCGGCCTTGCTGGAGTCGAGCCGAGGACAGATGAGCGTGTTGTACCTGGCTCAGCCTCGCAGCCCCGGGCACGGCTTCAACGCCACCTACCAGGTACCAGGAACGATCGCCGCAAACCAGGAATATCGTTTTATTGTATTCCTTGTATCTTGTGTCTTGGAGGGTTGTATCAGAACACGCCGCTGTATTAAAATATACTGAGCGCACCTTCACAATCCACGTCTCGGCGTCTCCAGGTTGAAGCCGTGACATGTTTTCGTCTCCACCTTTCCCCCAGGTCAAAGGTTACTGTTTCCCCGGTGAGCGTCCCTGCGGCGGCGAGCAGGGCTGCTACTCCGAGCGGCAACGCTGCGACGGCTACTGGCATTGCCCCTCCGGCCGAGACGAGGAGGCCTGCCCGGCGTGCCCGGACGGGGAGTACCCCTGCGAGGGCGGTACCGGCGCCTGTTACCCGGGCTCGGAGCGCTGCAACAACCAGAAGAGGTGTCCGGACGGCTCGGACGAGAAGAACTGCTACGACTGCCAGCCCGGGAACTTCCACTGCGGGACCAACCTGTGCATCTTCGAGACGTGGCGCTGCGACGGCCAGGAGGACTGTCTAGACGGGAGCGACGAGAGGGACTGCCTGGCCGCGGTGCCCAGGAAGGTGATCACCGCCGCCCTCATCGGCAGCCTGGTCTGCAGCCTCCTGCTGGTCATCGCCCTCGGCTGTGCCTTCAAACTCTACTCCCTCAGGAGCAGAGAGTACAGGTGGTCCCTCCTTTCATCTCCTTTGCATTGTTTTCTAGTTTTGCTTCTTTCTTTTGATTCATTCAGTGGTTAGACTTTCTTTCTTTCCTCTCCCTGAGCTGTGGTGTTATTAGGTGTTGCTGTGGGTGGCAGTGCAGAGCTGTTACAGTATTGATCTGCTGATGACATAGAGAGAGAGAGACATAGAGAGAGGGAAGGAGGGAGGGAGAGAGAGAGAGGGGAAAGAGAGTGATACAGCTGGTTGATGTAAAACCAATTATTATTGCTTGTACTAACTAACCACTAATTGAGCCTCAAATTCACAACAGTTAAAATGTCATTTTGTGACATTTTTCCGCCTCAAGCTACAAGCTTACCCTGTCTATTCATGCCTTATTGATTTCACCTGCTAAATCCACTTCAGTCAGGAAGGAGAGCTGTAGATGGAGAGGAGAAACTTAAAGAAGGATGTTTAAACCTGAAGTGATTGACACATGGATTGTTTAAAAGATTGTATTAGTATTAGTAAGGTATTCCTAATATTTTGTCCACTCGGTCATTTTGATCCAGCCATGTGTTCAGATTGCAGTAGACTGGTACCTGGGCACTCTTTGTCTATGTTGCGTAGAAAAGGTACTAAATTCTCTCTTACCAATAAAAAGTAGAATCTGACAGGAGGAGATTAACACTTCACTTCTATTCAAAGCATTGAAAGAGCAAACCTTCACATAAGGTTTAGTTAGCCGCTGGATGTGAGTCATGAATGTTCCCTATATGTCTAAAGAGGTAAACCATGTCAGGTCGGTATTACAGCGTGCCTCCTGTGCCAGACAGCACAGCCACTGACCTTTCAGCAGGCCTGTTGTGCGCTCCACTGTTGTCTTTGTGCACAACATTAAAGCCACGGCTTTAATGGAGGGCCGAGGTCTCTTGTCCTGATGAATTAATTTAAATACATTTCTGTGAACCTAGTACGTCAAAATATAGCAAACGCTACACTTACCAATAATCCATCCATCCGCAAGAGCTCGTCCCTGGAGGGAAAGGCCCACTGAACTGTTTTGTATAATGAATGAGTCAAGGTCCCATCGAAGGCAACATTCAGCAAAGCCTAATGTGCTTTGCTGAACGAAGGCATCCCGCTTGGTCTGCATGTACTGTTGAACTGTGCTCATCAGCTCTAACTCTTCTCTCTGTCTTTACTTCACTTCTCTCTCTTTTCATTCTCCCTAGCTCTCTCTTTCCCCCCCTCTTCTCTTTTTCTACTGCCTCTCTCTGTCTGTCTCTCTCTCTCTCTCTCTCTCTCCCCCCACTATAGAGCCTTTGAGACTCAGATGACTCGCCTGGAGGCAGAGTTTGTTCAGAGAGAGGCGCCGCCTTCTTACGGTCAGCTGATCGCCCAGGGCCTGATCCCTCCGGTGGAGGACTTCCCCGTGTACAACCCCACCCAGGTAACAAAAAACTCTGTAACACCTTAGTTGTAACCGTAACTAGGTAACAAAACACTCTGTAACACCTTAGTTGTAACCGTAACCAGGTACCAAAACATTCTGTAACACCTTAGTTGTAACCGTAACTAGGTAACAAAACACTCTGTAACACCTTAGTTGTAACCGTAACCAGGTAACAAAACACTCTGTAACACCTTAGTTGTAACCGTAACCAGGTAACAAAACACTCTGTAACACCTTAGTTGTAACCGTAACCAGGTAACAAAACACTCTGTAACACCTTAGTTGTAACCGTAACCAGTTAACAAAACACTCTGTAACACCTTAGTTGTAACCGTAACCAGGTAACAAAACACTCTGTAACACCTTAGTTGTAACCGTAACTAGGTAACAAAAAACTCTGTAACACCTTAGTTGTAACCGTAACTAGGTAACAAAACACTCTGTAACACCTTAGTTGTAACCGTAACCAGGTAACAAAACACTCTGTAACACCTTAGTTGTAACCGTAACCAGGTAACAAAACACAATGTAACACCTTAGTTGTAACCGTAACCAGGTAACAAAACACTCTGTAACACCTTAGTTGTAACCGTAACCAGGTAACAAAACACTCTGTAACACCTTAGTTGTAACCGTAACCAGGTAACAAAACACTCTGTAACACCTTAGTTGTAACCGTAACCAGGTAACAAAACACTCTGTAACACCTTAGTTGTAACCGTAACCACGTAACAAAACACTCTGTAACACCTTAGTTGTAACCGTAACCAGGTAACAAAACACTCTGTAACACCTGTAACACATCACTCTACTAAACATATCAGATAAATATTATAGCTGTACCTGTTCCACTGGTTTCCCAGGGGTAATGTTGTGCTAAATATCTGCTAACAGGTCTGGAAATGCAGCTGGCTTGTTATTCAATGAGCAGACTGAGGATCAGTGGGATGCTTGCTCACTCCCTGCTGCTCCCTGCTGCCCACTCCTTAGCCTGAGTTGAGAATTGCAGCAAACACTTGCCTGTATATGCCCACACAAGTGCATGTTCACATCACATGCATGGTCACGCACATGCACGCTCATGCACAGGAACACACATGCATGCACACTTGCAAATACAGTCGCACAAGCATGTACACTGACACATATGCATGCTCACACATGCACAGCCCCACATATGCACAGTGATTCTCACACACACACACACACATGCATGCTTACACCCCCAACAGCCTCCAATGCTTGTCCTTGGGAAAGCAGAGCCTGCTGTTGTCAGGCGGATTCACAGCCTGACTGTTAAAAGAGATATTCAACACTAAATCACACTGTAAACATATTTGTATGACTTCTATATGGTGAAACCTATCAATACTGGATATACATTCAACATTGCAGATATTTCAGCAGGCAAAAATAATTCTTTTTATTCTTTGCCCTACTCGCCCCTGACAAAATACAGAAGATCTAGGGTTGTATGAGCTGAATTAGCAGAAATATGTCAAATATCCGTCCGCCATCACCTCCCAGTAATGGCATGCATTCTGTCGCCTGACACTCACACTCTCTCTCTCAGGCCTCTGTGTTACAGAACTTGAGGTCGGCCATGCGGAGGCAGATCAGGCGTCATTCGTCACGGCGCTCCTCCTCCTCCTCCCGGCGGCGTCTTGGGCGTCTGTGGAGTCGCCTCTTCCACCGCGGAAACCGAGCCAGAGGCCACGCCCCCCTGCTTGACCCCCCCGGACCCACACAGATCACCCTGGGGCTTCATAGCTACCACACCGTGGAGGAGCAGGGGCCCGCGGCTGGGGTCCGTGTAGTCGGCATGCCCCCGGTCACGGGCTCCTGCTCCTCAGCTGCCATGGACCTGGAGCCGCCCCCCTCCGAGTCCCCTCCCTCACCCCTCTCTTCCCAGTCAGCCAGTCCAGAGGAGGAGGAGGAGCTATCAGCTGCGTCACCTCATAGCCATGTCAGCAGGGCACCACAGTCCGGGCCCCCCACCCCTTGTCAGAATAACTCTTCGGCCCCTGGTAGACCTCCCACCTCACAGGGTGGCCTCGCACCCCCCTACTGCCGCCGGGCATCCAGGAAGCTGGTTCTGGACCTGGCGGTTAACCTGAGGGGTGTTGCCCTGCGGCACTACTCCCCCCTGGGGCCCTTGTCCCCCGTGTCACCCCCCGTGGCACCCAGTGGCTCCCAGACACCCAGAACCCAACCCCAAACCCGGGAGGGGACTTCACCCACCGGGCCCTCATCTTCCTCTGGGCGAGCGGAGGACAGCGAGAGCCGTCACATGCTGGAAGTGTCAAACAGGGAGGAGCGAGGAGCAAGGAGGAGAGGAACAGGGTGGGGAAGTCCAGCAGGAGCAGCAGTGATGAGGGAAGAGATGCAGATAGAGGAAGGGAGGGAGAGGGAGACAACTCCATGCTGAAGTTTTGAGGCAGCTGCTCCCCCTGGCCTCCCTCTGTTCAGACCTGGTGCCAACAACATCCACCCTGCTGAGGTGTCCTTGAACAAGACATTGAACCCCGACCTGCCCCAGGGGTGCTGCTCTGACCTCTGACCTCCCTGTGGAGCGGGGCAAGAGAAAAGAGATTTTCCCTACAGGGGTTATTAGAGGGTCGTGTTACAGTAACAGATTAGTTTGACCACACAGCGAACTGTCATTAGCTGTGTTTCCATCCAACTGTCAGGTGAAATTTGTGCCAAGTTTTTGAAATGTCACAAAAAAATGAAATGTGAATCAGGTGTTTTTCAATCAGCTGGATTGAAACACCAACTACTGGCCACATAACCACGATGGAGACTGGCACATGGGAGAGACAGCAGGTGGAGCATATCTCGTTCACAAGAACATTTCAGAATAAATGAAACAAATAGATGAAAATGCTTGTGAATGGAAAACAAGAGTGATGAACGGCCAAGAGGTTTGATAAATCCAAAGGTGATTTGATTCATCATTAATCATATAAACAACAAAATTGTCATCGATCGTTTATGGTTTTTAGGACCAAAATGAACTGATAAATGCAGAGGTGATGAAAATCAATGTGAATTTAAAAAGAGTGTCAAATTGTCAAGTGACCTGATAAACTCAAATTTGATTCAGTAACTGAAATACATTTTCCTTTCATCCACCAGTCGCACTGCTAAATTGCCGTTAAGGTTGTTTATTGTTGGACGCCAGTAATGTTTGTTACTTCTGCTCTCATACCTTAATGTCAATCACAAACAACGGCCACTGCCAAACCTGCCCTGAGTCTCGTCTGCTTGGAGTCTTGTAGATAGGAGTCAAACAATTTGCTGAGCTTCAGTGGTTTTTAATCGACATTTAGGTGTGAATGTATTATTGTAATGTATCAAACAGTAAATGGCCTTAATGGCAATTTTATAGTGTAAATGATGAATGAAAGGAAAACCTGAAATCACCACATATTTAATCTAGTAGCCTTTGAATTTATCAAGTTACCTCCCAGTTTATCACTCTTTTGTTAAATTCCCATTTATCATGTAGTTGTGTTACTTCTACCCCTCTAGGGACTAGAGGTTGCTCACCGTAAACAATATGTGGCAATTTTGTTGTTTAAATGATGAATTATGACTGATAGAAAGTGGTGATGAAAACCATTTTAATCAAATCATCCTTTAGATTTATCAAATCACTTGACAATTTATCACTCTGGCTTTCAATTCACATGCATTTTCATCACGTCAACTTTCATCATTTCATTTTTGTTAAATAATCATGCCACACTTGCGTGATTATTTGTTGCAATTGCTTATTTATTGGATAATTTCTTTATTGACAAAAGCGTTTTCCACATGAATGTGAACAATTTTTGGGGGGATATTGGGGAATTTTGTAAATCAAATTTTGCCTTTTCTAAATTGGTACATTATAATTTGCGAAAACGATACTTGGATGGAAACCCAGCTAGTGCGTCTCTGGGTGTACGGAGGACTGTAGCTCTGCTGAATATCAGATTCCTCCTCCTCCTCGAAACTTGATTGAACTGGCCTCGCTGGTGTATGTGTCTGCTCTGATGTTCATTCAGCGTAGAGAAACCTTTTTTATGTGAATGTCCAGGAAATGTTGAATTGATGTCGGTAAGAGGCTTCGCTCGGGAATATTGATTGTTTCTCGAGTTTTTTTCATCTCAGCGGTACATCTACAGTACTGCTGACTGTACACTGGTCACTGTACGGACTGTGGGCTTAGTCCAGGAGAAATTTACGCCCGTGTTGGGGAATTTTGTATGAAAGGACACTAAAGCAAAGACTTCTATTTTTCAGTCTACAACAGAGACCTGTACTAGTTCTACTTTGTATATCTCTTTCTGCCTCAACAAACTATAAGCTTGATAATAACCCGGGTCTCCAGTCCCTCTGATGCTTTTTTCTAAAGCTCGTCTGTCTCGGGTATGATGCTGGAGGCCTTTTTCTAAACACTGTTGGACTCTTGTACTGGAGAATGTACTGGTTTTGTTTAGTTGAAATCAATCAAATTCTCCCTCTTTCACAGTAGCACCTTAACCCCGAATGGAAAGGTCAGGTAGCCACTATAGAGAGTGCAATACAGTCTGAGTGGAGAGATGACCAGCAGCCAAATGCTGGTTGATTTTAGCTGTGGGACGTCTGTGCAGCCAGCGTTGCAGGAAATCAGCCATCATGTGGAGTCCTACTCTATTGTAAACATCTACTCTGGTAAAAGAGGGCAAGTGGCTGGTAGGTTTGTCTGCTCTACAGGTAACCAACCATCATTTGGCGTCTGGTAAAATGATTAAAGTGGCTGTCAAATTTTGTAATCCATCAGTCACCGTGGCTCGTGGATGGAAAGAGTGAATTTCCTGTCCTGAATATGTTGTTCTTCCTGCTTTATTTTCTCTAGGTGAGCTGAACGTGCCATGCTAGCCTCATGCGTTTCCTTCTTACAGAGGTTTTATCATAAACGGTTGCTATTAAGAGTGCCATTAGAGATGTCGCCATACCCACCCTAGGTAATCCCAGCTAACGATCTGTTATTTAACTTTTTTTCCTTTGTTTGGGATTAACAATTATTTAAAGAACAGTTAATCATATCATCCGGTTCTCCAATACGTTATTTCAGTAATATTTTATTTCATTTTAAAGGCTGTCCCTCATTGGCCACATAGGGAAATAGATATTACACACATCTGCTAAAAGTACATATGTCATCGGTGAGGAAGAGAATGATTAATTTCTCATTGATGCCTATGTATTTTTGAAATTATAAAGTGGGAGTTTTAACAGGTTTCATGGGTCCCAAGGGTCATGAAACTCACTCATCACATAAATGACCTTGGAAACTATCAATGCAGTTAATTAAGAAACAAAACCCACCACAATTGCAGTAATGTGGCTTATGCTGACTGTTGATGAGGAGATTAATGGGCGTGGTCAGAGTGCATCTGTTCTGTTTGCAGTTATTTTGAGATGTGGGAATGAAAGAAGGGAAATGTTATATTTCCTTCTGATTGAGAATTCTGTATGCTATTGTTATTTTATTTATATTATGATGACGAGAATGACAGTGAACTGCAACGTAAACATTTGTCTCTGGTCCGGCGTGGAGATTATTTCTCTTCTTTAACATCAGTTATGAACAAGGTTTTGCAACTATTACACCTGTGTTTAAAATGCCTTAAAGCTTTCTCTCTCTTATTGTTCTCTCTCGGATTGAAAGAAACCTTCATCACTGTTGTAATGATCATACATGACTGATACATGAATCACAGTTGTGGTTTAAATGTTTTAAGAGATTCAATTAGACGTACAGTTTATCTGGATGTACCTGCAGGATATGACATGTAATGTGTACAGCGGAAATGTCAAAAGCATTCTCCGCTCTACTGACGTCTTTGGATTCACAGTGCACTACTGCATCAGAAATAATTTCTTTGTTTTGTGGTTATGACAGAGAATCAGGGGTAACTTTATTTCCAATGACTTTATTCCAGTGTATCAACTAGGTAACTATGTAGTTTAGTCGTTGGCGGCCCCAAGTGGCAGCGGGAGGTAACTTTTGCTTTCGTCACCACTTTTATCTTTCTGTAGCGATAGCACACAGTCGTTAGCTCGCTCACTGCTGTTTCTGAACTGTGTGCGTTCATCTGTGGGCAGAGACAATTTCCCGCCAGTGCAGCGCAATGAAGGGGGAGGGGCCAGTCTTCCCTGTCGCAGCCCGACCCCATGAACTAAAAAGTGCAGGTTTAACTTGTGGGGAAGTTTTATAAGTACACAATAATACTGTGTTACTCCTTGATGAAGATAGCTCCAATACATAATGTTCTTACAAGGGTATAGCAGCACAATGTAAGTACTACTAATGTAACGTAGTAAAATAGATACTTCCAAAAAAATAGCACCTTACCGTATTTGTGAGTGTTGTGTAAACCTTTCACACTTTCTGCTAAGGTGATGTGTTTTATTATCTGTGAACAGAAAACAACCTGGATCAAGCAGAAGGCACTAGTTTCTGAAACTTTTTGTGAGTATGTATTTTAGTAAATCACATTTGTACACTGTACAGTATGTGGTTACACCCTTTTAAATATATTATACTGTATAAGGGAGATTTCAGTTAGTAGTAAATAGTTTTTTTGCATAAGAACTGCACTTTTCCATGAGTTAGCACACATGGAAATACACTGGAATAAGACCATTGGAAAGTAAAGTGTTACTGAATCAGGTTGCCGTTTGATAATGTCATCCCTTCTCCCTGCTGTAAGATGCTGCAGTAATGTGCTTTTTCCCCATGCTGAAAGGCTGACAAGAACACGTACTGTATGTTTATATAAAATTATTTCTCTTATTTTGGGAACTATTTGTATATTTTGTGCTGAGAGAAAGAGAAATGTTGCCATGAGGTTGTGGGGTTTTCTGTTCAAAACCCTGTACAGCCCTCTGACTGTCTATCAATGTTTTCCTGTGCCTGTGATTAATAAACCTTAAGCTGTTTGACAATTTGCCCAATTTCTTTCAATGTACAATAGAGGCTTGTGCATGTTTTCTTTCTGCCTCGACACACTATTACTGCGAGCTTGTGATCATAGGTGAGGGTCAGAACAAAAACCAACTGGTAAATCGAGAGCTTTGCTTTGTGGCTCAGCTCTTTTCACCACCACAGTCCTATACAACGACCACATCAGGCAAGCCAATGCACATAACTGGCAGTCAATCACATGATCCTTCTTAGTCTCACCCATGATTAAGACCTCAAGATATTTGAACTCCTCCACTTGGAGCAGCTGCTCACCCCTGACCTGGATGGGACAAGCCACTTTTTTCCCCAGCAGAGAACCATGGTCTCAGACTTGGAGGTGCTGATCCTTATCCTTGACCGTGTCACACTCAGAGACCACCCTCTTTCAAGGAGTTTGGTTCAGCTCAACCTCTTGCACCAGCTCAGGCTTCCTCCCCACAGAGAGGTTACGGTGCACCTTACGAGAGTCACTTCCCGTTGCCAAGGTCCACGATGCCTAGGTCTGCACCGCCCCCGACCACTACCCTTCGCCTTGTGGTGAGCTCACAAGGTAACGGCTCCATGCTGCTTTTTCGGGCTGTGCCTGGCCAAGCCATGGGTGTTCACCAAGCCGCCAGGCGCTTGCCTGCGAGTACCACTCCCAGGCCTGGCTCCAGGAGTGGGTCCCGGTGTTCCCATTCTGGGTGAGGTTCTCTTAGGTCTTGTTGAACCACTCTTCTTGAAAACACACAAATTCTTCCACCACGATAAGGTTGCAATTCCAAGAGGGTTCTGTTATATTCTCACTTTTATAACCTTGCTCTGCAGTAACTCATCAGCCTGGTTTGCCTGCTTCTATACCTCCAACTTTCTTCCTCCTCTTCTCATTCCCCTTCTCGCTTGATAGGCAAGAGAATGAAACAGAAAAAGAGGGCTGCACATTGGCACTTTAAATCAGATACACATACTTTTGCATGCTATACTTGTGAGTTCCCTAAACCCCAACCTTAGCCCTCACCACTACATGCCCAATCATAACCCCTTAACCCCCATAAACACACAACAAAATATTGTGTTTCTCAGAATTATATTTAATAAGCTATTACATTGTTATCCTGTTACAGCTTCACACTCTTTTACAAAACACAGAAGTACACCAATAAAACCCATCATTCGTACAGTATGTAAATGTTTCACAACACGTCTGAGGAATGTGATCTTCTCATGAGTCCCTGACGCATTTTAAACAGTTTTTTTTTTTTACACAGTATTTACAGATCTGAACTGAGCTAACAGCGCCTAGACACGGCAGAGAAACATACGTGTTTGTAGCCGTCGTAGTATGGAGTGTGCGTCTCTTTTTGTGGATTTGATGCAGGGGAAAAACTCCCAGCATACACAGGGCTGGGACAGGACGGAGCGCGCAGTGCCTGCGCCAATCTGCCATGATTTATGTTTAATAAGGCCACTGGCCCAAACCTGCATTTGTTCTGTTCAATGTACCACATAACCAGACCATAGAAAAGTGCTCAAACCAGAAATAGTGCTGGGCTGGAGTTCCCAAACACACCTCATCACCAATATCTCCAGGATCATAGGAAGTCAATGGAACCATAGTGGCACCATACTAAGTCACTACAGCCCCAGTGAGTAAATGGGACTATAGTAAGCCCATTTGACAATAAGTCACTGGGGCTCATAGGAAGTGCATGTGACCATAAAAAGACAATGTGGCCATTGAAAGTCAGTGGGACCCTAGAAGTCAGTGGGACCCTAATAAGTCAGTGGGGCCAGGGTCATTGCAGTGGTGA
Source organism: Hoplostethus mediterraneus (assembly GCA_034670385.1). NCBI lineage: Eukaryota > Metazoa > Chordata > Actinopteri > Trachichthyiformes > Trachichthyidae > Hoplostethus > Hoplostethus mediterraneus. Next base: position 204,186 of record JAXDDW010000161.1, on the reverse strand, counting down.
GGTGTCTCTGGGAAATCGAGTGCTGTTGATGTGGGAACAGGGCCGTGCGCAAGTAAACATCCACTGCCAGCCAGTGAACGGACGGCGTTTCTCAAATAACCATCCACCTATCTGTCAATATGGCTTAGGCTAAGGTTATACACCAACATATTTAGTGTTAAGTTCTGCATATGGTCAGGTTAGAAATCCATCTACTAACAGTCTCAGTTGGTCAAGCACCTTGAGAGAGTTCACAGTGGCATTCCCAGAGATGAGAACATTTCCAAAGCAACCGGCTCAATACAAATAGAGGTTGGAGATGCCCAACTCAGAGACCAAAGAAAGAGAAAGTGAGGTGCAAAAGACTCAAAAACCTGGAAGCACAGCCAGTCAGTCTGTGTTGTAAAGATGCAGCTTATTCATTTTTGAGAGTGATGGCTATACTTCCAGTTAACAAACCTCCCTTTCCACCTCCTCCTGTCTCCTTCCCATAATGTCCTGGGATCAGTTAACAGCTGTCGAGATCTGTGTGACTTGATTATATGTACAGTTTATGCTCATAAGCACAAATCCAACCACAGCGACATATTCCGACAAAGTGCCTAAACCACATCACCATTGAATGAGCTGGTCATGGAATAGCAGCTAATCCCCTAAGTGTGGAGGGGAGGTAGCACCTGCTTCCCAACAGGGCCATCATAACCTCCTGCCGTAATTGTCCTCCTCCACATTAAATAGCCATGAGCCTGGCCCGTTTGCATAGACGGAGTGAGTAGTAGAAATGTCTCTGAGGAGGTATAGATGTGAAACTGTTTGAGTGGCAGTAGTGCCATTTAAACACTTGGCATTTAGTTGAGAAACTAAATGGGAACAAACAGAAAGTTCCATTAGAGGTCAATGTCGCTAGGAAGGAAAGGTAAGATGAGTGAGTGTTGTCGTCATCAGTGTAGCTCCTCTTTCTAATATTAACACAAAGGCACCTACGGTATCTCAGAGGAAAGTGAGATTTGGGGCTGGAAAGAGTAAAAAAATAAAAATAAAAACAAGAGGACGGAGGGGTGTAAGACAAAAGGAATGGACAGATAGCTAGACAGAGAAATAGAGAGAGAGAAATGTTCATCCTAGCTAGCCAGACAGTAAACATTATGTAAGTGACCAGTTAAGCAAAGCTGATTTCAGTAGCAGTATTAGGAGAGTGCTGCTAAGTGCTGCCGAATCCCTTCATATTCCCTCCTGTTAATGCGACTCACCAGAGCTGATTACACACCCAAAATACTCACACAGAGCAATCCAGCATACCAACACATACAAATACAATGCCCCGACATTTCAGTAAGGCACAATAGCACAAGGATTTAGTTCTACACAACAAAAGACCAATGGTGGAGGTTCCTTGAGTGAGGAGAAGGGATGAGACAGTCCATATGACAGAGTAGTGGGCGTCTCAGCTTTTCTGGTGAGGGATGGAGGGTACCAACAAAACAGCCCCGTTCACACCGCATCTGGACAAGGACATGAACGAACCCATCTCTTCGTTTTTTCAGAAGCGGACCAAAACGTAACAGGGTAAAAAAAAAAATTAAAAAAAAAAAACGAAACAATGATAAGATATGAAGTATTGGCGTAAAAAGGAAAATTCCCGCTCGACCGCAGTGCTCAGTCGTCAGCTTTGGAGGTGGTGAGGGGTTCGCTCTCTGAAGTGTCTTCCTGAGGAAACACCACGAAACACACCTTCTGGCCCATGTACGTGACTCTCTCTGCAACACAACAGACAATGGCAGGTCCGTTAATCCTGTTTTTCAGTGTGGTCTTATGTTTTTAATTTTCTCCAGGAAAAGTTCACTGAGCTCCATGCTCTTTTCCAGTTACAGTTCTATACATTCACACTGGGAGCTGACCAGTACAACCACAGCCTTCTACTGTTGGCCACTGGGAGCTACTCAGTTACCCGATTACTCAGGTAAACATGCTCTCGCAGGGAGGCTGGGAGGAGACAGTAGAGCTTAACCCCTAACCCTTTGCACTGGAAGAAGAATAACCGGCCGGTAGTAATCGCAGCAACAGCAGAACAATATGTCTTCATTCAGATACTAAAAGGGTCTACTGCCCTCTATTGGTAGCAACACTATAGACACACAGAAACAGGAACTATTTTACAGTACAGAAAGACTTGGATCAGATAGTATTTAGAAATAATTCTGAGCATTTGTTTTAACTGCAAACCAATCTCAGGAGCAGAGAGAAAAAACACAACTTGGATTTTTCCTTTTTCCTTTTCATGAACACATGAAAAGTTAATCCTAGGCAGACTCACCGACCAGTCTGTAGATCCATTTGGGTTTCTTCTTCCACTGAACACCCAGGAAGTAGACGGGGACGCCGGTGAGCATGATGACCATTCCCAGACCACAAACCACCGGTTCAGAGTACAGACTGAAGCCCAGCAGTACTGCCCAAAAAACCATATAGCTGATGGGGATCAACAAGTTTACCTGCACAGCAACAACAACATAATTAAACACAATTTTGACAGACTGTCTCGACACTACAGAGCACTTTCATTACCTTCTCCCACCCAGTGTGATTAGGAATGAGTTTCTTGCATCTCCCTCTAAAAACGCACAGACATGAATAGCTGAATATTTTTTTGCAACACACATCTGCATGCCCGGACACCATTTCTGCAAATACATATGTCCTGTATGTATCTGCACATAGTGTATATGCACAAGTGCATGATCCAAAATTGTAGGGATTAAGAGACACCCATTTTGCAAAGCCTGCATTTATGCTGTAAATTCATATATGTCAAATTCCCATATTTTCTGTTATATATTGCATATATAACAGTTTCTAAACAGTTTCATTTATTTTCATACTGCATATAGTCTCGTATTTTCATCGTACATTTTGTTCCATATTTCCCCAAACACTTTATTTGTCTCAGTAAGTTCCACTGTTGTCATTTTGCACACCCTGCATATAATTTGTTGCATTGTGTTTAAAACCCCGATTTTTCATTGCTGCTGCAACGACCCACTTTCCCTATGGAGCTCCTCAAGCGTCATCTAATCTAATGTCCACATTTCACCAGAGGGGTCAGAGGTCAGGGCCGGCAGCACTCCTGTAGCAGGTAGAGCACCGGTGTCTTGCTCAATGAGACTACAACAGGGCTGGAGGCATGAATTGATCTGTTGTTTTAGTTACAGGACAGGCCGTCTAGCCACCCTGCTACCAATCCCTCATACCAGGTTTTAGCAGTCGACTCCCTGAGGCGAACGGACTGTGGTCTCTAAATGTTCATTCTTAAATTTGAACAAAAGACAAGAATCTGTCAGAGGTTAGAGGTGATGGCTGACAAAGTGCAACGGAGGTTAGGTCATTTCAGTGTGACCTCATAGCAGAGGTTGGGTTTACACTGGAAAAATAGAGCTGATTTTTAAGGCTTTGTGGTACAGATCTGATGTTTTCATTGCAGGATACACATAACATAGTGTAACATAGTTTAAAATAAGATTATTTGGTGGCCCTAGTGGGAATGGAACCCCTAACCCTGGATAGTTAACAGATTTTCCTGGTTTAGAGAGCCATGATGAAAGCAGGTCTGTGTCAATGCGTTCCTGTGTCAACACAGCCTCTATGCCTCTAGATATTTGCTTTCCACGTTAAATCCACAATGTCATACTCCATGAGCCTGGGGGAGCACGTTTCTCACAAATCTGACTCACAGTCCAAGAAACACATTCAGTTAAAAATCATATTCCAAAATTCTACACAATACCTTTCATTACCAAAATATTTAGCTGAACTTCATCAGTCAGTATCTGTAAACTCCGGAGGATCCAGTCTGTGAAAGTGTTCTCATTTAGTCAAGCAAGGACTTAAGTTACCTGCTAACCTATAAAACGTTAGTACTGTACTGTGAGTTCTGTGCTATCAATCATTTTGATAGAGTAGGTGTCACTTTTTGTAAATGATGGATATCTTATTTGCAATGAACATTGCACATGGCTTTTCTTTTTGTCCAAGGACCAAAGTTGAATCAAGACCCTGACTTGAAGCGCTTATTACACGGCTACTTACCAAAGATTATTTGACATGAAATACTGATTTTTTTTTTTTTTACAAGTGAACAGAATTTAAAAGCTTCTGCCAAACACTAGTCCAGCAGGACCATCTCCAGTAACGATGGAGTAACGTCTTTTTGCCACAAGGTGTCACCAGTTAATCTGACTCGAAATCATCAAAGTCGACCAGACTTCTTGGCAGTGGAGTGACATGATTAGATGTGAACCAGCGGCCTGTTAATCAGCAATGACAGACCTCAGAATGCGTTCATTGGCCAATCAGAATTGTCTGTTCAACAAAGCTGTGTAATCCAGTACCATAACATCTCTCTTTTGCAGGCTGCTCTACCTTGATGGGTCTCATCAGGTTGGGTTTCTTCCAGCGGAGGTAGAGGAGGGCGGCGATGGTCACCCCGTAGGACAGGTAGTTGATGAAGGACACGTAGTTGATCAGGTTGTGAGTCTCTCCAATACACAGGATAACTATAGTGGCGATGCACTGGGGACGACAGATGAAAAGGGTCAAAGGTGCATTTTCAAATCACAGTTTGACTCATATTAAACAGGGGCTTTTAAAGAACACATCATCTCCGAATATGGCCGTCCCTTTTGTTCTGGGTTGCTTGTCAGCAGGATTTTTTCCTCTCTTTTTTCAGTGTGGAGATGTTTTGGGATTTCTTTGTCTGACCCTTACAATTTGGTCTTCTCTCTTTTTTAGTGTTTAATCATTTCTAAGTGGAAACAAACTAAGCCTAAACCTCAAAATGAAACTGACTCCAGCCCTCCAGCCACATAATGTAGGCCTAGGCTGGGTGGACTGCTGGTTGGTATCTCTCGTTTAGTCTTTGTTTGGCCCTTTGTTACTCTTAAAAGTAGTACCAATGAACGAACGTTTCTTTAGGGTTGTACCAAAGCAGAACCCTTTAAAGAACCCTTTAAAGAACCCTTTTAGAAAGGGTCTCTATAGCTCTGTGCTCAAATTATTCTATACAGGACCTCTATGGTGTTGAAAATGCATTAAATGCAGAACAAACAAAAATCTTATTATAATTTATTATACCCTAACTTAAGACTCATGGAAGATCCATCTTTGTTCTGGTTAAGGTTGCAGTGCAGTACTCACACAGACCAGCAGGGCGGGGATAGGGGTGCAGTTCTTTAGGTGGATCATAGCCAGCAGATAGGGCAGGTGACCTTCTCTGGCCCCTGAGAAACACAACCTGCAAATAGACAGACACATATGTGAACACGGGTGCGTGTGTGTGTGTGTGTGTGTGTGTTTATTTGTTCATGCATGCAGGTGTGTGTGTGTGTGTTCCTACCTGGAGGAGGTGAACAGGTATCCATTGATTCCTCCGAAGGTGGACAGAGCTACAGAGATCGGCATCACCCAGGAGAACATCCCCAGCAGCTTTTCCCCAAACGTCTGGAAGAACACGACGACTCACGGGTCAGTTTATAGATTGATGGATTGATTGATTGGTTGAAGTCTGTCACACACTAGGATGCCCAAGCCTCTACAGACTTATAAGAGACTATGTTTCCAGAAAACTGAGGCACTTTTTTAGCATACAGTATATAAGACGGCATATTACTGATCCATCCATGTAAGGCAGGTTTGCCTCACCACAGCCACAGCGTTGGAGGCCAGGAGCTCCTCAGGGGTCATCGAGGAGAAGTAGGCAATGTTGGTCAGGGTGTAGACCAGGGTCACCAGAGGGATGGAGATGTAGATGGCACGAGGCAGGTTCCTAATAATCATAATAATATTAATACAGTTTGCATTATATTAAATGCTTAAAGAAGAAAATATTCACACAAAATATCGTCAGATGTCAGATGGCTGATGCAAAAGCCGATATCAGTTAAGCCCTACTCTGTGTGTGTGTGTGTGTGTGTGTGTGTGTGTGTGTGTGTGTGTGTGTGTGTGTGTGTGTGTGTGTATGTGTGTGTGTGTGTGTGTGTGTGTGTGTGTGTGTGTCGTACTTGCGTGGCTCCACCACCTCCTCGGTGACGTAGTTGAGGAAGTTCCAGCCGCTGAAGGCAAAGGAGGCCTGGAGGAAGGCCAGCGCTATCTGGCCCACTGAAGGGTCCTGGTTGAACTGAAATGCCACACTGGGCACCAGGGCATCATAGTGACCTAGAGACGGGGGAGGAGGGGGGCACAAGGGGTGTATATATATATATATATATATATATATATATATAATGTCATTGCACAGTGAAAATGCACTTATTGTAAGTCACTTTGGATAAAAGTGTCTGCTAAATGACTGTAATGTAAATTGGTCTTAAATTGAATTCCACACTGTTTTGAAAACGTCTTAAATTTGGCTTTCTGAAACCTGCAGATACAGTCTGTGTGCATCTTCATCACTGACATATGAAGGAACACAATATTCTGAGTGGACTGCAAACACTAAGATAACACATAAGGAATTAACCGTTTCTGCTGATTTGTTCATGTAATGTCTACTTATGTGCACCAGGGGTCAGCATCGTCAATACACTGCTACTGCTGTGGCCTCAGGATGTACACACACACACACACACACACACACACACACACACACACACACGCCACCCCTTTTTTTGCATTTTGTTTGCATTGCACATTATTATTATTTGGTTACCTGCCTTCCATGTGGAGCTCAGCGCTCCATGTAACAGCTGAATGTGTTGTGTCCATCATTCATTTAAAAGTCACTGAAAGTATTTGAATATTTGAAGTTGAAATTATTCAAAGAAACATTACATGCAAACCGTTGGTTTAACTGGCAAAACTCCCCTAGCCGAGATGTCCCAGTGCTGGTCTCAGATCATAGAGGATCTTGGTTTAAGTTCTGCTCAGAGGCCATTTTGACCCTGGTAGTTACATTGAACATTAATACAGTTGTGATTGACACATTATTGAAAGCTTCATCTTTTTTTCAGCCTCGCATTCAGACATGAACTCTGGGATCTGCCCAGTAGAACCACAGTCTTCTACTGTCGTCTACTGAACAGAGCCACTGAAGCAGTTGGACGTTAGGTGCCTTGCATCAAGGGCACCTCACTGGCAGTTGCCCAGATTTGATCTGGGGATTCAAAGCGTCACACACACACCTGTATTGCTCTGTTGGCAGTGTTTGTTGCGTATGTTTAAAAATCCCCATTTACTATATTCCTTTTAATGTATCCTGTTACTATTTGCTGCTGCAACAACCCCTTTCCCCTCACAGTGATCACTACAGTTTCATCATATTTTATTTCTCCTTCCTCAACACTGGAACCAGTCACTGTCATGGAGTATTTGGTTTACTTACTACAAGGAAGGTCGTCCTGGACTAAACTCATATTACTGTCTCATGTGAGCCTCAGATGTATGCACAGTATGTTTGCAGGCCAGGCTGGTTCCCCATTTATTAAGTATCAAATCAATCAGTGCATCAGCTGAAACCAAACCACAGCAGCTGCTATGAAGCAGCAGTGTGTATGCGTGTGTACCTCTACATATCTGGACCAGTCCGACCACTATGATCAGTCCCAGAGCGAGGAGTTTTCCCACGGTGAAAACGTCCTGGATCCTCGTCGCCCAGCGCACACTGGAGCAGTTCACCCAGGTCAGGAACACTGGACACACACACACACACACACACACGCACACGCACACAGAAAATCATCATTAGAAAGCAGACTTCATATAACACATCAGTACACCAGGAGAAGATCACACTAGAGAACTCAAACTTCAACACACAGACTCTGGACATAAATTACTCGACACACTAAAATGAAGCCAATCAATATATAAAACACACCTGTGATCTGTAAGTAAACTGTAAACTGTGTTTATAGTGCTCTATAATAGAATGTATTGTAGTAGTATATAACATATACAGTTATATAGTAGTATATAACATATACTACTACTGTACAGATCGTTTTCAGGGCTTGAAGATGTTTGTGTCGCTCATATTAACTGACTCAAGTCACAGATGAGGTTTTTAAATGGCACATGGACTTTTCCCAAAATGGTTTCTTTCCATGTGAGTTGATGCAGGACAAAATGGAGCTGGATTTGGAGTGCTGGTGAACATGCATGAGAAACAGATCTATATATAGACCTATCGTTTACACAACAAGAAAGAAAATCACAGATTGGGGCCTTTCACCCACTGCAGTCTTGGTTTTACTCCATCCTTTCATCTATTCTCGCCACATGCTTCGTATTTTCTGCTGTTTCTCAGTCCACCTCCCTCGCTCTCTTTTCTCTCCCCTTTCCTTCTCTTGCTCTTACTTTCTCTGTGAGCTCCAGAACAGAGGACGCGAACAGGATGTTTCTGAAGAGGGGTGCGGGAGGTCATGGTGGGGCCTCTAGTCAACCACAGTCAGGTGTCTACAACCCCACAATTGTTCACAGCAAGTCAGTAAAGTTTCATCATATGTCAAACACACTGCTCTGGATCTGTCCATGTCTCATGCAATTGGCTTTGTTACAAATCCGCCCCTTTTATGTGAAAGCACTCATAGCTGGATTGAAAAATCCAGAAGTTGGCAGAGCGAGTTGATAAGTGAGTTTGAGACTGGATTGCCAGTGTTTGGTTTTGAGAAGCCAGCGACCACAGAGGTATCCTGACTATGATGAACTTGTTTCATGAGCGAGGTTCCTGTCTGCTGGTGTCTGATCCAGCCTGTGATCACAAATGGATTATCTGCTGGTATTGGTTTAAATGAGTTCAAATGAAACTTTAATGCTCCCCGTTGTAGCAGCAGAAAATACAGCACACACACACACACACACACACACACAAACTAAGAGAGAAAGAGATAGAAAGGTCATCTCTCTGTAAATACAAAAGGTTTGTGGCATCACACACTTCCTACTTCCTGTTTCCCATTCCTTAGTGTGTGGGTGTATGAGTCTGTCTCCAGGCTCTCTCTGTTGCATCCTGTTTCTCTATAGCTCTCCCTCGCTCTCCATCTTATGTATCCCGTTTCCCTATAGGCCTTTTTGTCCTGTCGTTTCCAATGTCCCTCTCTCTCTCTCTCTCTCTCGCCCTCTCGCCCTCTCTCTCTCTCGTGCGAGCTTATGTATCCTCTATGTTTTCCCACTCCTCTCACTCTCAGTCTCTCCCTTCATGCAACAGCAAAGCGAGCAATGGGGGTTGTCCTCCATGTCATCCATCACCGGGTCATGGCTCCCCTCCCACCACAGAACTCTGAACAAACTGCTTCCCCTGCACACACACACACACACACACACCCACACACAGAACTGACACCGGCAGATTTTTGGCAGGAGGTTTTGGTGGCACCAGGCAGAGCCTTCTCTCCCCTACAACACCGTGGTGTTTTATAGTGGATTGCCCCGGGGGTGTTGCATGCATTTCCGTTCCCTGTGTTCCTGTGACACCCCCCCTTCAACTTCCCTCTGTGTTAACCCGGACAGGAAGGAGGTGCCGAGGGCTTTTAATGTGACAGCGCAGGTAAATCTGTATCCCGCTGTCAGAGCTGCTATTGAAGGTCGCCTCAGCACTGGAATACTAAACTAATTGCCGCTTTTTGTCTAAATGGATTCTGATCCCAATTCAGTGGGGATTTATCGGAGCGCTTTAACCTCAGTGATGCAGGACCTGGTCACTGAAATGGCAACTGCACCCCCCCGTACTTCCCTAAGTACAGCACAAGAGAGGTAAAAAAAAAAATGGGATAAGGGCAGCCTGAGGTAGTTGTTCCCTCCTCTACTACAGCATATGGATTTAATCCCATCCATGCTGGCAGTTTTGCTAGACTTGGAGTGCCGCCTGACTTCACACTTAAAGAATGTCCACTCTTGGCACAGAGTCAAATAGACACGTGGCAAACATATTACAGTCTTCCTGTCCATTGAGGAATGCTGCATATCTGTTGCAGTTGAGGCCCCGCTGTAGGAGCGAGCTGAGCCTTCGGCTTTGTTTCATACTGGAGAGAGAACATGCACATGTGCACCATAAATGTGCACATAAACTTCAAACATGCCTCGCGGTTAATATGTTAAAAATGCCGCTGCAGGGCTCCTATTTCAGGATTACCAGTGATGTTGATGGGGAAACTGGTTTCACTGTGATAGAAGTTCATCGCCTGCTGTGTGCTATTGGCAGGAATTCAAATTGATCAAGTGTCATTTATCTGCTGGTCTGCACAAACCCTGAATTTAAGACACACATAATCCATGTCCACCGACACTTTTCATGATTTATCATGGCATGGAGAACTTTACTCCTCCTGTGGTACATGTATGTTATTCAATAGGCACAATGACATACTATGTATACTATACAATGCTGTAGTTGGAATGTGTAAGTTTTTTTCCTGGAATGTAGATAAGTGTGTTCTCCGTCCGTTTCCTTTATCTACATTGTAGGCGTTTAATAAGAGGGTTTTGGTGTCTTGTTTGAGGACTCTTTGACAGGACACATGGCTGTTGATGCACACCAATTAGATGTTGGACCAATGACCTTTACGCTGTGTGATGGTCCCTCTCCCCGCTAGGCCATACTGCCAGGCCAGTCACTCAGTCAATTTTGTTTTTTTTCAATGAATAATTTTTTCCATCTGCAGAGCCGTAGTGGTCGTTGGTCTGGTGACTATACATGACCTCTTAAAGGTTAATTTTATGCCGCACAGAACTCATTTAACAGTAATGTAATTTTAGAGAGGATTCAATAAAACACACCCAGCCTGACTCTCAAACTCCTGATAAAAACTACAAGCATTACTACTATTACCTAATTTTTTCCCCCCAATACCTTTCTTTTATTGCCCGTTTGTTAAGCATTTTGAAAAGTACAAATCAAGCTTATAAACAACCACCCCTTCTATTACTACTATTAAAGTAGAGGCTGTATCTAGTTCATTTCTATTTCTGCTCAAAGATACTGGCAAGAAAGAAGGGTGACTGAATCACGTTATGATGTAGTTGCGGTTGAGTTGCAGCTTGCACGCAGCCATAGCAGAGGTCAAGTTCAAGACATGTGCACTGTTGTGTGGTTATCTAACAGTGGGATCTGTCAAAATAAAAGTTGACTAAACAGAATGGGCCTTTGAAACCTGTAAAAAAAATAATAATAATTGTAGAATTTCAAAAATACATGGGAGTCAATGAGAAAATAAGCATTCCATTATTCATTCCTACAAAACGTAGTTGTTGTTGATTCATGGTTTCTGTCTAGTAACAGTGATTCATATCTGACTGGGTGATGTGGAAGAGAACGTATCTCTAAAGAAGTTGGACGCCGGGCCTTTAAATTTAAAGCCCCACTTGCCCAACTCGCTTCGCTCCAGTTCTTCACTGCATATTTTTAGGACATTATTATTTGCTCATCTTAAGACAACTTGTTCTTGTTTTTGATTGTTTTACTATATTTCACTTATAAACTGTGGGATGTGGGTGAGCCATGGTCTGGGATTGTATGATGGTTGTTTTTTGTGTTTGTGTTTTGTATTTCTGTTGTACAGTTGATGCACCTATGTTCTAGGGACCCCCTCAAAAACGAGATGCGACATCTCAAGGGGTTTATCCCTTTAATAAAGTTCATAAATAGAACAGTGATGTTATCAGTCAGGATGTGGAAGCAGAAATTATCCAGAAATGGGTGTGCTGAGCACATGACTTAACCAGCGCTCCTATTCTTAGAAGCTGAATGACTCTCATAGAGTACATTCAGTAGGGAGGAGGTGTGTCCATATATCTAGGGTGACTAACATTCATAACACTAAACTAAAACGGGGGCCTCCATAACACCCAGCAGCCCAGACCAACAGTTAATCCAGGTAATCTCACTGTGTTTCTCCAGCCAAACACTAATGTCTAATATCTGTTTGGCCCAGATATTTCAAGATTTTTCTTTCCTACAATGACTTTATATCAATGTTTACTTAGAATTCTGTGTATTTCCTTTAGTTAGGTGATGATAAAGAGATGGTTGGATTTCATGTGGCAATCTTTACACAACTACAGAGGGAGGGGCAGATATAGTGTGTGTAAGCCTATGGCTAAAAGAATGTATGACTCTCCCAGTGAAAGCTGTGATTGGTGATGTCAACAGACAAGTGTGATTGTACAGATTGTGTCACACGGTGCATTGGGGCACCTTTATATTATTAATTTATCAGTTAATTTGATATCGGCTCTCTGGCTCCCTAGTTGAGCAGCTGCCTTCATGTTTTAGATGGAAAATAAAGCAACATTAGCAAACACAGCATATGAGGAAGCACTGCTGCTACAACAATGTGATTTATTATAAAATGCCAGTGTATGGGTTATCTTACGATCGTAAAGATTGAGCTGTATATATTGTCATATCTGTATGGCAGCGGTCCATGAAGAACCCAGAAGTAATCTAAACTAATTGGCATATGAGAAGAGGATCATGGGAGAATCTCAGCTAAAATGTAATTTATAGTTTAAGAAGTTGACTTCCCTTTCTTGTATAGATGCGTCCCAACACGAACACACTTGAGTTGTAGTGAAGTGAAGTGTCTTACTTCCACGTCCCTATGTTCCATGAACCTATCTTTGGCTCTTGAGGATGAGGTGGTGTAAAAGGCTTATCGACCTGTTCCCTCTGGCTCCTGTGTCTTTCCCTGCCACACTGGCTACCACCAAGTAGCCAATGTCAACTGGCCAATGGGATCCTCCGTCATTGATTGGCAAGGTGTCCTGCCCACTTCCAGTTCCCATGGCGCCCAGTGACAAGGGCGTCACGGTAACCGTTATGAAAACAATGCACAATGGCGGAGACACACCCTCTCATTAGCGGCGGCTACAAAGGCTGGCACCATTATGTAGTCTGACACTGATACACACACGCACACACCAGACCCCTGACCTAACCAGTCAGTTGTAACATTCTGTTGTCAAAAATAGTGGAACTCCATTTGCATGCTCTATAAATGGCAAACCCGACACACACACACACACCTCTCCATCCAGTTAAGACAAGCCCAAACTGGCTGATGTGTTGACATGTTACATCAGCCTCACGCACACGCACATGCACACGCACACGCACACGCACACGCACACGCTATTGGCAACCATCAGCACACTGCAAACTATCAGAATATTATACTACCATCCAGCTGGGGTGAAAATAGCTTTATTTGGTGTGCAGAGTTTGTTTTAACCTTTTCATTTTTCATTTCACTGGGCTCCCTGCTCTTTTTCAGCTTCACTGTGCTTCACAAGCATACAGCTCTATACACTTCACACTGAGCTGACCAGTACAACCACCGTCTTCTACTGGTGGCAACTGAGCAGCTCCACAGCAGCAGGTTGTTTGTCCTGCTGGTTGAACAGGTTTCCTAGTGAAGACAGGTGATCTTGGCAAATACCTCACACATCCCTACGGAGGATAGAGACAGAGAGAGAGAAAACACATCCTTGTCTTCTCCCTGACCCTCTGTGACCTCTGACCCTTGACCTCTTTACTATTGGATTTGAAGAGATGGCCACCATGGATGAACAGACAAATAATAGACCTACAGAAACTGAAACTTCATCAACAGAAAATCCAAGGAAAAAGATGTCACAGTACTGGACACACTGTTTGATTGACAGGTGATCTCTGGGAAGGGTAGTGAAGAAAGACCACAGCAATGAGAGTTTTGCAGCAAAGATGGAGACAAAATCAAAACGAAGAAGTCAGTCTTTAACTTGTCTGGTTAAAAAGGAGTTGAAAAAAAGGCTGTTCAGGACTCACAGATACAGATGGTGGAGAGGAGTCTGGTGGCGATGTACGGGGGCAGGCAGTTCTGGAAGGCGGGCTGCAGGACGTAGTTGGAGAAGGTGAGGGCGATGACGGCCAGCGTGGTCGGATACATGATGAGGACAGCACTCCATAACAGCAAGAAGCTATAGGACGACCAGAGACAAGGCACAAAGGATTTCATACGTTACAGTATAACTGAAACTTATAGAATATGATATTGATAATAACAATGATAAGATTAGTAGTAGTAGTACTACTACTACTGCAATTTTTTTCTATTAATCTTTTTTTGCATCTTTGTTAAGCACCTCTGTTTTGAAAAGTTCTTTATATAAATATGTTATTATATTATTATTATTATTATTAATAATAAAAAGGTTCAGCTTTACTTTCTTTGCACGTCAACATGCAGAATTGTTTTAATTATTTTGTAAAAAATACAACTGTTCACCAGGCAATAACAATAGCTATCGCTATTTCTTTATTGTTAAAAATACTTCAACGGTTTCCAATATTTACATTTTATTAAAATTTTCTGTTTCCATTCAGCCTCTCTCATTTGATTGAGTCTTTGGTGGAAACCCAGTACGAGAGAGTGAGTCATTTTGAATGTTAAATTTTTTTTTGAAGTTTTTTTTGAACTTCTTTTGAAGTTTTGGTGTTCATAAGCCTCTTGGGTTTTCTGATCCTTCGGTTCTCTTTTTTTCTGTGTTTTATCATTTCACACATTCAAACGAATGAACTAAACTAAGCTACACTATATGAAACTAGTGATACTAGCAGAGCAGGGCCTCTCAGACTAACAGCGCTGTTCTAGCGTCAGTTTTCATGTCACAAGGTCACAGGAACATCACAAGACATCCAGAGCTGATTGGTTCCGCATGAACAGCTATTAAACCAGTCATCCTGCATACAGACCCTGTACTGCTGTGACAAGGCCCAAACTGTGAATTATACCTAAGTAGGCTAAAATATGGCTAAGTAGGCTAAAATGTGGTAAGGTGAAAACCTGAACGCACAACATCAAACCTCTCTGAACGCAGAGGGGAAAAGAACGTTGACGTGTGTTGTTGGGTTTTGCCTCATCACTGAATTTATTTTCATCCACTTTTCTTTTGAATGCTCTCCTCTTTATATATTTCAATATTCTTGGTTTGATGCCTTCTTGTAAAGCACTTCGTAAACTGTACTTGTAGATAAGTGCTATTAAAACAAACTTTATCATTGTTATCGAGTTTGGACCCTGAATACATTCCATGTGACGGACTAGCCAGCCGATCAGCCAGTGAAACATAAAGGACCATAAGATAGTGTATACCATATTAAACACAGGCAACAGGTGTGGGCTAGCAGTTAGAGACACCCTCCAGTTACTCAAAGGTCACAAACCTGACCCCACAATAGCGAATGCGCGTCAAACAGCGTAACAGTGTCATGTTAAATGCCCTGGAGCATAGCACCTGTTCAGTTACTGTGTCAACTGAGAGCGTCAGCTAAGTGTGTGCTGGGTGTCTGTTGTTTCAAACGGTGCACAATGCTTCAGTGGTCACAGTAGTAAATGCTGGTTTCCATTCCAACCTTGCAGCTCATACAAGGTGCATGAACCAAAAAGAGTCAAAAGGAATGACAAGGGGAAGTGGGGAACAATTTGACAAAGCTTTGATAATGAAACCAAGCGTGTTTTGGTTTCACTAGACACAGGAGAGTTGAAAAGATAAAATCACTAGCAGAACTGCAGGTGGTACTTACCCCACCAGCCCTCCGAAGATCTCCGTCACATAGGAGTAGTCTCCTCCAGACTTGGGAATGGTGACACCCAGTTCAGCATAGCACATGGACCCGAGGGCACAGATGCCCCCTCCCAGTACCCAGACAATGAGTGACAGCCCCACTGAGCCTGCATGCTCAAGCACTCCTTTGGGAGAGATGAAGATCCCAGAGCCGATGATGTTCCCTGCAGGGTGGAAAGTCAGGGTTAATTCACACCTACATATAGATCAGCAAACTTTTAACTAGAAGGCACTCACAGAACGCAAACCTCTGCCACCGCTGAACACTTCTTTATCCAAATTTTAAGTTGAATTGATTTCTTGACCCTGTAGACACCCTTAGGATTTGGAATCAGGTCCCTGTTAGTTTCATAGTTATGGCTAAAAAAGATAAGTCATCACAGTGATACAGATGTTGGACTTCTGCCATTACTAACTAACATATTGTTCCTTGGCCTCTCCGTCCACCAAATTACATAGAAATCAGTTCATAGGTTTTTGAGATATCATGCTGACAGACAAACTAACAGGGTTGAAAACGTAACATAAGGAAATAGAAACTGCAGGTTAAACATAGAAAGTCCAAAAAGCTTCTAAAAACATACCAGACCTAATAATAATAATAATAATAATAATAATAATAATAATAATAATAATAACAACAATAATGAAAAAACATTTCAACTCAATTTTGTTTAAATTACTTGTACTCAATTACTTGTTTCCGATCTCCTAAAACCACCTCGTCACCAACATCATGTTTGTCTCTTTTGGGACTTTTTGTCCTCAACCTACAATTACAGGTTATTTTTTAGACATTTATCTGACTCTCTTATCCAGAGTGACTTCCAATGAGTGAACAGTAGAATTCCAGTCAATTCCTAGATCAGCAGCATTACAAACAGCTAAGGATGTCAAGGGTCAAGGACTAACAAGAGATGAAACATCTCTGGATTTACTTACAGATAATGCCAACAACTCATACTACCCTTAAATCTTCAGTATTTTGTCATTGATCAGGGTGGAGTCGGCAATGCTGAAAATTTCAAGACAAATACATTTTTTGGCCCTGAAAGTAGCCCGCTGAAATTATATCTCCAGTATTGATAGGTAGTCATACAAATGTAATTTTGTTCAATATCTTTAAAAGTTACTATGTGCAACTTTGTCACTCATCTTGACGGGCTCTCTAATTTAAAAAAATAAATAAAAAAAGCATCTAGCCTGAGGGCGAGGTAAACGGCATCCACAAAGCCACCACAGGCACGATATGGATTACGCAATATGAAATATGTAAACATAACATTATTAAAATATCAGTATACGTACATAAGGAAGAACTGGGGCCATTAGGAAAAACATTAGTATAGAAATAGTGTATAAAAGAATAGTATAAAAAAATGTATGAGTGACATTATAAATAAACAAAAATAAATAAAAATTCGATAAAATATTTTTTTTGTATTTATTTGTATTTTCCACAACATTTGTATAATATGGAAGTAAACACTGTGCTACAGCCATAAAACCTGAGAGGGTGTTCTTTACTGCGATTGTGGATATGAATGTGCTTAAAGTAGGCTGTGTCTTGTACCACTTATAGCACCGGAGTAAACATAACCACAGTAAAGAACGTCGCCTCAGGTACTCAAGCTTTTATACAACAGTTACCAATGAAATAATGTCTGAAAAGGTTTCTTCAAACTGGTGGCTCTGTGGGCCAAGGCGCCTACAGTGCATCCACCATGTCCTGGGATCAGATCCAGCCTGGGACTCTCAGGACGTCATTTCCCTCCCACTTTTCCCTCGCTCTGTATTGCACTCTGAACTATCAAATAAAAACAGCCCAAAAACAATCCCCCAAAAAGACTAAACAACAGCTGTCACAGCAAAACCTCCCACATGTTTACCTCCCTTCTGAACAAGGTTAGGAAGAGAGGAGTCTCCAGCCAGAGATCAGTCCAGTCCATCCACTGTAACCAGTTTGGCTGACAGAAACCCACCCGAGCGCCATCCCAGTTAGAAAGCCCTGAATGCCCTCTAATGATGCAGAAGCAGTAGATTTACCACTGTCAGATTTGATTTTGGAGGCTGTGGTGACATGTCGAGTGGTTACATAATGCCTGTGTTTGTGCTTGTGCTTTCAAGAAAAAAAGCGGCATCGCAGCTGAACGGGTGAATCAGAGTCCTCCTGACCTCTCGGCTTCTCGGCACTGCACAGATTGATGACTAATTGATTCAAAACCATTAATCAGAGTAAGGAAACATGATATCTATAGAAGCTCTGCCTGGGTTCTTATAGAGGAGCAGAGAGTAATCTATGAAACCAAAAACACAGTGTCTGGATACAAAAACAATAAAAATTATTTCTGAGAGTAATTGAGACTTGAGATTAAAGATTATTCTTCGTTAATGGTCAAGCAAAAGCTGTCTGTGTTAGCTTTAGCTGGGGCACTATCAATTTCCGACTGAGGAAAAATAATACACTTGACCTTGGCTACAAGACTGAGAATGATAACATTGAGATTATAGTGCCACGGTGTCGGCTGCAGGGCTCCCCAGGTCTTACACAGCGGAAGTGTTGAGTGATGTTTGTTAACTTTAGATGGTGTCAAAAGCAAACCCGATGCAGTGTGATGTTTCCTTTCACGGGCAAATCATGGTTTATGATCGTTATCGCCATAAACATAGGGAATATTTGAGAAACTGTAAACTGTACTGACACTGGGAAAGACAGAGGCAACTAACTACGTGGGCAGCTCCTACTAGTGTGAACACCACAAACTGACAACCACATCCTTTTGAACCCCGCTTCCTGCTGTAATATCCAACCCATGTCTCCCTTCTCCTCGGTGCGTGTTCACTGTAGCGCTCACTGAAGTATGGAGAGGAGGGACTGCCTGCTATCCATTAAGAAAAACAAAAGCAATGGGCAGCTACTGTACCATAACACAATGGAAACATCTAAAAAGCAACCTTTTTATTACCTCACACAAAGTTTCTTAGATGTTATGATTTATGGAATTCATGAGTTTGAAGGTGAAGAAGCCATCAGAACAAATCCCTTACACTGTACACAAAATGTGGCTGAATTAGAGGTGTGAATAGGGACATCAGTAAAATCACATTTCTTTTTCAGATGCCACAAACAAACTTGATTTTTTCTCTCAAGCACCGCACTCTCCCCCCGCCTCCACAGGGAGGTCAGAGGTCAGGTTCAGCTACAGAGCAGCACCTGCTGGTGGGGAGTCAATATCTTGCTCAAGGACACTTCAGCAGGGTGGATGCTTGCTTGAAACAGGGTCTTGAACCAAGGTCATCCAGCTGAAGGACGATCCCTCTGACCACCAGGAGTCATTTCAGGATGGAGTGAAAAGGAACGTGAGGACCATTAGATTCAAGATCTTTATTTGTCACATACACACGGGGTGTGCAGTGAAATGAAAAAGTGGCAATGTTCAACAGGAATGTGCAAAAGGGCAACAGTACACAGTATTTACAATAAAAAAACAAAACACAATATTTACAGTATTAAAGTAAGAGCTCTTATATAAAAAACAACACAATACAATATAGGATATAGGAATGTCAGGAACCAAGGTGATCTAGTCATCCATCCATCCTTTAATCTATTTATTCATTCTACTGTATGAATGCATCATATGGCCTTATTTCAGTCTGCATGGTGGATAAACCACTCATGAGATTTTCTCTCCTAGATTATAAACCGACAGCAGCAGCATCTGGAGTGGATTATAACCTGTTGCTTTCAGGGCTGCAGTGTGGTTATGGGACTGCATACAGGACCCCAGTCTGCCTCAACAGCATCACATACTGGAACCCAGTCTGCTACAGTATCACATACTGGAAGCCAGTCTGCCTCAACATCACATACTGGAACCCAGTCCTCTACAGCATCACATACTGGAACCCAGTCCTCTACAGCATCACATACTGGAACCCAGTCCTCTACAGCATCACATATTGGAACCCAGTCCGCTACAGCATCACATACTGGAACAGTAATATTCTTCTTCATTCTAAATCACACCTGTGTTATTCTAATGTAAGTTTCCGGCCTCACAGTACCATGAGTGAAAACAATGTTTCAGGATGTTGGAATCAATCACCTAACTCCCGATAGTGTTAATGCCTTGCTCAATTTACTGAGCTACACAGGGGAATTGGACCCCTAACTCTGACAGCGTTACTGCCTTGCTCAACTCGCAGCACCACGTGGAAAATCCTCTCCATGAGCGTCTTTCTAGTCCAACACGAGTGGATCCAGCCACGTAGACAAGCTCTGCCCAGATCATCCGCAGACTGATGCAACAGTTTCCATCCATACCCTGAAATCCTGCAACCCGGTCTGGACCGGAACATCAGCGGTTGACCCGTCCGTGCGTGCGTAAAAGCGACCTTTCTGCGCGTAATATTGTGGTGACGTTGTGCCAAAGCCAGGCTGGCAAAGCATGTCAAGAAGGATTTATCAGATCCATAGTCCACGCAGCCCACCAGTGCAGACACATGACAGCGGACCTGGAACAAAAACTTACTCCCATTGTGTGCCATAATGTTGTTCCTTCAACAACTCGCTCTCCCCGCGTTACGGTAGTTATTCCTCCAGCCAGTCGCTCATTTAAACGCGGTTCCCCGTTAACTCTTCCATCCAGCTGCCACCGCCGTGGCGACTCACTCCTCATAAATAATAAAAACAAAAGCTGTCATGTACTCACCGATGATTATAGCGCACGCGCTTAAAAGTCCAATTTCTTTTTTCAGAGTGACTCTGTCGCTCCCAGAGGACTTTTTATCCCTGTTGTCTTTGTCCTTCATCTCCGGCTGGGAGCAGTGCCTCCTGTCCGCCTCGGTCCGGTCCATACGCAGAGTGAAAGCTGAACCAGGCTCCGCTTCACCGGGCCGCCCTTATATACAATACTGATGCACGGAGGAGGACGTGCGCATGCGTAAATCCCCCCTTAGCTTGAATATCAACAAATCTCCACCTTACCTGATCAAGGTGTGTCGGGACTCTGAGATTTACACCTGAAGCTGCGTGAGCGTTGACGGTATAGATACGTAGATACGGGCAAACAACCACTAATGTCAAACAAACATGTATTAAATGTACTCTAGATGTGATGTTGTGGTAATTAAAAGGTGAATAAACTATGACCTCGTGAGCATCATAAACCACTAATATGAATACAAATCAATTACATTTCCATAAATGTATGATTTGTTTTGCTTTAAAAGACCCTTCTTCATATAATATACACAATACGGCTAACTATGTATAATATGGGTTCAAGCCATTAAGGTTCATGCCAATCCTAATGGGTGCATGGGTAAATTCAATTGTGTAAGTCAAAATTGTATTTAGGTTTGTTTAAAGTCTCTGACCCTTGACCTCCTTGGTTGGTTTGAAAACATACTGCAAGTTAATAGGAGGTTATTGACTCTGGACAACTTCTTGCACAGGGAAAGGTGATGATTTATTGACAAGTGCAGGAGATTCCATGTGTAAACTCAAAGAAACCAATAACAAAAAACAAAGTATCTATAACTTCAGCAATGTGTGCACATCAGCACAGCCTTACCCGTACTGCACCTTCACCTTGATCTACAGACTCACTCTCTATATATAGAGAGGTCCATCAACACCTTTACAGTCCCAGAACAAGCCATGCTGGCTACAGGGTGGAGATCAATTTACCCCTGACACCAGGTTACCACAGTATTCACTAATTATTTCTCAGGCTTCATGAAACACAACGGCACAGTAACCCTGGTAAATAAATCAACGATTTGTAAATGCATAAATCTACAGCGATACAAAACATAATCATAATAATGAAAACACCCTCACACTTGGTATTGCCCGTGATGTCATTGATGACATCTTCAAACACATTATCAACAGGAACCAGCGGGCGGCCTCCGCCCCCTCAGTGTTCCCAGGACTGGTGAGTGTAATGTTTGACAGACGGTTTAACAAAGGATTGAAATTAAATGAAATGAAAAACAATATGGAAACTAAATCAATACCTTCATTTACCTTCAGTTAACAGTTAATAGAAATGCTACGTGTAGAAATAGAAATGTTATGATGTAGCCATGAATGATTGACAGGTAATGAAAGAAAACAAACAGGAGTGTATTAATATATAAGTGTATCTCAACATATGAAATGATGTAACATACAGGTGATATACAGTCTGTGTGTGTGTGTTCATGTGTACTCTACAGTATATAATCATCAATATCTCCAATAACTTCAAACCATTCCAAATTCATCGATTTATTCCCATCTCTGTGTTGTATAGAAACACAAACATGGTGTCAATTGAAATCCCGTAAATGTCACACGGGTAACGGCTGCCACTTCCATGCCCGTGGGAAGCCATTCCAGTCTTCCTGCCTATTCAAGTAGAGTTTTACCTGAGGCAGTTACCTGCTCAGGTACAGCAGAGTTTTCACCTGGGATCTGCCCCTGCCATGAGCTCTCAGATTTCAGTCTTGGCTTCAAACTATACGAGTCACTCAGACTCGGCCAACCAAACATATTGGAGAAATTCCTGTCTGACTTGGGCTGGTGTGGAGACTTGAACCTGTTTGTGCCACAGGAGAATCTGCTGACCGTTGACCCCAGACTCACCCCAACTATCCCAGACTCACCCGGACTAGCCCAGACTCACCCGGACTAGCCCAGACTCTCCCCAATGGTCAGAATGGTCCAGTCGGGCTTACAGTCAACATAAACATACATACATACATGACATACATACATGACATACATATTGACATACATGCTGTTCTATGTATGGGTGTCATCTGCACCCATAGGCATTGAAGGAAGCGTGATCGAGTAACTCATATTCCACTACGTCTGTTGTTGTGTCGGTGTCAGTGTCAGCATTGCGTCAATCCTAGCAGCTGTTTCTTTTGAAATCGACAGAGAGAAAAAGGCATCTCCCACCACGTTCAGCAATGTGCAGAATGTGGTTGACAATGTGCACAAATGTGAAGAAAAGCCAGACACTAGTGTATTACAGTTACCTGCTTTTTGGAGTATGTTGGTCACCTGGAAAAATGTGACTTTTATTTTTTTGAATTGAACTTCAGTTATTTTTTTGTTTGCACGCTTCCATCAAAAAGTGATGCAATGCCAACACAACTCCAATGCAATGCAGCAGTGGAGCAGCGTTCACTGATTTTTTTGGAACTGAAATCTTCACTTCCTTGTGAAGGGAAAACTTCCAAGAAAGCATTCCCTCCATGGCTGATGGCAGTAGTGGAATTTGGGGGTAAGGGTTCAATGTAAGTGTCCAAGGACATTTTGTTTATCTTGATGCTGCTTGGCACGTGTGTGTGTGTGTGTGTGTGTGTGTGTGTGTGTGTGTGTGTGTGTGTGTGTGTGTGTGTGTGTGTGTGTGTGTGTGTGTGTGTGTGTGTGTGTGTGTGTGTGTGTGTGTGTGTGGTGTGTGTGGTGTGTGTGTGTGTGTGTGTGTGTGTGTGTGTGGTGTGTGTGTGTGCATGTAGATGATGAGTCAGAATTAAGAGGAGGGAGAGAGGCACTTCACCACAGAATGATTTATCGTTTCCCCCTGTGGTGTGTTTGTTTTTCATGCCGACTCTAAAGCCCCCTACCCCCCCACCACCACTCATGGCAGGCTATCCTTAGGCCCACAGCTGCAGCTGAATGTCACAGTGTTTGTGTTGAGCATTTCTGGGTGACGTTTGGCTGAGTGTCACCCACAATCCTTTCCTCTGCTGTCAGGAAACAAGGAAGTGAAGACTCCAGTGAGATCTCCAACATTAGAATTGCTTTGGCAATATATAAAAAGCTAAACTGCCATGACACAGTTATTGGGTTGAATATAATTAAGAGAGGGAGAGAAAAAAAGAGGGATTTTGGCTTTGGTCTTGAACATCGCTGCCCCTTTCAGAGGAAGAGGAGGAAATGAAGGAGGAGCAGGAGGAGGAGGAAGAAGAAGAAGAAGAAGAAGAGTGGGAGTGGGAGTGGGAGGAGGAAGAGGAAGAGGAAGAGGAAGAAAGTCTCTTTAGTAGACTGGGGCATTGTCCCTGTAATTGGTAGTTGAAGCTTGATTGCTCTCTCTCTCTTTCTCTGTCTGTCTGTCTGTCTGTCTGTCTGTCTGTCTGTCTGTATGTCTGTCTGTCTGTCTGTCTGTCTGTCTGTCTGTCTGTCTGTCTGTCTGTCTGTCTGTTCTGGGAAGCTAAACTGCAGTCTCTGTGTGGCGATTAAACGTGTTATCACACACTATCCGCATAATATCTTCCAAAAACGTTATGCACCTGTGTGTGCTATGAATGCTACACTTTTTGCAGAGTGTTTTGGTTTTGACCTTCATGTGTGGCCTTGAGGGACTCACCTCCTGGGAAAGACCCTTAGCGCCCCCCCTTCAGGCAACCCACCACCCCTCCTAGTGGGTATATACAGCCTTTTTCTTTGCTTGTCGAGCTTTTAATATTAAATTCCTTTAAATTTGTTTTTTTTCAAAAACAATCTGGTTATTCCTGCACTTGAAAAAACATTTTTCAACATGCATAGTTTCTCACAACACATTCACAGTGCTGTATTGTAGGTACTTGTGTATTTAATCTTATATTGATGTGTTACACTTTTACCAGACCTTTGACCTTCCTGTATTTTCCCCCTCTATGTGCTTTGGCAATACACGTGTCAAACCAATCAAGAAAGATGAAGTTGAAGAACTGTGCTTCAACCTGATACAGATGCAACAAGATTTACTTCAGTAGATTCCAGATTTACTTGTTTGTTTACTGGCAAAACAAGATCTACGTTGCCCTCAACCTCTCCCTCATGTCTGGACTGATTCTCATTGATTCTCCTTGAGTTTCAGTAGGAAAACAATCCTAATCCATTTCTAACAACTTCCTGCCCTCATCCCTGGAGAGAGCTAGTGTTTGTTTACCAACCCCCTCCTCCCACCCCTCAGACTCCATGCCCCTCGAAAGGTAACTTGACACCTTGTTTCTCATCCCACCTGCTTGACTGGCCTGGAAACCAGAGACCTGAGAGAAAACACACACACACTCATGTGCACGGTACTGGCTGATACAGATTAGCAGGCTGACAAGGCTGCCAATCTGACAGGCTACATAACTATGAAGTATTGTCGTAAAACTTGTTGACTCGATGTGAGAGGTTGTAGTAAGAATGTGTGCTTTTCAGTCACAGGAAGTATTCATAGTCAGGAAAAATCTAGGAATAAATTCCTTACCAAGACATTTCTTCACCAATGTGTTTGTAAAGGTGTCTAATAACACATATAAAAAGATTTAAATTCAACTCCCATAGGAAAACCTGTGACAGCTGCTGAAAGTTGGGGTACCCGGAACCTTATCTTTGAAAAATCGAAAATGTTTATTTCTGCCTTAAGTACCTTGTGAGGGGTCAAACTAGGGGTTTTTCATGGTTCTGAAACGATTGCAAGCATTTATTTTGCACTAAAACCACTCCTTGGCGGAAAAACGGCCACGCCCACTTTTACATGCAATAAAGAGCTTTATTAGTTTATTTCAATATCTCGAATATTAGTTAGAAAACAATACTGATCCACAATGTCAAATGCTTCATGAGTCAAGGTCTGAGTCTTCTCCAGACTCTACACCATCATGAATACAATTATTGCATGTAATGCCTTTACAATTTCCACATGCTGAGATACACTTGACAGCTTGTGAACCGGAGTAGCTCCTCAGGAGCCATGGGGTCTAGTGTTGGAACTGGCTCATAACCATGAACCCCTACCATCCATCCATATTCACTGGGGTCCAAAGACATGCTCTGCAGCAGAATCCAGTCCCGGGTTTGGAGATAGGCACGGAGAGAATGCTGTGCAGCTGCACCCTCTGTTGGCGGTAGAGTCTCTGGTTTGATCAGCCCGGCCGCCGCCTTCTGCGAGAACATGTTGTATCGAATTGCACCCAAAATAGTACCTGGTGCGTGGTAAATGTGCTGGAAAATCGCAATACCAGCCCTGATCACCGCGTCCTTAGTAGCATGTACATCGAGGAAGATGTCCATGTGTTCATCAATGTCCCCTGCACAAAACCTGTCAAATAGCGTAGTTTTCCCATGGCCTCCGATTGCAGAAACCGTATCACAACCGGTGAAGGTGTGACAAAGGAGCAGGTAGCGCCTCTGTCTTTCAGAGAGAGCTTCTTGGATCCTCCTGACATTGTAAGAGCCCTTCGACGTGGTTAAGAAGAGTGGATGGTTGGTGCTTGAGCTATGGTGCACCAGCATTACCAGCACGTCCATGTCTTCTGCCCGCACCTGAAAATAGAACAAGATATGTGCAAAGCGTCTTGAAGTGTGCAAAAACAGGGAACTTAACAATTGTCAAGTTATTTAACAATGCTAATACTCTTTTTGTTTAAAGTAATCATTGTTAATGTAAGTAAAATACCTACAAACATTTTAGTGACCTCAACAGAGTCATCTGCAGCAGCAGCCAATGCCGCTCTCACAATCGAAGTGTCAGCATCATTGTCACACTGCTCCACGGTGATCTGACGTTTCCGGAATGTTGAAGAGAGGAGGTGGATGAGCTCACTCTTGTTATGAGTGTTGTCCATGAACTTTGCCCTTGGTGTCAAATGTATCATATCCGGTCGAATCTGTAGATCACAGCAGGAGTTCTTGGTACGCCGGATGTGGTCGTGATCTTTTGGCGAGCTGCTATAGCCATCGAAGACCACAATGATCTTCTGAGAGCGACTGCCAAGACACTGCACGTAGCTCAGGTAACTGTCAGCAATCTCCTGCCAAGTCTGACCTTGTTCCCACTTCACCATGTAGAGAAGCCATCCGCCATCAACCACCAGGCTGGAGCAGGGCTGGTTAGTGAGGTTAAGCGGATCGGTCAACTCCTTCAGGCTAGTCTTGGAAAAGCCTGCTTTGTTCGCCTTGTTCATTTTCTGGTCTTTGTTACTGAACAAGGACAAGGGGGAAGGGAGTCAGCTCATACTCTAAGCTTGTCTCGACTGTCATATCCCGTTGGGCGAAAATGATCAGTCGGTTGAACAACTTGAGTGAGTTTAGGTGAATCTTCTTCTCACTGACCTTGGGAATCTTTCTGAGCGATGACAGGGCCTGTACCTTGAACTTCACCTCCATGGTCGATGTCACTGACTGTCCATCCAGCTTTATCTGCATCTCCCTCCCTACTTCAGCCACTCTTTCAGCGTTGACTGCGTCATCTGCAGTGCTTGTGAATCCTGTTGAGAAGGACACAAGCAACTGCTTGTCTCGATCGTGGTCGAAGGGGTTGTTCTCAAACCATTTGAGGGCAAGTTCAATCGCTTCAGCATCTCGCTTCATCCGTGTTTTGGCAAGGTCTTTGTGGAGTGGACCATGTTTCTTGACACCTTCCTCCATGCGCTTGTTGACATCAGAGAAGTGGCTGAGGGTCTGCACCCAGCACTTGTGGCCAGAATCACTATTTCTCAAGTAATAGTAAGTAAGATCATTTGTAAGATAATTTGATGATAGTACACACCTTATATATTATTTATATATGCATATTATCAATGTAGTGACATGAAATATTTCCAGTTGTAAAAAAAAATGTAGATAATAGATGTAAAATCTTCTTGCAGTATCTTGCTGAGTGGTGGATATTGTTATTTGATATGTGTGGAGTCTATTGTGTCTGTCCATGATCCACACAGGAGAGGGTTGCAAATGGCTTGAGCATGTCTGGCACCTACCACTCACTTGCTGCGAATGCCAACCAACTACAACAGTTACCAGTAAACAATAAGTAGTTACCATGGCAAGTATGTGAATAAATAAACTAATAAAGCTATTTTTTAATTTACATGCACCCAGCCATATTTATTTTCACCAAAAAAAAAGGGTTTACGATGAGCGGTAAAAGTGGGCATGGCCGTTTTTCCACCAAGGAGTGGTTTTAGTGCAAAATAAATGCTTGCAATCGATTCAGAACCATGAAAAACCCCTAGTTTGACTCCTCACAAGGTACTTAAGGCAGAAATAAACATTTTAAATTTTTCACAGATAAGGTTCCGGGTACCCCAACTTTAAGCAGCTGTCACAGGTTTTCCTATGGGAGTTGAATTTAAATCTTTTTATATGTGTTATTAGACACCTTTACAAACACATTGGTGAAGAAATGTCTTGGTAAGGAATTTATTCCAAGATTGGCCAAATATCTGATAATATTCCCTGACTATCACACATCCGTAATTCTAATAAAGTCGCAGAAAAGATGCACAGATGTGTATATCAACGTTTTTATAAATGCCACGACAGCTGCAATGCAGTGATTTCAACATCTTGGAGTATACCTGTCTATAACAAAGTATAAAAGTTTATTTGTGCATGGAGCGCCACCCACCACCATGCAAGTTGATCGGCTAAAACAATAGGCGGCCAAGCCTAGGCTACTTTTCGTTATTGAAAGTGTTGTTTCACCTTTCTATAAATATTTAACATCTCTGTATCTATATTGTACCTGTAATTATACAAACTTCTGAATAATGTTAATCTACAGTCCCCCACAATTATTGGCAACCTTAGTAAAGAGGAGCCAAAAAGGCTGTAAAGAGTAAACAACACAAATAGTGTCCTGAAGATTTAAACAATTAGCATTTTATTCACCTGCAACACAAATCATTTTCAATGTGTGTTTTATTCTGAGAAGATGGCTGATGTGACTGTTGGCACCCAAAGCTTATTCAGGCCTGTACTTGAGTAGAGTAGTCGAGCTTTAAGGATTTAGCGCCTCGCTGCATTCCTCTGGTCCGTCTGCTCCTAAATGACATGCGGCTGCACAGTTTCAAAGACCAACAACTCAAATATACTTTTAGAAATACAGAAAGAAAAAAACTAATTGAAATATTAATTAATTCATTAATAATATTCAATGTTATTGATATTAAAGTTTGATTGCAGCTGACAAGATTTTACTGGCAGTCAGAAAGACTCGATTGAGACAGAGACTTAAAACATTTCCTTTCAATTCACGTATTCTTTTAACCTTCTTGAAAGTGTTTCCTATTTTATCTATATAATGTATTTTATTTGTATATTTATTTATATTTATTTTTATGTGTATGTATGTATTTTATGCCTTACTGTAAAGCACTTAAAGTTCATTATTACCCTTATTAAATAAGGGTTAAAGATAGGGTTGAAAGTAGAGGTGTGTGGTGCAGAGCTCAAACAGAAAACCAAAACTCTCTCTCTTGCTGCCGCTCTCTCTCTCACAGACAGACACACACACACACACACACACTCACACTCCCAGCACTTCCTCTCCAGCGGGGCACTACAGTTTAAAGAGTCAAGTCGTTGAGTTGCGGCAGGCGAATGTTAACGAATGCACAATTAACTTGGAGGCCGGCCTCCCTCTCCAAAAGGAGGCCCCAACAAAGAGAGGAGAGGCTTTGTTGGCCACAGTAAGGCAGGCTGAAACACTGGCCACAGTGTGGTGGCTGGAGGGGAGGAGGGGGAGGAGGAGGAGGAGGAAGAGGAGGAGGAGGAAGAGGAGGAGGTGGAGGGTGAAGAGGTGGGGTGAGGAGGAGAAGGCTAAAATACTGTGGCGGGAGGAGCTGTGCTGTAAACTAATATATCACAGTACAGAAGGAGGAGGAGTGAGAAGGAAGAAGAGGATTGTGTGTTGGTAAGAAGTCTCCTCTGGCCTCAGAAAGAGATGTCTATTGATCTGGATATATAATTCATCACTTGATGGAAAGACACAGGAGGAGGAAGAGGAGGAGGTGGGGTCTTCGGTAAAGGGCTGACTGAGCATCTATCATCACCATTCATCATCAGGTTCCTGTGTTAACCTGCATGGTTCATCCGAGTAGGATAGACTGGACTAGATTGGATTAAATTGGATTATTGCAGCAGCAAATCAAAGCAGAATATAAACAAGAATAAAGCAAAAAAAAACAACTGGGTCCAGCTGATATGTTTCTGTTTGATTCAAATTCACTTCTTGCTGGCATGTTGGAGTAATGCAGCAGCATTTCCTGTGTTCCCCGACGCAGCTCTCACATGGATTAAACAGGGGAAGTAAATCAGCACTAATGGAATGAACCACCAGGACTGGGCACGTTCCATGACTGTAATGTTTCCATTCATTCATTCATTCATGTCAGCTGCAACCAGAACCCCCCCCCCTTTCCATTACAACATCACCAGTGATGTAGTGGGTAAACTATGACCTCCAGTTGGCGGTCACCATGAACATGAAAATTAAAGAAAATAATGTATCTCATTTATAAAGTTTGATTTTAAGAGAGGTGTGTGTGTGTGTGTGTGTGTGTGTGTGTGTGTGTGTGTGTGTGTGTGTGTGTGTGTGTGTGTGTGTGTGTGTGTGTGTGTGTGTGTGTGTGTGTGTGTGTGTGTGTGTGTGTGTGTGTGTGTGTGTGTGTGTGTGTGTGTGTGTGTGTGTGTGTGTAAGGTAAGGAAGTGTAGGTCAGGAAAGAAAGGAGGGAGGAAAGGAGGAAGGAGACAAGGAAGGAGGGGAGAAAGGAGGGATGAGATGGAGGAGGCATGTAGGAAAGGAGGGATGAAAGGACAGGATGGAAGGAAGAGGAGTAAGGAAAGGGAGGAGACACGGAAGGTCGAGAGGGAGGAATGGAGGGATGAGAGGTGGAGGGAGGAGACAACGAAGTAAAGAGGGAGGAAGGAGGGAAGGAGGAGGGAGGTAACTTTTGACTTAAACTTTGGCATGAACTCAACACAACTTTTACAGCCAAGAACAAATAACATCACCCTCCATGTCTTACTAGGCCTATCTCTCTCTCTCTCCCTCTAGCTCTCTCTCTCTTTCATCCCATCCTTGATCTATTCTTGCCCGTAGAGCTTCTGAAGTAGCTGCTCTAATGGTTTGCCCACACCAAACATCATTTGTTATCGGGGGACGCTGGAGTTCTTGCGGTAGAGGAACAGAGCTGCATAGCAACCCCACAGCGGAGGGTCAGTCGGGTTTCGGCACTTCCTGTTGGGCCGGGGGTTGAGCGCCGGTGCCCGTTTTTCACCGCCGTACCCCCTCCGCCCTTTGAAAAGCAGCCGGGAAGCAGTTCACTTACAATCGGCTTTGTGCTCTGTTGTGAAGAGAAGAGAAATGAGCGGAAAGGCAAAGCACCCTCAGTTCACTGCACCCTTAACAGGAAGGGCTCTATATAGGGTTCAACTGATGTGAGTTTCTGAAGGCCGATATCGTCATTTTTGAATTGAAGCTGCTGATAGCTGATATTTTGTGCCAATATTCCAATATCTATAAATTGTGACCATTTTCATGACAAAAAAAATCCAAATATTCAATGTTTCCCCCATAAATGTATTCCTGTTAGGGCAGAAAAGCCTCTGAAACAGTATTTAGGCCACGGGACCATGCAGACAATCTGGGCTGTTGCAGCACCAAACAGTAATAGGATACAGGGTTAGAGGAGGAAAGGAAACTGGAATGTTTCCTGAATGAAATGAATGAATGAAAAGTATGAAAATGTATGAATTACAGGAGGTATGCAGGGTGTGTAGAGTAACAGCAGTGGAACAAACTCACAAAAATAGGACCTATATCAGTATGGAAACTTGTGTGTGTGTGTGTGTGTGTGTGTGTTTTCATGGAAACACATTTGACAGACCTCACTTTCATTTTTACTTTTTAATGAAGACGTTAAGTTGTGGCTCATCATCAATTTATGAAAGAAAACACACATTGGAAGCAGCAAAACAAGTTAATCTCGTCTGAGAGCGGTTTGTTTACAGTTTGTTTTGTGGTTTGCTTGTTTTAGTCCCTCCATGCTCATCATACAGCGGCTACGTACTTCCTCCATCTGCCTTCCACTTCCTCCATAAAAACATGTTTTTCCTGAAAAAATGAAGGAACAAGATTTTCTGTTTCTTTCTATTTAAAGTAGAAATATTAACTGCAACCAATAGTTAAGGTCTCAGTTCCAAAGAGTGTGAATGGAAAATGTACCGAGATCCATTAGAGTACAAGTACACTAGAAAAAGAATCTAGTCTTCCTTCAAGTGATCATCCAGTGTGGAGACAAAAGGAACTGAGCTCTTTTTCCCTTGGTTCACTTTTTGGTCCACTGAACTGAGTTTGGTTCATTTCTAGAACGATGTGTGAAAACAAGCGGCCATGGATTTGCAACAACTTAAACAGGTCTGGGCACAGCTCACAGTGCTGGCTGGAGATGAGAAAGCTAGCTAATTAGAGCAGAGATCCAACAGAAACGCCTAGTGTAGAGATGATACATCAAGATGTAAAACACTGGGAGAATAGTACTGCTAACAGGGCTTTTTCGCTGAGCAGGTGGGGTGGGGTTTTTCAAAAACTTCAGAAAGCCAGAAATAGCAGCGCCTGGGGCCTGTAATAAATAAATAGTAATAGTAAAATAATAACTAAAAAATATAGACGCACACAACTAGAACATAAAAATAAGCAAAAAAGTAGGAAAATAAACAAATGAAGCAATCAATCAAAGCAGTGAAGCAGGTTGCTGACAATTAGACTGCTTACAAGTAGACTGAAGTAAAGACATAGATTACTAACATTTATGGTTTCCCCAGAAGAAGAACAAACTATTTGAGTAATCCAAAAACATTACAGTGGAAATAGTAACAGTTGCTGCTAGAAGGGAGTGCTGGAGGGAAAATGCAGCTAGAGTAGAGATAAAGACATGAGTAAATAGGCTTAGTGGTCATTCTTTTCATTGGTACAGTATTGTGTCGTCACATTGAGGCTGGGGAATGATTTCTATTCACAAAGTCCCCTCATGTTCCCCGGGGCTGAGCTGGAGGGAATCAGGGTGCAATACATCGCAGCAGTCACTCTCAGGATCATATACAGTATCTCAGTGCACAACAG
This sequence comes from Hoplostethus mediterraneus, assembly GCA_034670385.1. Lineage (NCBI taxonomy): Eukaryota > Metazoa > Chordata > Actinopteri > Trachichthyiformes > Trachichthyidae > Hoplostethus > Hoplostethus mediterraneus. The sequence goes on along the minus strand of JAXDDW010000161.1, from coordinate 171,730 downwards.
TATATTTCATTCATTATTGATAACCACAGTCAACTAATGTAAGTGTGGCAGACTGGGGGGAGGGTTTGGGTGAGGCGCAGGCTGGATCCAGGAGAGAGTTGAGTCAGTGGACTGGCTCTCTCTGGATCCAGCACCGGCTGCGACCAACCAATGTGTGCATGTGTGAATGACAGGAGATATAAGTGGTCTTTTATAGTAGAAAGGGCAACCTGGAAACTTTACAAACATTTATTATATCTCTAATTTAATAATAATCATAACCAAACGGCTTCTGATGGCCCTGTGAAGAGCTCCTCTTGCTATCTGTTAATTTAATAGTATCCCCTTAATAGTATCACAGTTCATTTCAGAGTGTTTTTCATATCTGGCTTTCTAAATTCAATTCTAGGTTATTTTAAAAAGTCCACAGTATCCTCTAGGAATGGTGATGCCATTTGTCCGTGTAGCTGATTGGTGAGGAGGCAGGCTGTTTTGGATCTGATGGCCTGAACATAACCTGGTCTGGAGCAGGTTAGGTGTGCAGCCCAAGTTACAATGGTAATCCACCCATGTGGTACAACGGTGATGTAAAAACTGAGCCCCTGTCACAAGACTGAAACGCCAGGGTTAAGCCCACTCAGCTCACTAACCCACTGATCCTGCTTTGTGAGACAGACCGAGAGCTGCCCTGACTTATTGCACCTTTAACTTTATTTTTTTTCATTTCTCCTCTCCTGACAAACCTAACTTGGTGGTGTCTTTTTTTTTTTTACAGAAATGTGCAACATTATTCAACTCATATCTTGCATTGCAAATATCTTGCAATGTGAGGTACCGTTTCAAACTGATTCATAAATGTATGATGGTTCAGTGACACATTCTTTATTTTGAATGTAACTATGCAGAATTATGTGGTGAAAAAAATAAATAAATAGAAACTCCAGTGATTCAAAATGAGTGGACAGTTGAAATATCAATATCTACCGCCATCTAGTGGTCAATGCAGTTCTGTACAACAATAGAGTGTGTGTGTGTGTGTGTGTGTGTGTGTGTGTGTGTGTGTGTGTGTGTGTGTGTGTGTGTGTGTGTGTGTGTGTGTGTGTGTGTGTGTGTGTGTGTGTGTGTGTGTGTGTGTGTGTGTGTGTGTGTGTGCAACCCGAATGAACTGGATTAATGCTACACTATTGCTATCTGTAAAGAGGATCTGAACATAACAAAAAAAAAGTTTTCCTCACCAACCAGCCGTACTGAGCTCTGCTTTATAAATGTGTCCATCCCCTGTCGAAGTGCCCTCGGACAAGACAATGAACCCCTACCTGCCCCTGACCTCTGACCCCTCTGCTGAAATGTGGACATGTATGGGAGTCTAGGAGGGACATGACAAAGAACTAACATATTTTAACATATTTCTTTCTAGCCAATAGGAACCATGTTGCATCATGTGGACACTGTATCTTTAATTCCTGTGTTTTCGTCTTTATCATGTTCTTTGTTACTACAACGATCCAGCTTGGGTTGATTCAAGTCAAGTCAATCAAGTTTCATCTTTCTTTCAACTTTATTATTATTCATTTTTTTATTTCATTGTAAATTTCATTTTTAAAATACACAGGGTTGAATATGGAGACAGACACACTCTAGATACTGAATTCATACTCTGCACCAGAATGGGGTCAAATTACTATTTGAAATGGACTTTGTCTCCTCTATTTGGTTCATTAATCTGAAACAATGCAAACAATGGAAGCCACCAGATTTCACCCACAACAGCAAACTGACATTTTCACCCATGCATGATAGCAGCCGTTCTGATTGGACAAACCTTCTAGGAAAAGTGTTTACACCACCTTTCAAAAGACGGACACAGCCTCAATTTGCCGTTGCTTCGTCTATAAATATGTTGCGTGCACATGGTTTACATTTAATTTACATGCATTACACTGACAGGCACAAAGAGGCTTTTATTTTTTAAACCAGCTTTCCGCTCATTGCACTCAGTTAGTGAAAAACAAAGAGGGGAAGAAATTGACTGGATACCATACTCGCATTTCTTTTCCTTATTGAGACACACACCATGAAAGACTAGTGTGTTCCGGCAAGAATAGCCTTCACCAAAGCATTCGTCTCTTTTGGGGTTTGATTGTTTTTGGCTCTCCAAACTAGAATGACATTGTTGCTGTTCTCTGCCTCCTCACTGTAACTTGAATTGTGTCAGGTATGTGCAGAAATAGTGGTGGCGCTATGGCTCAGTAGTTAGCACTGCCGCTTCACAGTGGGTGGATTGGAGATTCTGTGTGGTTGTGTGTGTATGACTGTTAGCCTTGTGATGGACTGGCAACCTGTACAACCTGTTTCCCTAACTTTCCCCCAGTGTATGCTGGGATAGGACAACAAACAAAGCAGGTGAAGAAAATTAATAAATGTTTGCTGGGAAGGTCGCTGGTTAGATTTTCCCACCAGCTGGGAAAATAGGGGCGGGGAAAGTGAATGGATAACTCTCCCTTCCCCCTCAACAGCCACTGTCAAGGTGCTCTTGAGCAAATGCAACACCCAACTGCTTCAGTAAAGCTGCAGTAGAAGTTACATTCACTATGAACTGCACTGGATAGGAACATGATACATAGGATACATGATAAAATGTAAATGTAAGACATTTTGCCAACATCATGTTATATTCCAAACAGCTAACAGCAGAAGAAAGGACAGGAAGACAAAACTAAGATCCATCCATTTCTTCTGTCTGTCACTGAGTAACTCATAGAGACAGAATAGAGGATCACCAACCCCATATGTCTGTCTGTCTGACGTGTGATGATATTCAGGTCAAACTAAAAGTAGGACAGTCACAAACACCTCACCTCCTCCGCACTTCAAGACCAGTTCCACCTGTTTCCTCAGATGGAAACATTAATCATCAGTTCTAGGTGTCAGTCAATGTAAAACCCTCAGAGCAGTTATTTAATATGCTACAAATTTAAAATCTTCTAAACCAACTGTCCAGTTCATTGTAATACCTATAATTTAGTTATATTTATGTAATGTATGTACTATTTGTACATTTGTGTGGACTGTTTGAATTTAAGATAATTTACTTACATTGTTGCATTTTAACCTGTCAGTTTTTCCAATGTTGTGCAGTTTGTGGATGTTTTAACTATTGGCCTTTCAACATGTCTCCTGCAGCATTTAAGGCTTGTATGCTAACAGTGAAGTGGCTCTTGCTCATATGCAATGTTGGACTGTAGGTGGTTGCCAAGCACAAGGCACAAGGCACATGGCTCTGAATTTTAGACTGTAGTATGTTTGCTTTTTAAAAACATATCACTGAAGCTCTGTGCTACATATTGTCAACGTCTTTACGGTGCAGGAAAAAGCACTTGGAGAATGTTTGACTTCCACTCCCACTGTAAGCAAGCACACAAGCACACTACACGGCTTCAAGAAAGATTTTCAAGATATTGCTTTACTTTATGCGGTTGAACATTTTGTTCAATGTCACATTATGTGCATTGATGTTTTAACTGAAGGACTCCTACCTTAATTGATGGTTTTGACAAACATTTGCCTCAGTTGTACTCTCTCATGTTCAAAACCAAGTGATGCTGTTTGCCAGTTACCAGTTGGAATAAACTCATTTCAACCAAGTAGCTGTTTCTTTGTGATTAGCTTAGTGTGCTCAGAAATAAAAAATAAATGGCCCTAATCTGCATTTGTAAATTTACTTGGTTGTCAATGTATTAGCTCAACAAGAACATCTAATAATAAATAATCTAGTTGGCAGCACACATGACCAAACTCATTCATGTAAGTAAGGTTAACTACCAGGGTCAAAAGTTGAGGAGACTTACAAATCAAGTGCAATGTGTTTCCTTGACATTTTGAGTTTTCTCAACTTTTTCATTGTGACAGTGTAGAAATGTTCCAGAGGGTAGAAGCTCCTCTAAGGTGTATGAATCAAAGTGATCAATAAAAGTCACCCTTGGAGAATAAAAGATGCTAAATGATGTTTAAAACCAAAAATGGTTGAAACCAAACTGTTTCAGTGGTAAAAGCCTTTGTCTGGGTTTAGATTCAGAAATGTCCCAGACACAGACAGGCCTGGCCTGGTTACAACAATACAACCAAAGAGGATATGTAACATGCTGTTGTTGACATGCCCCTCCCCCTATCCCCTGACTTTACACCCGAGTTGACTGACTACCCATAATCCTCTCTTGACATTAATAACCACCTCTTTCATAACCAGGAAGAAACCCAGCCAGAAACAAGCAGACTGGTCCTGCTGTTTGAGCTCAGAGGGAAACAAACTGACATGTGGGTAGTTCAATTCCTTGGAGCAGATGGAAAAATATTGGTAGAAACTCCCCTATCCCCCCTCCATCAACAACTACTGTTGAGGTGGCCTTGAGCAAGGCACGTAACCCCAAATTGCCATGATGAAGCTGTTCATTCAGATCTTGTACTGGTCAGCTCCCAGTGGCCAACAGTAGAAAACTGTGGTTTTACTGGGCAAGGTGGGGTTGAAATAGAGTATGGAGCTTGGTGAACCTTCCTTGGAGAAATAAAGACTAGCAGTCCTAGAGCCAGTATAAGGGAGACTGTATGGAAATAAAAATGTTCTCTTTTTTTTTTTTTTTACATTGTTGGTTTCTGTCGTTACACTCAAACAGCATCCAGTTTGCCCACGGCCCTCTTGGACTGGGATAAGCGGAATGCTTTGCCTTTCCAGGAATTCAACCAGCAATCAACACAATCAGGATGTGGCCTCAGCGGCCTTGAACCAGCCACTCAGCTCGACTCATCACTGTTGTCACGCAACCAGAGGGAGCATCAATTTCAATGTAGATCTTTTCATTGCTTCTTTTTAGTTTTTGTTTCTGTATTGATTTTTTTAATATATATTTTATATAATTATCCTTTATATTTCATGGTGCATATGTTTCTTTTTTCTATATTTAAGTAATTTAGTAATTTGTGTTTATACCTTTAATTCATTTCCACAATCAATCAATCAATCAATCAATCAATCAATCAATCAATCAATCAATCAATCTTTATTTATATAGTGCATTTCATACAATAAAATACAGTGCAATGTGCTTCACATGACATCAACTGACAACAAGTGTAGAGACTTTAAAACAGGCATAGTGTGTGCTACCTACCTGTTAAAACACTGGCAGCAGCATTCTGTCCTATTGAATTTTTGGGAAGCCCAGAGAGAAGAGCGCTACAATAATCAAGCCTGCTGGTGATAAAAGTACACATTACTGGGCGTTACACTGTAAGCCACTTGGTTGATGGGGCGCTCTATTCTGACCAATTGTGGGTGCTACGAGAGGCATTGATTCCATCTGTGTAGTGGTCTTGTGCAGCTACAAGGTTTTGAACAGGTGAATGTAAATGTTTTTGCTGCTTAGGTATTGCCTTCCATAACATTACATTGTTTTAAAGAGTTAACACAGGTAGCCGGCAGGCACTAGGAAGTTATGCACCATCCATGTATTAATGTCTGTGATACAGCTTGTAAGGGTATCATTTGGACTGAGATCATCTGGTATGACTGAAATACATAGCTGGGTATCATCTACATGTGTTTGGGCTCCAGGGTGTTTCCCTGCCTTCTGCCTAATGCATGCTGGGATAGGCTCCACCCTCCCTGTGACCCTGAATAGGAATAAACAAGTATGGATAATCCTATAATTACAGTGTTACAGAGTTAATTGCTTATTGTGAATATAACTGATAATTTAGATTTGTATTACCTTGGACTACTAACACTGGTCTATTTGTTGCCATGTTTCCTGCTTGTGTTGACACACTTCCACAATTTGTGACAAGTGGAAGTTTATTGGAGCTCATAAAAAATTCACACGTCCTTCTTTTAATTACCACTGGGAGGCTGACGTGAATGGTTTTCCCCAGTTGGCAGTTTTTACAGTTTATTCAAAATGATCTAAATGCAGGCATTACAGCAAACCTCAAATGAAAAAACTAGCTTAGCTATGTCCTGCTGATATTTTAAGAGTTGTGATCACCAAATTACCAATATATCACTCCCTACATGTGACCACAGATATTTCTTTTTTAGTGAGTTCCACAGTAGTATTTCCCAGCTAAAAGCTAAGGTGAACGTTTTTTCTCTCAGGAAGCTCGTGTCTTCACTTCTTTCCCATATGACATGAATGCAGCACTAGCCCGGTGAGCTGTTTATTCCCACAGGTCTTTAACGCACCACCCAATCCCCGTCCCCGTCTTTTCCTCGGGGCGGAGTTTTCTCCTAGAAAAAAACCCTGGTTCTGTTTAGTGGAGTCAGAACAGACAGACTGATAGTGCGAAGAAAAGACTCACCTGTTGAACAGCAGCAACCTGCTTTAAATTAAATTGCTCCATTTCTCTGAGATTCTTTCTAAAAGCGCCGAGTCTGTGCCTTTAGGATGACGGACACTATTTTACCAAACGGCATCAAAGACAGCGGGGGAGACAGTAGTTATTTCAAAAAGGTGAGTTTTTACATTATCTACTTTATATTGGTGATGGAAAAATACATTACACATCTGTACGACGCATGATATGGGAGATGTCAGTGTCCCAATAATATTTAATATTTTTTGTCTAGTTGAAACCGGGAAATAACAAATTAGAAAAAAAAATGTCTGTCTCTTTGTTTTTTAATCAGTGTTTTGTTGCGCCGTGTCTTGTGACTTGTCTGTGACAGGAGCCTCATTTTAACTGTACGTGTTTTCGGTGACCATAAAATGTGTGTTATACTGTGTTAACATACTGATGGAATTTAAATCAGGCGATTTCTGTAGAAACAGCTTGTGGAGCTTGTTCAGTCAGAAACGTTACTTTTCATATCGTTTCAGTATAAATGTATTCGCTAATCCGCCTCCTTCAACCCACATTGAAAAAATACCTCTGTTTAATTCAAAAATACCTCTGTTTAATTCAAAAGTATGTTTCATATCAGTATCAATTTAAAGTATATAGTATACATACGTACACAAAGTATACATAAATTGGCCAAAATATGTTTTACATGCAAATGGAATTTATGAAAATAAATAAATGAATCAATGTATTTAGAAACACATTTCACAAAAATGAATGTGTGAAATGTTTTTTCACAGTATGTGAGACGTTTATTTTGCAGTGTGGGAAACTGTCACACAGATATTTTTCACTGTATAGACAGCATGGTTTCTAAATATGAACAAGTTCAGCAGCAACAAATACTGCAGGACCACAATATCACACCTCCCGACCTGTCACCGACAGCAGCAGAAACAGCGCTGTCAGCCTCAGGTGTCACTGTGTGTGTGTGTGTGTGTGTGTGTGTGTGTGTGTGTGTGTGTGTGTGTGTGTGTGTGTGTGTGTGTGTGTGTGTCAGTCCAAGAATAGCTGGACTGATAGTGGCCATTGAGCTGTAGTAACCAAACATCCTGCAGTATGTTACCAGTGTCTGTTCCCTGCTGGGTGTTAACAGGGGTGTGTGATGGTGACTCATAGCTCATACATCACTTCTATACCTCCTCTTGGTTCTCATTCTGTTTATCTTCCCGGCACTTCACTCTTATGATCCTTCTTTCGTCACAGGGCAGTAAGGCCCTGACCCTTGACTGACCCTGACCCTTCACCTTACTACTGGTTGCTTGTAATGTTGGTGATGTTTTACTGTTGACCTCCAGTCTGGATGACAGCGTCAGCTAAATGTAATGTAAATGGGAGTGGGAGGTTATCTAAATTGTTTTCCCTGCCTGTATCTGTTGAAGATGAAGCCCGTTCATCATGTAGATTAGTGAGCGGTCCTGCTACAGTTCCCATCCTCAAGGTAATTAGCATTTAGTGCATCAGAACCAGCAGAGAAACCTCTCCGACCACTTCTGCGTCTTATGTGCCTGCGACTGTGCCTTTTTAAAGCTCTGTTGGTCTGCAGAGCCGTATTGTTGACTAGTTTTGAGTCTATAGGAAATGGACTTTGGCCATGGTTGAGCCATTATCTAATGTGTGCTTACTGTGTTCCTGGGCCGCCCTTGCTGTGGGCCACGTCTAGTCCTGCCACATATTTGTTCTGGTGTCCTCAGCTGGGGTGTTTTTATAGCCAAGCGTGTTTAGATGGGCAACTGAAGAGGGCCTTTGTATCCTCCAATCCCCCTGAATCCCCATCTGAACGCTATCTGGATTTAGGCTTTTTGCTGCACTTCCTGTGTCCTTAAACAGGCCAATGGGAGCCAGGGTGTGGCTCTGCTGCAGGGGATGATGGGTGAAACTAGAGTCTCATACCTCTATCATAAACTGTGTACTGCCGCCCCCCCCCCTCTCTCTCTCTCTCTTTCTCCCCCCCATCTTTCTCCCCCTGTATAAATTTCCTTTGTCTTTTCCTTTGCCCCATGCCCAATCTCGAACAATCAGGACTCTTTATTTTCATCGTGGGACCCCTTCTCAGTATGAAGAGGCTTGCACATTCTCGGAAACCGCAGGGCAATGACTAACTACATTCTCATGATTGTGTAACGTTCAAGAGATTTGCAATTTGGAAACAGTTTGGTCAAATTTTAGCTAAGTGGAGCCAAGAGCGTCTTTCCTTTCCTCTTTCTCTCCCCCTCTTTGGTGAAAATGAGTGATGATTTACGAGGCCTCGCTGGGTCGGCCAATAATCCAGGGATCTGCCATGGTTCAGGGCTTCCTCCACTCTCGGTGGAGTACAGAGTTGTACCTTTTGTCGCTGGGGCTGGAGCTTTTTGTCAAAAATATAAAATGCACCTTTTTTTCGGAGTGTTCCCAAGCCTCCCCCGGTTTCACCTCCAGCTGGCCGTGGTCCGACTGGACGGCTGCAGGATGGAAAAATGGCAGAATAAAAAGCAGAATCGGCATGTTTCCCCTCCTTCTCCTCCTCGGCCAGCGAGTGCATTGACGTAGCATCTGGCCTGAGGCCGCGCTTCAGCCAAACCACAGAGACAAATTGACAACATGTGTCCTGGTTCAGAGAGACCAGCTCAGCTCTCTCAAGTTGGAAACACAGTTAAATCCCCACGGCAGGGTTTATATTGGAGAGAGACAAATGAGAGATCAGACAGTGGCCAAATATCCAAACGCAGAAAACCACTGAGTGTACAAAATATTACGACCACTTTCCTAGTATGGATGCATGCCCCCTTTTGCACAATCAATCTCTCTCAAGGCAAGGCTTGCTTTCCTATCTCCTCAAGTTATCAATTTCTCCACCATGACTGAAGAGGATTTAATGGGTGAAATCAATCAAAGGGATCACAGGTCTCACGTGGATCCACCTGGTCTCTTTTCATGGCCAGGCTAGGTGTCCAATATTGACTTGGTGTAGTTTTAAGGAGAATAATGAATGGGGAGTCCATTCTGCTGCCATAACTGGGTTGTGGCTGAAGCCTCTCTCTGGCTCCTTGCCAGCCTTAATCACCAGTTGTATAACCCAACTGTCCCATGAATCATTGCTCCACATGTTCTTTATGAAGCCTTCGTTGTACAACAGTAGAGTGACTTGCTCTGTGGATGTGATAATAGACTGGACAGGTCAGTGTTCTGCTCTAATGCAGCTTCTTATGGGCTCACGGTGAAAGGCTGTATTGATTCAGAGCAAGGCACTGACACTGCCGGGGTCGGGGGTTCGATTACCCGTGTGGCTCAAAGGGTAGAGCAAGGTGATGTAGACACCGTCAGTGTAAATAAAGGTTAAATGGAAATGTTGACCAGGCTACCACGTAGTGAAATACTTGTGAAACATCTGAATTATCAGTGACGACTCGCAGGTATTTCAGCATTAAAGACAGCAGCAACAAGACAAACAGAAAAGTTGCAGACCGATAACATACACTAATGGACCAAACCTATTTATATCTTGACGAAACAGAATGCTAAAGCTAGTGATCAGATGGTGTTGCTGCTACAGACATGGGTTGCTGTTTCACAGTGTTCATTGTGCTATTAAAAAGCATTACAAACAGAACATTGTGCTATGATTGGTATCACTCAAACCACTCGCTCCTTCACACACACACACACACACACACACACACCACTCCCTCCCTTTGATGTAATGATTGGCGTATCTACATACATCCCTCACCAGGTATGTGCTAACCCTAACTCTCCTGCTTTCCTACTAACAATAGTCGATGCCACGCCCCGCCCCTAGACGCCTTGTTGCGTCTTTATTATGTAATTAATGAGATCTTAATTTGTCTGAGGGGTTAATCATTAGACTTTCAGGTCGCCGTTTTGCTTGGTGTGGGAACACCCAATTATTCAGCATCAGCTAAATGACTAAAATGTAAAAGTGCTAAAGTCCTAGTTAAAGTCCTAATCCTTAAATTCACCTTTTTTAACATTTTGTCTCCATCTTTGGTGCTCATCACTGTAGTGTTTCTTCACTGCTCTTCCCAGAGATTGCCTGTCAATCAAACAGCACTGTCCAGCACTGTTACGTCTTTCCCCTTGGATTTTCTGTCGATGGAGTTTGAGTTTCTGTAGGTGGCGCTCTTTTCTTTGTCTGTTCAGCCACGGTGGCTATCGCTGCTCATGCTAACTACCCAGTTCTTCTTCTGTTTATTTCAAACAAACCAGGAAGCATTAAAAACATCACTTCCTGTGCGCCAGAGGATTTCCCCCAGGAAAGACCTACCTGATACCAGGTGTTTAGAACAGGAAGTAGAAAAGCTTTCATGAACTATAGATTTGAATAATTATTGTATTATATCAATTGGCGATGGATAGTAGCAAAATGGACTTTATAGAATTTATTAATGAAAAGGTTGCAGATTAGTATCTGTTGCAGATACTACAAAAAATCTTTTTATGTGAAGCTATTTTGTGAGAACGTGCAGGACACCAGGTTTGAGCTGTTATGTCTTTCTCTAGCACTGCCATCCATCGTCAAGGGTTGTAAACAAACCAGTATTACTGAGCCGACTGGTCTGCTTGCATCATGCAGTATTTTGTATCGCAGGTCATGTAATATACAGACCGCACCTCTGCTGTGAGTCAGTCTCTGTGAATGTGGACGGCATTTCTCTATCGCTGTGAGTGGCGGCCTGTTGACTCAGTAAGGTTGGGCCCATAGCAGTTTTGATAGGGATAAGGACATGCAGTACAGCCAGTTACAGACTGCGAGGTGTAAACAAAGAGGGAGAATGGGTTTCAATTGGGCAAGGCAAGGTGTAGCACTTTCAATACCTTAACCTAAATGAGTCCAACCTTGATCTGAAGTTGTTATCATTATAATGGAGAGGGGGCAGAGAGAGAGACAAGGACAGAGTGAGAGGTAGAACTACGTGGACCTGGTTCACTGTGTCCTGACTGAACACACATCATGTTCAGATTGAACCAAGACATTATCTGAACGCTCTGAACCAGAACAGTTAAAACATAGTGAAACCATGAGTTATGACTATTCACAGTTGTTGCACATATACCTCACAATATGCTAGTAGAAGTATAAAAAATGGTTTATATAAATGTAGTATATGTGGGACTAACTTGGTTAAATAAAATAAAAATATTGCGTGGAATAGCAATCCATACAGAAAGAAATACATTTCACATATACTTTAATATATGTTGAGAGACAGTTTTGAATGTATAGAAAAATATTATTATTGTCAATAATAATAATAATAATAATAATAATAATAATATTGCAGATATTGTATATTGCAGAAAAATCGCAATTTGACATGAAGAAAGTGTCTCTTTCTCAATATTACTTGTGGGCTTTCTTTCTTTCTTTTTTTTGCAGGAACCTCACTCTGTTCATCCCATGTAAATACATTCTTCTCTCCTCGTCTTCTCCCTAGGGCTGTAACCCGTTCGCTCAGACTGGACGAAGCAAACTGCAGAATGAGCGAGCCAGTCTCAACCAGCAGATCATCAAACAGATGAGGATGAGGGCTGGAGCCGAAAACCTACTCAAGTAAGAACAATACAGATAACTGATTATACTTATATACATACATTTTTTGTAGGACGTCATCATCAGTAGACTGCACACTTCTCTGACCTAAATCTCTGGTGGTTGTGGTTGGTTGGGATGGAATGGTGATAAAAAACAAAAACATTTTGCAGCAGGTTCAGCTATAGTTGGTGAGTCCAGCTCTCTGAATGGAGCGCTCACTCACTGCTGTTTTGTAGCCAGTTCTGTATTTCGCTCTGATGATTTTCCACCAGTGTCCATATCCATATCATCATTTAATTTTGGCAAATGAGGTGAATCTATGGGGTCTTAGTTAAGGGTGATGGGATGCTCTTTTATAGATAACTGTATTTTTACATTTTACAAATATTGCGTAGTGCAGCTTTAAAGTATTTTTTAAAGTGCATATTTGGACAAAGTGTCTAAAAGTATCAAAAACAAATGAATACAATTATTATTGAAGCGTGATTAAACATGTCAGTTTTTCCATACATGAATTCTTGAAGGCCTCAGGTGGAAGTAAACAGCTGTTGGATTGAATCATCCATTGTACAGGTGGCTTGGAATCTCACACACAATAACACACACACACACACATACACACACACGCTGACAGAGATACATATTTGTTACATTATACACAGAGAAGTGGCCTTTCCTGTTGACCTGGCTGCTAGTTGTGTAATTCTGTTATTTTTTATGTTATTGTCTTGTAGTAATTGCAGCTGGTTTGTTGATTTTGGCTTCACCGCCTTCATCGTACTGTCAGAATTGTCTTGAGCTCCTGATGACATTTTAGACAACCAAAGGGAAAGATTATATCAGGAAGATGCAAATCTTGAAGAGGAGCATTCCATGCAGCCTGAAAACAAAGGCCATCTGTGCCGTGTCCTTTTTTAGATGAAACATTTTTTGTCTTTTGATCCAGGGTTGCGATGTTCCCCAGCATGTTGTTTCTATGTGTTTGTTGTTTGAGAGCTGTTGTCCCTATGTGACTGTAGAAGTGAAAGGGGAATCCACCAAGGAGGGATTGGATCATGGTCTCGGAGCTATCCTGCAAGGTGTGGCGTAGGTACTCTACCTCTACCTACCCCTGGGTGTCCCTGTTGTTTGGAATTCAAAAGAAGCATCAGGGAATGTATTGTTCCTGCTGAAATGCTTGTTTTTGTGGGCTTGGATGACTGGATTGGAGATCAGATTTCTTAGCTAGTACAATACAACGGGGAAAGCAGAGGGAGTCAAGCGTCATCCCACGCTCCCTCCAACCTTTTGTGTTGCTGTCTCCTGGTCCAAGTCCAACCATAAACCTACCAGCCATGAACTTGTGTGGCTAATTTCAGGCCAGGCCAGAAGCCACAAGTCTCTGCTCTGCTTTCCTGATGTCTGGCTCTGTTTCCTGCACAGGGTGTGATGGGAAAGGCACCGCTTAATGCAGCCTTATTAGCCTTGGTCTTGCTTCTATGGTAGTTGTGCTATTAGTTGCCATGGCAGCTGGAGGGCTAAACCTCCAGCCCCTGTTGGATGAAAGACTAGTTTGGAAGACAGACAGTAGTTAGGGCTGTCAGTGGCTTGGAAGACAGTAGTTGATGAAAGACCACCTCCTTCTCCTCCTTCCTCACTTTTCCTCTAGTCCTCTCTCTAAGGCCCACTCTCCCCCTATCTGTGGTATCTTGGTTTGGCTTCAGGCAGGAGAAGCTAGGAGGGACCTTAGCTTGAGACTAGAGAGACGTTAACCGTAAGGTCACAGGTTCAGCCTCTGAAACAGGTCTAGCGAGTACCGTGTGTCCCGTCAAAAGGTCCTCGAGCAAGACACTGGATCTACTGCTGGAGTAGATGGGGATGGGATGGAGGCCAGGGTCAGGTTTGTTGACAGTTTTCTGTTCCTTGAAGCAAGTTTAAAAAGTAGTCTAACTTGTTACCAGAGCAGCAGCTTGTTAAACTCAAACCTCCAAAGTCACAGTCTTAGTCAGAGTTAGCTGGATTATGACCATGCCTTTTTAAGTTTACCCCGCCACAAACTCATTTCTAGACATGAATGTGCCTTTCTTTAGAGAGGTGCCAACAGATCAAGGGCACTATTCTAATTTGACAAGCTTTTAGAAGAGACCGTGTTGAGAGATTGCCAAGATCCTTTGGGGTTTGAAAAATGCAGGTTTATCCCAGAAGGGATTATTTATGTCCCACGTCCTCTTTGGGCACTTCAGCGCCACTGGCTCTGAGAATGGAAGTCAAAATAAATCATAGGCTGTGGGCTTATTACAGGTAAGGAAAACATTTATTTCAAAAAGCGTGCAATTATCCAAGATAAGTCCACCACCTTAATTAATGAATTAAATTATGTATGAGGAAAGGGGCCCGGGGTTTCTAGATTAATAGGATGAAACTGAAATGTGGTAAACTCTGTGTAGGATGTGAAGTCTCAGCCAAGTCCAGCACAGTAGGAGAGGGACAGGAAACCAGTCTGCACCAGGTTTCACCCATTTTACATTTTACTTATTTAGCTGACATAAGTCGCCCCAGGCCCGAGGCTGCAGGGAGGAACTTGAATCGTGAAACTCCTCTAGCAGCAGCCAGGCCTCTCCTCCAAAGGCAAGTCTCAAGTTTTTCTCTTGCGTATAGGCTTCAAAGACAACACCTCTAATTCTCTGCAGAACAGAGACGTCCTTCAGAAACACCCCGCTGTAATCCTGGCCAGTCACCAGTCTCTCTTATCACAGTGTCATTTAGGCAGATTTAGATTCCCCCTCCAGAGTAGACTAGTCATGGATGGAGTGGGGGTCGTATGGGGGTGGTATGCAGGCTAATAATGCTACTCTAATCTCCTCAGAGGGTCAGTCCTGACCTGTCTAGACTCTAGACTCCAGTCTATTTCCTATTAATAACCTCACTTCTGTTTCTTTTGTTTTTTAAGTGTTGTATTTGGTCACTCTCTGTATATAAAATGGATCTATGGTCACAGGAATATTGTAAGGGCACTAAGGTTCTGAGGTGCAGTCTCCAGTTTACAGTAAAAAAAAATTTGGCCTACATTTGCTGGTTTACATGAAATCCAATCAAACCTTGTGACAGAGGAAGATGGTTTGTTTTCTCGTTCAAATACTAGAACCTGCTGGACGGGAGGGGAACCAGTCTGTCAACTCAGTCAACGTCTTCTGATTTGTCCCGGGGGTGATGGGCTGTAAAGACCTAGTTTAAGAATGATGTAACCCTTCTGAATGATCTAATCCATGATTCATTTGTGTTTCTGCAAACTGCAATTCCACACCAGGATCCCTGGCTATTATCTGTTGTCACAACTTAAATTTGCAACTCTGCCTCCCTGCTGAAATGTTTTCATCATGAAAACCTTCTGCAGAGGTAGCAAAAAATTAGGAAAAACAGCATTGATTATAGTTCCTGTATGCACTCTCAACCCATATGTAGAATAAATGCAATGCTTGCATTGGATGTGTTGCAACTCTCATTTGAAATGAATGATTGAACTTCAATTGGAGATGAACACATTGTATTAAGGGGATCCCAATATTGGACTGGTCTTGATTCATGCCGTTAAAGACCTGAATCATATTTTGACCTCCTGTTTGTTGTGGTGGTTAGAAGGACAGCGTGTTTAAGGTCAGCCAGGACAAACGGTCAGGGGTACATCAGGGGGAAAAAGGTCCTTTTTGTCACTGGTCCTGTAGCTTCTTGTCAAACGTGACAAAAGGTACAACAGTGTTGCTTTCTTTCCTGACGGTGTATAGCCTCCCCTTCTCCCTCCGGGAGTCCCAGGTTGTCTCTTTCTGTCTGTTTCCCTTAGTAGGGCGAAGGTGGAGGTGTGTGTGTGTGTGTGCGTGTGCGTGTGCGTGTGCGTGTGCGTGTGCGTGTGCGTGTGCGTGAGTGTGTGTGAGTGTGTGTGAGTGTGTGAGTGTGTGTTTTCCATTAGCTCTGTCTAAGCCTACTGTCAGCCTTAGATCCCTCCACATTCCTCCAGTATTTCACACAGTCTAGGCCAGGGGCAGATGGACTGTGTGTGTGTGTGTGCGCGTGCATGCATGTCTTTGCCAGCCCAGCTGCAGCACAGATCACAGCCTGTGCGTGTGTGTTTGAATTTCAGGTATGCTCTCAGGTGTATTTTTAAAGCCTTAAATCAGATGAAGTCTGACTGTTGCGTCTGTGTGTGTGTGTGTGTGTGTGTGTGTGTGTGTGTGTGTGTGTGTGTGTGTGTGTGTGTGTGTGTGTGTGTGTGTGTGTGTGTGTGTGTGTGTGTGTGTGTGTGTGTGTGTGTGTGTGCGGTCATAGCTACCCTGGCTACCTGCACATATACCTGGAATGTTATGCTGCATTCAGGTCATATGGGAAAGATGGTAGATTTGAGCTTCCTACAAGAAAGAACTGTTCACCTCAGCTTTCAGTTGGCAAATACTACTTGGGTTTGGCAATGGACCCCAATTTCTCCAACTTCCTGAATTCTGACATCACCTACAGTTATTTTCACCACATAATTCACACCACACACCAAAACTACTCGCTGGATTTTCCATTTGTGGTTGTTTGGTTTGCTGTAAAACATGAACTTAAATGTATCGCTTACTAAGTGTTGAGTGAGGAAAAAGCTGATGAGGAGCAACCAAAGTCTAGTCCACCCATGGCATCTTGAGGGATTCATACAGGTTCAAACATTTCCAGATTTTGACCATGAAGTTCCTGTATGACTTGAAGGCAGCATTACCGTGGTATTCAGCATGGGGAGAGAGACAGGTGATCCGCTGACCAACCAGGCGACAGATTCCTTTAGTTCCTCATTCTACCAACACCGACTGCTCTAACCGACAAAACGGTTCAACATCATACCAGAAAATGGTTCTTTACGCTTGTACCACAGCAGAGCCCCTTTATTCTGATTCTTTAAATCTTTATGGTGCTGTGTGTATGTGTGTGTTTCTCTGGTCAGACCAGTTAGTATATCTCCTCCCCTCCATGGTCACATCTGGCTGCTTTAGACAGAGAGGGAAAAAATTATACAGAGAGGGGAGAGAGAAGACTATAAAGAAACTATAACTATAACACAAACTATGTGCAGCTCTATAGAAGTTGACATAACGGAACTAACTAACTAACTAACTAGGGCAATAGAGAAACCTCCAACAAGTACCTCATCTCTCCAGATCAGAGGAGAAAACGAGAAACTGTAACTCTCTGACTTCACGCCAAAAAATAAAAGCCTCCTTTCCAGAGAAGAGGATGAGGAAGGCTTCAGTTCAACCACACTTCATGGTTTACAGTCTGGTTCCCAGGGTCAGTGGGTTGATTAGATATTAAATCAAAAATTAATAACAGGCTCTGGGCTGCAGAGATGGCGTCCATCCTGTCCAAACCACAGCACCTCGACCTCCTCCTCCCTGATGGGTTCCCCAGACCGAGCCTCCGGAGAAACCCTTCAGCGGTCAAAACAAAGCGTCTTGTAGGGACAGCACGTCACACCAGACATACACATATTCCACCAAGCAGCTCTTCTCTCAATACAATTTCAACCTTTACAATTGGTTCACCTGCCGTTCCCAATATCCTCTTCCACCAAAATACACCGTGGAAGGCGAGACAGTGGGGTGATGACAACTGTCTGTCTCCCCAGGTAAAGTCACGGTGGTTCCTCCTCATTACTGGACCACTTTCCCCTTGTCTTTAACCGTTAGTCTTTAAAGTTCAAATATAATTATGTCAAAAATGTCAGCTATCGTCAGCTCCCAGTTTCCTCGTTTCAGCTCTGCAACCCTCAGATGAACTTATTTTCTGAAGCCTTGTCCATCATCACACGGGAAGAAAAACTCCTCGTGCCTGCCAAGTTGAGGAATAATCGACTGCATTCATCCCTCAGTTCTTCATCACATCACACACTCTCCTGTCAGATATCACATCTACTGTAATTACAGGGCTGAGAGAGAGATAGGGAGAGAGAGACAGAGGGAGAGGGAGAGAGAGAGAGGGAGAGAGAGAGAGAGAGACAGGGCGAGAGAAAGACAGAGAGAGAGACTGAGAGAGAGAAAGGGCGAGACTGAGAGAGAGAGACAGAGGGGGAGAGAGACAGAGGGAGAGAGAGACAGGCGGAGAGGGAGAGGGAGAGAGAGACAGAGGGAGAGAGAGACAGGCAGAGAGGGACCAGGAGAGGGAGAGGGAGAGAGAGACAGAGGGAGAGAGAGACAGGCAGAGAGGGACTAGGAGAGGGAGAGGGAGAGAGAGACAGAGGGAGAGAGAGACAGACAGACTAGCAATAGGTAAGCTGTGTTTGTTGGCAGTAAGACTGATGACAGTCCAACATCTCTAGAATGACGTACGTGTGTGTGGGTGTGTGTGGGTGTGTGTGGTGTGTGTGGTGTGTGTGGTGTGTGTGGTGTGTGTGTGTGTGTGTGTCCTACAAGACAGGAGCAATAGACAACCTGTCAGGATTCAGTGCAACACAGAGATAAGGATATAGTGATGCCATTGAGGTGTGTGTGTGTGTGTGTTTTGTGAAAGGCTGTGCATTTTCACAACGGAACAATAAATGCTTATCTCCGCTTTACACATCCACACACAACCTTCATTGAACAATTATATCCTTATCTCTGATTTGCAGCAAATCCTAACACCTTGTCCACAGATTCTGCCTTATAGGACACACACACACACACACACACACACACACACATCCGTGGATCCTGTTGTGGCAATTTAAGTCAAACTGTACTTTGTCTAGTTGGTGAGATCAGCTCCCTCCTAGTCTGAAGGTTTAGTTAAACACTCATGCACAGTCCAATCATCCTGACACCAAGATCTACTCATCTTTGAGATTTCCCAAGTAAAGAACATACACACACACACATTCCTCTGATCTCACTAGTTTTTCACTGGCTGTGACCACACTTATACATACACATTAAAAACAAACCTACTTTATTATTTTCCATAACAATCCCTCCCAGCTCCAGGGCTGACCCTGACGTCTGGAGAAATGTCCTGACTGTTCATGTAGCGGAGGGTAAAGACCATAACACTAACATCACATTTGTCATTTGAAGGAGGGTTTTATTTAAACCACCTTACAGTACCATGAGTTCACCAGGGGAATCGAACCCCCAACCCCTGGCAGTGTCAGTGCCTTGCTCTACCCATTGATTTGTGATTCAGAGCTCTTGGTTAACGTGTGTGTGTGTGTGTGTGTGTGTGTGTGTGTGTGTGTGTGTGTGTGTGTGTGTGTGTGTGTGTGTGTGTGTGTGTGTGTGTGTGTGTGTGTGTGTGTGTGTGTGTGTGTGTGTGTGTGTGTGTGTGTGTGTGTGTGTGTGTGTGTGTGTGTGTGTGTGTGTGTGTGTGTGTGTGTGCTGGACAATAAATAAAGTGCACAGCATGGCACAGTGACGCATGTCTGTGGTCCAACACACCAGGGGAGGGACGTTTCTTTTAGTTGTGGGGGAGTTTGGCGAAGTCAGAGTGGATAATAACAAGGCTAATATTTCTTCTCCCTCCTCTCTTTATTTCTTGATTTCTCATTCTCTTTTTCAAACGGTTTCTTTGACCTTTCTCTCTCAACGTGTCTCTATGCTTCTCTTTCACTTTCTCTGCAACTCTCTTTTTATACATATATATTCTTTCTTTCTTTCTTTCTTTCTTTCTTTCTTTCTTTCCTTCTTTGTCTCCATCCTGTCTCCTGTTTGCAGGGCGACATCTAACAACAAGGTCAGAGAGATGGTTGTATTGGAGCTGAGTTACGTCAACTCCAACCTGCAGCTACTGATGGAGCAGCTGGATGGACTCAACAGCTCAGTGGAGGTCTACCAGCACGCCCAGTAAGTACACATCGTACTACTAGTACTGCTTCTGCTGCTGATACTACTAATCTCATAGAGCAACAAAGTAACAAAGTGCTTTACAAAATAAATACGAGTGCAAACAATAAATAAAGGAGAAAATAGAACGAACATCGGCTATCAAACATTTATTTAGAAAGAGCTTCTCATGAACTGGTTCATCACGTGCTTTACAGAGCAACAGACAGGAATGAATATGAATATAAAATAGAGAGAAAAAGAGAGAGAATAAGTGTATCACACAGTCCAAGAAATAAGGTGTGTGCGTGTGTGTCTTAAAGCGTGCCTTCCTTCCAAACCACATTGTTTCAGATCATCACTGAACCGAATCTAAACATCCACGGTAGGTAGTATTGTTGTTAGCCAATCACGGTGTTAGTCATGTTGACGTTCGTATATCTGTCTGTCCTTGCTGCCAACAGACTGTGAAATGGTCAGAACTGCTAGAACGTTTTAAACTCTTCATTCCTTCACGTTCATGCCATTTTGTGGGCAACACCCTGAACACCCTGCGTTCATACAGCTCCACGTATTCACACCAAGGGTTTGCTTGCTGTTGGCCGCTCAGCAACTCCACTCAAACATTGCAAGTACCTTGCTACAAGGGTAGTTGTTGATGGAGGGGAGGGAGTTACTTGTGCATGCACGACATGTCATACTATATAAGGTGCATGGTCGGGCTTGGAATAACATTGTGACAGGGATTAGATGCAGATGACAGGGAAGGTACAAGAAATTATCTTTTAAGTGGTCACTTAGAGTTCAGTCTATTGTCACTGTCAGGTGACAACCTTACATTCATTCCCTAACCTTAACCTAACCTAACCTAACCTAACCTAACATTAACCCTTAACTCCTAATCCCAAATTAGCCCTTTGAAGAAGTGAGAACCAGCCAAAATGAGCTCATTTTTCATAAAATGTCCTCACTTCAAAACTGGTTCCCCAACACATAGAAGTACACACACACACACACACACACACACACACACACACACACACACACACACACACACACACACACACACACACACACATATACATATATAGTGTTGAATGGCAGCCAAGGAGAAGCCTTGATGACAGAGCAGCAGAGAAAAGGGGTGTGTGGAGGAAGAGAGAGACATATAGAGACAGACGGAGAGGTATGTTGTTGTTGAACTGGACCATCTGGTTTTTGGACACAATGTGCGGCGCAATGAGGAAACAATGTGCTGGATTTCCATGCAAACTAAGATAAACATCCAACGCACAAGGCTTCTCTCAGAGCTGTCTGGGGATCAGGTGTGGGTGTGTGTCATAGCGGTAGGCGCTGGTATTTTCTTTCTTTAAAAACCAAGCCAGGTTTTTGTCATGGGAGGTAAATGGGTGTGGAAGTATGCATGCCTGTAACGAGGATACATGTGTCTTCTCAGTCACGTGTCGATGCATCCAGATTAGGCAGAGAGCTTTTGTTAGGACACAAAGGGCCCCAGTAACGCCTTGCACTGAATGTGACAGAGATACTGTCGGTGGCGTCTGAATGTATGAAGATTGGTGTGGACCGAGAGCTCCACGTTTCCCCCTGGAGAAATCATCTCAATTTGGCAACACGACACCTACTAGTTTGTTTAAACCACGCAGTCTCTCTTTTTGCTGCATGAATGCAAATGGATGATTGAAAACCATTTCTGCTCTCAGGTGGCTCTCCTCATGAAGAACACTTCAGACCTCTCGAAAACACACACACACACACACACACACACACACACACACACACACACACACACACACACACACACAAGCACACTATGCATGTATACACATGCTACACACAGCGCAAATGCAGCCACACACACATACACACACTCCTTTAGAAGAGGCCTTGTTACCCATGACAACCAATCACAACACAACAACAAAGTGATGGGGATGGAGGGGGATTGTAGAGGATCGTGGGGGATGGGGGGTTGTCAGGTGGTAACCATGGCGACATCTCTGAGGGTCATTCACAGGAAGCCAACATCTGTCATCTGTCATTGAATGGTATTCTCACTCCAAACAGTCTTTTTGGCCATGAAATTCTTCTTAATGAGCTATTGACCTACTTCAGTTTTTCCTCTAACTTTGGGTTTCCCCTTAAATCAGACTGAAATCTGCTGATGACCTTATAAACCAAAATACCAAGTTTCCTTGGCTCCGGGGACAGCCCAGATTAGTTTGGTTTGCTTGCGGGATCTCAGTGCTGTGAGAACCATGAGGCATTAACCTGATTCACATAATTCACGACTACAGCAGAACTGCAGGGCGGCCTGGTTGTTGTGCTGAAGTGCCCTTGAGCAAGGTCCCAGCCAGCTCCAGGCGGGGGCTGACCCTGACCTCTGACCTCTCTGTGGATGCGCATGTGTGTCAAAAGATGAATTTTGCCCCTGGGGTATCAACAGAGGCTCACAATTTGTTTCTGGTAAGCAGGTAGAAGGTTCAGTACCTTGCTCTTGACGGGACACTTGGCAGTTAATGGATGGACCCTCCAGTTCTAGGGCAATCCCTATAACCCCTAGGCTACCCTGTCACCTTAATAGAGCAGCTTTCTGTCATAAAGCTGCACTATGCAAGATTCAATGTAAAAATACATCTAAATCAGTGGAACAGCAACAGAGAAGAGCGTCCCACCCCCACTAATTGAGGCGCTGTAGATTTGCCCTGTTTGTCCAAATGTAATCCTGTTGTCGGGTATGGACACTGGGGCAACACACAGCAAGAGACGAATCAAAGCAAAATACAAAACTATGCCCTAAACTGTCGTAAACAAGCGCAGACGATGGCTGAACCTCTTCACCACCTTCCCTCTAAGCCGGTGTTGTCCAGTCCTGTGCTGTGGAGGACCATGCAGGTTTCCCTTCCAACCACTCACAAAGCAGCAAATTAGCACACATTCAACCAGAGAGGAGGAACTCATTTGTGAAATCAGCTGCTGTAGTGTGTGGTTGGAAGGAAAACCTGAATACTCCTCCATGGCAGAGGACTGGACGCCAGACCTTTTCGTTTACTGACGTCATGTTACATGATTTGTGGCTCCTCAAAATCCAAACCGCTTCCATTTGTGGCTACCACCGTGCGAAATTGCCTAATGCGGCTTTAACATTCCTCCTCTTCCTCTCCCAAACCTCCGCCTCTGAGCCCAAGTCTCCTCTGTCACATGGGATCAGGCAGACCTGAGTGTGGGAACATCCAGCCTCCCATCAGCCTCCATGTGGGCCTGGAGGAGAGACACCTGCTCACTTCTCCATCCACAGACAATAGGCAGGCTGTGAAACTACCATTACGTGTCCTCTATTGTGTGTCTAATCAAAAGTACAGATATTACAGTGAATTTACAGCACATATATACAGGATGTGCAAAATGTGCATCACCTTCACAGAAGGCCATACAAATAGTACAGGAAGTGCGCAACCAATGTATTGAGTTCACAGGTGTAGGTAACATGCACAGAACTCCAGGTCCTATGCGGTATTACCACAAGGGCTGGGATAGTTGTCTCTAGTGGTAGGGTGACGCTGCACAGCTACAATGGAGGGTTAAGCCTCCTCCTACCTGCCTGAAACACAAGCTCAGCCTTCAGCCGCGAGACAAAGCCTCTCCTCGCCTTTCTCCGCAATTCCCACCAGTTCACCGTCCGCCTGAATAGCGTTTTTCTGAGGTTATTTCTCGCTCAGACCAGATCCAGCTGGTTTAGGCATGAGGTAATGCATACCACAGAGAGCTGGTAATATGATTTAGCTGCACAGCGCACATATCTGACTGGTACAGTGCATGTGCTGTACATGAGTGAGGACTCTTCTTGAACTAAAGAAGCTAAAGCAGTCTATGTCTTCTCTAAGAACATTTACAGTTCATTAAAAAATAATTGGACCAATATCACACACAGTATCAATGTAGTTGTTGAGATGTGTGATATAGTGTATGACCCTTGACCTCCTCAATATTGTTTGCCTATAATGTTGATGATCTAGAAACTGAAGCTTATTCTTACTCTGAATCTTTATCGGGATGAGACAGATAAATGACCATAATGTTTGAATCAGCCTGCCTCTTCCGACTTCCGTCTCCTGATCCTGTCTTGCAGTGGCTCAAAAGCCCAATGATCCTGCCCGAAACACACCAGAATACTGTAGACAGTAGTTTACGGACACTTTACACTCCTGTACCATGTATGTGCTGTACTACTACTATTAGTATGATGTCTCCAAGACAAATACTTCATGTACTTGGGGATTAAACGGATTCTGACTCTCAAATCGAATCAAATGGTTCTGAATGTATGATTTTGGTGTTTATTGAAGGGTGAAGGTTGCATTTGGGTGAACTACAGCTGGGCTGGACTGCTATGGTGATAGTCGTCTGTTCCATGTCTTAGACACTGGCACCTTAATAAGAGGGGGGCGGGTGATGAACTACTGGGAGGCTTTTAACATTCCTATAGAAGAGACGTCCTCAGCCCCCAAACCAGAGTGAACTCATCTGCATCTCTCTCTCTCTCTCTCTCTCTCTCTCTCTCTCTCTCTCTCTCTCTCTCTCTCTCTCTCTCTCTCTCTCTCTCTCTCTCTCTCTCTCTCTCTCTCTCTCTCTCTCTCTCTCTCTCTCTCTCTCTCTCTCTCTCTCTCTCTCTGATGAATGAGGCTTTTCTGTGATTCACAGAGGAATGCTGCCGTATCACCAAGTGATGAATGAGTTTGAGCCATAGTATTGAGTTCTCGTACAGTGATAAGGCTGTACTTTACCGCTGATCCCTTAAAACCACAAGAATCCTGATTGACATAGTTTGGTCAACATCTCTTGTAAAAGCCATGGCAACATCAGGTATTAGATACATGAACAAGTTGAAACGTGTTCTACTGTTGCACTAGGTTACATTTCTAAAATGTAACTGTGCAGTAGCATCCACCTAAGCTGTTTGAAATCCTGGTGATTCGTTTAGAAACACCTCATTCTCTCCCAGATGGCTTTTTATAGACTCTGTCTAATCAGCGGCGGGTCTTTGTCAGGTGACATTTCCTCAGCTCTGATAAGATGCTGGATCTGCTTTCCATCTGTCAAGAACAAGGACCTCCAGGTTCACACAACCAGAGCTAGCTAAGAAAGCATTATATCTCCGCCTGCTGAGCCGAGGCCCAGCGGAGGCCTGGATTCAGGTTTATCTGCTGTTTTATGATGCCAGAACTCTGTTTGATGGTTTAAGGTCTGAGGACGGCAGCTAATGGAGAGGAATGTGAGCATTTCTGAGGCAGCGCTGATAGTCCAGAAAGATTCATACATTAGTGGACCCCTAACCCTGGTAGTGTTGGTGCCTTGCTCGACCCATTAAGCTACACAGGACCTCCTAGCTAACCCTATGGGAGTTTCACCCCCATGAAACCATATGACATAAAATGTCAACTTGCTCAAGTGAACAAATAGAAAATAGCGCGATACACGTCATTATTTACCCGAAGACTGTGATCTGATTGAGTGTGTCAACATGTTGTGCGTAAAAGAGGCTTGGTCTGTCGTCAAAGGGAGTTCCCTACCGCCTCATATCTTGTATGGTGCCTTAATGCCTCTGTTTTCTCCCCCCCACCATTTGCGTATTGATTTGTCATCTTAAACATTACTCTGAAAACATTAATCTCCCGGCCAACGCTGCTCGGTCTTTCGCTGACGTTAACATTTAGATATTTATAGTCTAATGTCTGTATGTCCTGCGCCATATTTCTCTGCACCAATGTCACCAAGATGAATTCCCCGTTTTCCTTTATTGTACTTGGAGAATGAAGTGACTGATTCTGATTTCTGTTTTCTGTCTGACTTACAGGGAGACAGCCAACATCCCCCTCATCCCTCTGGGTCTGAAGGAGACGAAAGAGGTGGACTTCGCCATCGCATTCAAGGTGCAGTAGCAACGACCGCAGTTTCACTACACCCTCCCTATTACTCTTGTTACTATTTTTAAATAAATCAGCCGTTATGTTATCCCCGTTTCTAATTCAGGAAGTCTGACCAAAATCAAGTCAGTTTTTGTCAGTGGTTATTGAGACTGGTAGGATAATCCCATATCTGCATGGTTATAAATACCCTGATGATGATATTTATAGTGCGCTGCATGCTGATGAGGTATGTTGGCAGGCTCGGCGGGAGGTGTTCTGACTTCCTGGTCTTTAAGCGGGTTAATTTCGCTCTACTTATCGTCTGTAATCACACCTCGGGCTTAATGACCAGGTGCCTCCTGCCTCCGGCTGGCTCTGACACAATAACAGCACTCACCAGCCCAGTTGGCATCGGAGACCTGCTCTTGGCTTCAGCACTGGAGCTTAGGCATGATGTGGCAAGGTGGCCTCGTTGTTGGAGAGCCTGCCTCGTAACCGAGAGGTCACAAGTTTGATCCTCACACCAGCCACGTGTCCTTTAGCGAGACACTGAACCCCTGAGTAACTGTTTTAACAGTTTTAACATCGACTGGTAGAGTTAATAAGGTCACTATGGTGATTGGGAGGATTATTATAGTGTTATATATTATTACTATGTTACTATAGTGATACTAGTGTTACTGTGGTGACTGGTGGTGCTCAGTGAGATGAGGTGTGTTGATTTTTTCCAGGATTTCATCTTGGAGCACTACAGCGAGGATGGGAACAGCTTCGAGGATGAGATCGCCGATTTGATGGACCTGCGACAGGTACTGCACACTCCTTTTCACTGCTGTCAGGTGAAAACCTTCAATCTTCAAAATAACCCACTGTCTGCCATGTGCTTATGAACGCTTCCAACAGGGTTTGATGGGGTTTCATACACCCAAGGGTGATGACATTTTCTCCCACAAAGAGGACCATGAAATCCTTTGCTCTAGTACAAACACTGGAGTTACTGTTACTGTTTTCTGTCACCTCCCAGGCCTGCCGTACACCGAGCCGAAGCGAGGCTGGAATGGAGCTGCTGGCAAAATACTTCAGCCATCTTCCTCTGCTGGAGAGCCGATTCTTCTCTCCAACCCGCCAGACCGGCATCTTCTTCACCTGGTACATAATGGTTATGATAATAATAATAATAATAATAATATGAACCACCTTTTATATTAACCACAATCTAGAAATATGAAATATGAAAGGTACAAATCAATCTTCCAATGCAATTGCTGTAAAAACTAGCATCGCCAGGAGCATCAAGTTCAACAAGGACCTATTGAAAATACTAAAGGCCCTTAGACACATCAGCACATGGCTGCTTCTGGCTGGCACAATAAATAAAGAAGAGTAGAAAACTAAAAGCAAAAAAAACAGAATATAGACAGTAGTTCAAGTAAAGATAAGCCTAAAAAGTATGTTTTTAAGATATTTAAATATCTGGAGGACACTGAGTCAGCAGGTGGTTTCAGACCATAGGGGCCCTAAATCTTGGAAGCCCATGTGATTTATAGATTGGTCAAGGTAGATTATAATTCTGTTACTTTGATCCCGAGTAAGAGAGTCAGTATCGGGGGTCATTGTCTGGTTTTGTGACAGGAGTTTGGCTGATTTGGGAATCAAATTAGGGACAGACTACAGGACGGTCCTTCTAGACACTGAGGCATTGCACTGTGTTGACCACAGCTGGCTGTGATAGTGTATACATTGTCATCATAAACAGTCAATCACTTCCTAAAGCACATTGTGACATCTCTCTGCTTAACTCCTCTTAAACCCAGTTTGTATTTCACATACATTATTATCTTGTACACTGATATTTGTATCATTTACATGGTTTATCTTCTTGGCTTTTATTTAACATTGTTTTATCTTCTCTGAACACTCCAGGTACGACTCCTTCACCGGAGTGCCGGTGTGCCAGCAGAACCTGTCGCTGGAGAAGGCCAGCATCCTCTTCAACACGGCTGCCCTCTCCACCCAGATCGGTACCCGCAGTGACCGGCAGACCATCGCTGGACTGGAGGAGGCCATCTCCTCCTTCCAGAAAGCTGCAGGTATGCAGAGGACAGGAGTGATATCCTGGTCATATAAAATAACTGCGGAGAAACCGCAAACCGCAAACCCTCCAACTATTGCATTCATTCTCTACCTCGTTGTACAAAACTGTCTGAGTAGTATCTTTAGCGTAAATGCAGACAGCACTGGGAAACCCTCCTCAGTGACTCTATGGGCTAGTCAGTAACCCAGTTCAAGACTGTCCCTAATAAGATAAGATAAAACTTTTTATGATCCTGTGGGAAAACTAGCTCACAGCAAGTCAAACAAGGAGGGTCTAGCACTTAGTCTCAATGAACAGTGGGATTTATAGACAGACAGTGTTTACAGAGAGCCTGAGACAACACCTGTGATAAGTGGTGGGAACAGAGAGTGACAGAGAGAAAGAGATTGATAATTCAGTGAGAATACCAACACGATGTTGTTGTTCTTTCTTCGCTGCGCAACACCTCCTAATACCTCCGGATACCGCAACACAATCTGTCAAATCAAACATGATTCAATACGTTTTCGAGATCGGTCTTCATTAAAAGATGTGTGTACTGTGTTGCAAGCATTACTTTCTTTCTTCAGGCTGTCCAACAGTAGTGAATGTATTCGGGGTTTGTTTATTTAATTCATCTTTGTGAAAGCAGCTTTTTTTTTTAAGGGTAGCCTAGCCAGCTGAAATATCACTTACCTGCATGCATGACCTGCAGACACTGATTATTTGATTATTT
Source organism: Hoplostethus mediterraneus (assembly GCA_034670385.1). Taxonomy (NCBI): domain Eukaryota; kingdom Metazoa; phylum Chordata; class Actinopteri; order Trachichthyiformes; family Trachichthyidae; genus Hoplostethus; species Hoplostethus mediterraneus. The sequence goes on along the minus strand of JAXDDW010000161.1, from coordinate 143,292 downwards.
ATTATGTGATTTTGATTCAGTTCTGGATGCGTCTCGTTCACTTTAAAGTGATGCTCAAATGAACGATTGATATTTGAATCATCCCATCACTTTTGCCTAAAAAGAAGCCAGGTGCAGCTTTTTTCCCCCCGAAGTGGATGCTTTCCATCCACCTTGCAGCCACTCTCTATTGACTTTAATATCAAATAAAAGCCAGTGGCAGTTTGAGGAAGAGGAAGGGTGTGAACACGGCCTTATTCTCACAAACAGCAGCGCCATGTGCCATCTGAGATCCTCTGACTGCTCCTCCATGATGAAGTATAAATGCTGTCGAGCCTACAACCAAAACAAGTCTTCCTCGGGCTCCCAGTCACGTGGCTCGGCTCCAGGCATGTGAACTACCCTCAGAGGTTTCACAAAGTTCAGACAAGTCCTGATAGAATTATGGCCTTGCATTGGAGGGAGTATTGCACGGTAATTATAGCTCTGCCCAGGGCTTGGTTATGTTGCTGTGATAGCTATAATTTAGTCTTGTATGAATAAAACAATTATATTGTTATGGGAAACATTGTCTCCAGTATGAAGAACCAGTAATAAACTAAGACAGGAGGTGACAGCCAAGGATACGAGCTGTATATGGGAGTCAGCCTTCGCCCTGGGAGCAGATCATGGGCTGCTGCAGTGCCCTTTAGCCAGGGAAATGAAAGGTTTAGAGGATGGGAGGAGCGAGCTAGCATGGGCAGAACCACGGCTGAAGAGTATGCAGGCAGCACTCTGTTATTAAGATGTCTACAGCTCTCTGCTGCCAAGTTTTTAATCTGTAAAATAAGAGGGAGTCATGCTCAGTTGGAACGCAGATGGCCTTGTTGCTTCCAGCTAACATGAAACACTGATTTCAGATGGTTTGTGTTTTGGCTCAATTTAAAAGAAGTATGCAGACATTGATCTCACTGCGAGCAGTGTATTTTTTTCCTTTTTATTAGACAGTGTGTAGTGGAGAGTGATAGCCTTCAGGAAAGGAGGAGGGGATGACGTGACATACTGTAGGTCACGAGGCAGATTGTCATTAAAACATCAGAATCATTTTAAATGATATGTGGGACTTTTCCAAACATCTGTTACCATATGGAGATCTGGTAGAGTGTCAGTAACTATGCCAGTGTGGTTGGGTTACAGTGAAAGGGGGTGCTGGTGTGTAGCTGACCCTGGCCTCCCTGTGGAGAGGGGCAAGATGTCCCTACAGGAATCAAGAGGATCACAAATAATCACTTCAAAATCTTAGAAACGCTTCACTTCATTTACTGACTTATTTTTTTCTATACAAGAACATATTTTTAAGGTCAGCTTCCAAGACTATCATAGTGCCATTTAGCAAGGCACTGAACCTGCGGTCTGTCTTAGTCAAACTTCCCGGTTACAAGGCTTACCTATGATTATTTTAAACTTGTAGTAGTTTGAGCCATGCTGACCCCTGACCCCCCCCCCCCCCCCACCCCCCCAGGTATCCTGAACCACCTGAAGGAGACATTCACTCACACCCCCAGCTACGACATGAGTCCAGCAATGCTCAGTATGCTGATCCGGATGATGTTAGCCCAGGCTCAGGAGTGTCTGTTTGAGAAGACCGTCCTGCCCGGCATCCGAAACCACTTCTACTCCCTGCTGAAAATGGCCCAGGAGGCTGCTAAGGTACTAAATAAATACAGATATTTTTTGAGGTCAGTCTGACTTAGCATTAGTCAGCAGTAGCACATGCAGACTCACAATTACACTGGCTCTGTCCTCGCATTGTACAAAATGTGATGATTGTTCTTTGTTTTTATCTCTATTTGTTGCTTTGTAATGCACCTTGTTGTCCATACAACATGTACTGTCCCTTTAACTGAATATGGTGATTCTGAGTGCTGATAGGTCATGCGGCCCCATTAGGAATGGCATTAACTGTGAATGTAAAGTAATAATGTCACTTCGGAGTCAGATTCCCCACTTCTAACAGTGAGCTTCACTGCAGATCAGTGCTGTTAATGTCCTCTCAGTAACTCGATCCTCCCTTTCCTGCCAGGTCTCAGAAACCTACGACCATGTCCACCAGTCCATGATCCAGACGCCAATCAAAGACAACGTCCCGTTGTTCTGGTCCACCATGTCACAGGTCAAAACCAACCACTACCGCTCCCTGGCACACTACTTCGTAGCCACCGCGCTACTGGACCACCAATGTAAGAGAAATGATTTATAACCTTCATTTATACTGGATGCAGTAGTCAGGTGGAGGCTGACTGAACATGCTTTCATAGTAGATAGATTTCTAAATGCCACTTTCAGCAGGTTACAGGTACCTGCGGGCCTTTATACCAGATTAAATGATTTGTTAAATTGGGTATTTTTCCAGTGTACTATCTGGTGGCTGCTGTAAGAGAGAGGTCGAGGTATATGGCTGTTCCTGGATTGATGTTACAGGACTTTGCCTGTCTGATTTGAAACACCCTGGAGAGTCAAATCTCCCATATATTTAAACTGTAGAGCGTTGTGTCGGACCACGGTTCAGTCATCTGAGAAGGCTGGGCTGAACCACTGCTAGCTACAACACTATTACATAACAGCTATTACACACACACACACACACACACACACACACACACACACACACACACACACACACACACACACACACCCTTCCAGTCATGAGGAACTGCAGCTTCTTAATGCTGTCTGCATAGTCATGTGGCAAGATGGAGAGAGAGGAAAAGGGAGTTTCATAAAGTACCATATAATCCTACAATGGAAGTGACATGCAATATCTCTCAATAATAATCTTGCCCCAAGCATAATAAAGTTGTTTTTAATAGATGAATGCTCAGTGGGGACAAGTTGAAACTTGAAATTGAAAAAAAACGATTGAAATGGAGAGAGGAACATGGCGGTGGGGGGGTTATAGTTATGTCAAGTGCAGTCTGAATGGGACCGGACTGGGCAGAGGGGCTATGGAGCGAAGCCACTTTGAGCTTGGCAGCTCATTAACAGATTCTTGTGTGAATGAGGATAATGGAGTAATTAACCACAGGACTATAGAGAGAGGATTCAGCCCCGAAACTAGACAGAACGAAGACCTCTGTAGTAAACAGAGTAGTTCAATACACACTGAATACTGTCTCCATGAAGCAGACTGGTCAGCTGGATCCAGCAGAAAGCTCTGATCCCTTATTGAGTTACATTCAGTCACAAAGTAGAGAGAGGGGTGGAGATGAAGGAGAGGAGACAGGTTAAAGGAACACATCATGTTTTTGGGAGATTGTCCCATTGACACCAAAATCATTGTAAATCATAACACTTTAGCACTTTAGCATACACTGTGTTGCAGGTGACTAGCATTATCTAAGTAATAACACTGACATTTTAGTAATGAAAAGTAAAATTGCAGTTTTGGTTATCATTTTGGATTGTGTTGACCCCAACCATGGTGGGAAGAGACTGTCACTTTATTTGAAGATTACAAAAGAATAGGTCATTCAGTCATCCTGTCCTCTGTGTGTCCAGTGAGTCCCAGCGATGATGAGGACCAACAGGAGAAGACCTTGTCTCAGGTGTATGATCGCCTTCCAGAGGGACGTTCTCCTCTGGACATCCTGAAGAAGAGAACCGAACGCAGACGCATCGGTAAGGCCAACCCTACGGGTTCACCGCTGCAGAAGGCAGTAGAACGCAGCAGAACACAGTTGAATCTGGTAGTCCTGCGGCTCTGATGTTAATCTTTATTTTAATAGCTGTCTGTTCCTGTCTTCTCCTCCTCTCTTCTTTGTCTCCTCGTCCCCTAATCTTCTGCTCTACCCGTCCTATTCTCATTCTACTCCATATGCTGACCTCTCCTCCCTCTCCCCAGGTAAAGCTCATCTTCGTCGGGCCATCCTTGGGCATGAGGAGGCGCTGAGGATCTATGGTATGTGTCGCCACCTGAGAAAGCTGGATGTACTGCAGGAGATTCTGCAGGCCAGCCACCAGCGCTCGCTCAACAAGTTCACCAACTATGACAACGAGGACGAGTTCACCGACTACATGGAGGCACCAGACATCATCTGTGAGTAGGAAGACGCCTATTTACTGACAGTTTACAGCCTGGACCGTATTGGGAGTGGCTCAGTTGGCTAAGGTGCACATGTACTCACGACATCTTAGGTTGCAACATAGCCTAAGACCTCTGTTGCATGTCCTCCCCCCTCTCTCACTCCCAATCTTTCCTCTCTTTCTCCACTGTGTACTGTCAAATAAAGGTCAAAAATCTTAAAAACCCAAAAAAAGTACTGAAGTACTGTTATTTTATTATAGAATGGCATAGAATACAATAGTACAATGTAGAATAGTACACGATAGGTTAGTATTGAATAGAACAATTGTAAAGTTTGTTGTAGTCTCCATTAATTGTCACTGAGGTGACGGCTATTCATCCTGTGGTTCACATAGAAACTCAGTGCAGTCACTCCAGCAACACCACAACAAACACTTCACAGATGACGCTCGTGCCAAGCAGCAGCGATGTGCTGTCTGTTGTTTTATGAGCTGGCAACTGTTTCTAAAAGGCCCTTGTGTTGCTAACCACGCCTCCACATCCTGTAATCAAATGAGATAAGTCAGACTTATTTTCAGGTACACAATGATGTAATGTTGACACTGATAACTCCCTGCCTGCCTCTGTATTGAGGACATTTAAAGTGTTGCTGTGACCATAAACACAGGATGATCAGCTTTGTTTTTTCCTTTCTCTCCATAGCTAAAACAGAGCACAAAGCAGAACTGGAAGTTCCCGTATCCACAAAGGTGAAAGTCACCGACTTTTTCCAGAGGCTGGTATGTGGGCTACTAATACTCTTCCACTCACATCGCTGGTTTTCACAGACATCATTGGTTTATTCAGGAAGTGACATGAAATGGCTTTGGATTTGTGTTTTAGAAGTGGCTATGCACTTTTAAACTGTACTTATATTGAACACCCAGAGCTTTTTTGTTATTCCTGAATACAATCAGCATAAAGGGTGAGTCTCCTGGAATCTTTGGACCTTTGAGACCAACACTGCATCAGTGTTGGTTCCCTGTTTTCCAAAGCCTCTTGGACACTCACCCAGAGCAACAAAGGCAGCACTAACACTAACCGTGGATAGAGGTGCTCTGATCCTGCCTTGAGCTCTGCTTGGGTTATTCTGGTATTCACTCAGAAACATCAGCCAGAATTATGACAGGAGTTGAACATTGCTATTACAAATTAGCACTGATGTTGTGGGGGAAAAAACTCAGAACTTTAATGGTGATTTTACTTGAACTGAAGGTTTCCATGGTCCTTTCATGGTTGAGCCAGTCTCCTGACCCCATGAAACCCAGTCAACACCCGGGATAACATTTCAGATATACATGGCAGTCAAAGATACAGTTTTACCCCGATACAATCGAACCCCAAAGCCAGGGTTTGGGGTTCGATTCCCACTGGGACCACTCATGCTAAAATGGATACATTCATGGTATTGTAAGGTGCTTTGGATAAAGGCCTTCACCAAATGGGGGAGGTTGGGGGGAGGTGGTGGGTGACACCCTCTAATGTCTGTTGTGTTTTCAGTCTGTGTTACTCTATAAGACCACTAACATACCACTACAACCTGTTACCCTTGACTACATGGTAAAGAGCAGGTTGAAGGACTGTCAGTAAAGGCCAAAGAGTTCAGAGGTTATAGGGAGGAATTAGTTCACATTTAAAATGGTGAGACAGAAAAAAACAAATTGTAAACTCTGCAACATGTAGGCCTGATATATATATATATATATATATATATATATATATATATATATATATATATATATATATATATGCTATATGTATGAATGTGGCATTTATGATGTTTCACTTCTGAAAGAAAAGACACAAATGCTACATTCATAAAATGCTATATATCCACAAAGCCTCACTTGAAGTTTATTCAACAAAGGACCCAAGTTACCTACTATCCTTTAGAAATACCATAATTTCTGTTGTCAGTCATTTCATCAGGGTAGGTGTCAGTTTTATCACATGGTGGAGATCAGTTTGACACCAAACTCTTCAAATGGCAATCTATTGTCCAAGAATAGAACAGCTGAAATTCCCAGATCAGCAACCAGTAAGGAGGTCAAAGGTCAGAGCTGTAGTTCAACAGATTTAAAGTATCTCTATGATTAAAGAAGTAGAGGTGAAAGGTTTCAGCCTAGCACAGAAAGCAGAAGAAGCTGAGAGATTGTCCAATCAGATAGGAAGTGTATTAATTAATGGGAGATAAAAGTTGTCTACAATCAATACCAGTGTAACCGTTTCTTCTACTGATAAGATTCAACAGCCTAAATGGAAAAGAAGGACTTGTTTTTACTGTGATGAATTTGATCATAGTACTGTAGGAGGAGGATTAGCATGTTGGGTTTTAACAAGCTCTCCCCCAGGCGTTCACTAAGCTCTTTGTACTTAAAAACCTGGATTCATAAAATAGAGTAAAAAAAAAAAAAAAAACCCTGCTTCATGGTAGGCAGCCACATTAACACCCCACCCTGTCCATCCAGGGTCCCCTGTCAGTCTTCTCAGCCAAGCAGCGGTGGACAGCCCCACGGACGGTCCGACTTCACCCGGAGGACCGAGACCTGGGCTTCACCTTGAAAGGAGAGCCGCCGGTCCAGGTGGTGTCCTTGGACCCCCTTTGCCCAGCCGCTGTGAGTTAGCCCTCACACTTTACCAGTAACTGGCCGGGGGGAAATATTCACCCCCAGGACAGGGAACGAGCTATGGTGGTGCACCCAGGCATGTAGTGGAGGGTTAAACTCTCCGAAACTCAGTGTACCCACCTTTTTGTTTGCAAAATAGTTTACCCATCTTTTTTTTTTTTAATGACAATGACAGTAAGTAGTAGCAATCTGTTATAACTAATGAAGATAGGGGTTTTAAGAGAAAAAAACATATTATATTAACATGTATTATTTTTTTGTTGTTGTGTTTTTTTGTCTTATGATAATCACTGACTGGAGCTCGTAGTTTACCCTCCTTTTTATTTACAACTACATCACTGGATGCATCTAGTACAGGGGGAAGGGTTTTCAGCGTACACACACAGATACGCTGCCGGTTGTTGGAAATGACTAACAAACCAAGTTAATATTGGAGGTAAACTATGGGGCCACTATCGCCATGCTCAGTACTCTTTCTGTCATACATTAACGAACCAGATGCATAGCTTACTTAAGGTTAATTTAATGTTAAATCTGTAAGTGAAAAGGACAGTCGCTGTACCTGCAGCAGGACTATCCAACAGGGTGGAGCTTTGTCTACAGTGGGAGAACCGACATTGTGAAGTTTCCGATATACTCCTACGTCACAAATATGCTCAAATGGCACAGTCCCATCTACTCCATTAGTTAAACCTGAATGATGGCTGCTGTTGCTGTGGTGCAAGTCGGTCACAGATTTCCTTCATGCTGCATAGCCGTTTCACTAGCAGCGTGTGATTAAGTAAAATTATTCTTGGAAAGTGCAACAGGATTTAGCCTCGAAGAAAGCTGAGAGTTGCTCCCCTCCCCCTCCTAATTTAATTAAGAATCAGAGAGATTTCCCCTCAGCAACCCTTTCAGCCTGACAGCTCATTAAGAGGTGCTAACAAAGAGCAGGGAGCTTTTATTAGGCCTAGCAGGCTGCATGGAGAAACAGATTAGTAGAATTACATAAAGCCAGTGAGGCCAAACTCTTGTATGACCTTGAATACTGTGTTCAACAGGATTTTTTTTAATTTGATTTTTTATGTTCCTTTTGAGTTGTGCGGACATGCCTCTGGCTAAAGTGGGTCATGTTATCAGACAGAAATAGCTGAGCTTGTTTAGATAAGTCCAGTTTCCCCACGCCTCAGGAATGATGTGGTCTGGTACAGTTTGGAGTACTATGGAGAGTACACACACACACACAAAACCAAAGTTCACCCTGATGAACCAAGCTGCCTCCAGAGTGTTTGATAGACCCCGAGATGTAAATAAGTACTCTGCCTGCTGCAGTATCAGGACCCTCCTGGGTAACCCTTCCTCTTCCTCTTCCTCCTTATGCCTCGTTGCCAGGCCGACGGGCTGAAAGAGGGCGACTACATTGTTGCTGTGGGCGACACGGACTGTAAATGGATGGGCGTGAGCGACGTAATGCGGCTGCTGAAGGACGTGGACGAGGAGGGGATTAACATCCAGGTGGTCAGCATGATGGACAGCAACCCATCCATGGTAAGCGCTGCCCCCTTCCTCTCCTATTAGCTCTGAGGAAAGTCATCTATCCGGTTTCTCTGACTGTAACAATAACAAAGACTGTACCTTTAACTAGACTATATATATTGTCCAGAGGCTGAGCAGAAAGTGACACTTTGACCAAACAAATGTATCTGCCTCTTTCCATTAAGTGTCAACTTCACACTCTCTCCCTCTAGCCCGCTAAGAGTGCCACCTTCTGTGGGAACCTGCCCAAGACCTACTCCATGATCTGCCTGGCCTTCGACGATGACGACAAGAGCCCCAAATCACGCAAAGTTGTCAAGAAGTCCTCCTTCCTCAGCTGGGGTCTGAAGAACAAGCTGAAGAGCGCCAGCACCCTCAGCCTTCCCACCTCCGACCAATCGGGCACGCTGCCCTGGAACAAGCCCTGCCCCACCTTCCCCAGCTCCAGCTCCTACAACAATGACAGTGGCCTCTACTGAGCTAGCTAGGAGGTTTTTTTTTCCTTTGTCCAAGTGCCATGTTGTACCCATACTGAGCCTACACTGGCTATGGTACAGTATCAGTACAGCAGTAGTGTATGTAGCTTGTGTGTCACAAAGTAAATGCTGACATCCCTGCCAGCACCCTCTGGAAAGTGGCTGTGCCAAATATGTGGGTGTCTCTGTTGGTACATGGGTGCCTTACCAGCACAGTTCAGTACTTGAACTGGACTGGACTGTACACAAAACATCCATTCTGTACCCTGCCAGTATGAGTACAGCACGGTACACTTGTACAGTGGAAAAAAACAGCTATCATTCCAGTCTATATACACACGGAGCATAGACAAACTCCATCATCGCAGTACGTCGTCTCGAGAGGGAAAGCTCCAGATGAATAGGAGAACGCAAACACAGTTGTAACAAAAGACCCAGTGTTGGTTTCTGCTTGACTGCAAGAGGTCGATTCTCTCGTTGTGTAAGCGTCCTCCTTGGTAGAGATGCAGCTACACACTGCACAGCGGCACTAACTGCCTTGGCTACAGTGCAATTATACTCACATTCCCAATGTATTCTAATATATGAGAAGGATTTTGTTCATTTCCACCATAATTGTTGCAAATAGTGTCTATCAATCAGTTTTAGGGCTTGGAATACACATATTTTACAAGTAGATACCTATATGTACATGTATTGAACCATGTTGTCAGGCAGGTGAGGGAAAACATTCTTCTACTGTGGAGTTGGTATTTGTGTAGGGATGAATGCAATGCGCTGTAAGCTGCTAAAAAAAAACGTATATAACTTTATTTTGTATTATTGTGATTTATGTATTTGTGAGACAGCCTTTGAAGAATGTTATTTAGTTGTGAGTGCCAGGCTTGGCACACAGTGTAAATGGAAATATTGGTATTTTAGGTTTGGTTGGCGGCAACCCAAAATGCCTCTGTGTCTCTGACATCCCAGGATCGACTATTCACCATCACTTTACTGACTCGTCTCAGTATCTCACCCACTTCCAACCCTCCTTTATCAATGCTGCTGCTGCCCAGCAGTGTGTCCACTTTCACTGAGAGCGCTGACTGTGTGTCTCTGTTAATGTGAATCTTGCTGTTGATGAAGGATCTTTTGTCTCCAGAAGGGAACACTGTGGCTAGACTGATGTCATTCCCTAACAGTGAGTTAGATCAAAGCCCACAGTCACTTTTTATTTGTCTCTACCTGTGTCGAACGTTACAGCCTACGTTTTGCTGACACTTTGCAGTGTTGGTCTATCTCTTTATCTACAAAGTAGATTCTTATACACATTTGATAATCAAATTATTTATGTGATACAAAAAAAACACACAAAAAGAAATAAAAAAATATATATATAAGTTGTAGGCCTCAGAACTAGTTTGTGAATAGTGAAATTGTGAATTTTTTTGTATGTTGGATTTCGTGGTTGGTTGTAAGAATGCCTTTCGCTAGGCTCGTTTAATCCTTGGTGAACCAATATGCTGGTAAATCTTGTCTGTCAATTTTTAGGTACACTAAAGGATTCTTGAATAAAGATGGAAGAATACTTCCTCTGGTTTTGGGAAATTCTATTACATTTGTCTCATATCTCCAAAAAAATAGTAACATTGAGATGATTTAACACTCTTTGCCTTTTCTGTACAGTGTCCAATGCTGACAACGTCTTGTTTACTTAATATGGTGTATGAAATGCCAATTATGCTTTATCATGAAGGAAACATGAATTGAAGGCCAAAATAACAAAATAAAGGGTATAACAAGAATGCTCTAATTGATTCATTGTGTTAGTTGTGAACTATTATCTTTTTCCACACACTCACACAAGCACTGTTGTTTTAACAGACCACTACATGCATTTCTCTGCACATATTGATCCTACATTGCTCTGCCTATATACAGATGGTTCAGGCCCCTCTTATACGGCTAATGGTTTCTAGTGGCCTTTGCTTCTTTCTCTCTATTTGCTGCTGCACAATAACTGTGGTGTCAATGCTTTGATGATGATAATTGTTTCATTGTGTTCTGTGTCACATGTATAAACTAAAATCTAAATAAAAGTGGGGATACAACCGATCATAGTAGTTTCATAGTTGTGGTGTTGTTTAGCTTAATGGGTAGATAAAGGCACTAACTGGGGATTTTGCACAGCTGTTACAGAAAACTAATTTTATTTACTAAAAGTGGTAATCTATGATATAATGTGTTTTTACTTTATTTAGTCTCCATCTTTGGTGCTCAGCCTCATTGCTGTGGTGTTTCTTCACTGCACTTCCCAGAGATCAGCTGTCAATCAAACAGTGTGTCCAGAACTGTGGACGTCTTCTTCCTTGGATTTTCTGTTGATGGAGTTTGAGTTTCTGTAGGTGGCGCTCTTTTCTTTGTCTGTTCAGCCACGGTGGCTATCACTGCTCATACCTTAAATGCATCACTTCCTGTGCAGTCCAGGGGATGGATTGTAGCTTTTCTTACCACACACCGGGTGCAACAGCAAATGTAAATGCTTGAACCGTATATAGGTTGAATATCTGTCGTGTTATCAATTTGAGTTAGAGTGTAACAAAACGGACCGTTGTTTACATGAAAATGGTCCTTGAGCAAAGCAATGATTCCTAGCAGCTCCAGGTAGGGACCTTAACCCTACCAACTCCTCTGTGTCTGACCCTGACCTCTGACCTCCCTGTCATCGTTAGGGCAGGTGAAAAGATGTATTTCCCCTTGAGCGATGAATAGATTATTGCAAATAGATTATTATTTCTTCTTCTTCTTCTTCTTCTTCTTATGTTATGTTGTTGTTGGTGTTGTTGTTGTTGTATCGTCTTATTGGTGATTCAGATGCTTTTCAATCCTTACAAGAATACAATTCTGTGAGAAACACTGAAAACCCACTTTTTTCTTGCTTGATAAGATACTGTATCTTAGCACAGCTATGGCCACCTTCCATCAGGGAATATCTGTATCCATATTGGCCTTCAAAAACCTGTATCTGTCGAACTCTACTGTAACTGTAATGGAATCTTGTTGTTGTCCGGAAGTGTGACTTGGCACCAAACAGATTGGGAATGATTGGAATGAGGTTTGACCACAGACGGGCCAACACACCAAGTCAACAATCTGGTGTGTTTTTCAAAGGTCTGAGTTTGGTCTGAGCACACATGATGTCCTAATCCACCATGTAGGAACCTGAAGATAAAGGTCATGTGACTCAAATCCACCCATCAGGCCTTTTGTCTCCTTTACCACTTGCAACAATAAAGCAGAACGTGGCTAATGTGATAGACAAGCAGTAGATGTGCCAGGTATCGGCTGTGCATTTCAATATAAACAACAGAATTTACTGAATGCACATTTTCATTTTTGATGATCACGAAATGAAATCTTATTCTTTTTCTACTGTTGACTTATTCTACTATATTGCAGTTTCCCCACTACAGCACTGATGTAACATTCCATGACTTTTTCATTGCCATAACTGAGTTGGTGCACTTCCATGACCCAAGAAATATAATTTCTTCCTGGTTTGTTAATGTTAGGGTTAGGGTTAGGGCAAAGAAGTGAGCAGTCTAATTTCCACTACATGTGGCTATGCATGTAATGAATGTGTAAAGGTATATGAGGTATATTCCTGTAATGTGACTCATTTGTAAAATTTCCTGATATTCCCTGGCTTCCTCAGAGAATTGATCAAATTCCCTGACTTTATTATAGTATATGTACTAAATACGATATTATTATAGTACCATTATAGTACAGTAGAATTACACTACATCACAATAAGCCTTGTTGTGGAAATTTGAGATCTGTGTTGAGAAAATCTTCTGTGATGTCTCTTGTCTAGCAGGGGGAGGAGTGGAGGAGGGAGGCGGCAATATTAATTGTATGACATCCTTGCCTAATATATTTAATACGTTTTCATCCTTTCTTTATTTGTTAGGGACTAAGAAACTCCTGATTCTATTCCACATTTCTTATCTGGAGACATGTAGGGTGATGTAAAAGGTGCTTCTCATCTTCATCATCTTTAATTCAGCCCCTCATTTCCCAATACACTCAGTGTTAAAACATTTCCAGACTACTCTGATTTGTATGAGGAGGCGTTCAGAATGTCTGACTGTGTTATGGGCAAACTGGTCTGGATGGACGATTAGAGAGAATGGGCTCTGTCAGCCAGCAGTGGAGCAACAGCGCTCTCTGTTGGCTGAACCGCGCGAAATTCAAAACCTACGGCGTTGCTAAGAGAATTTAAGCAAGGCTCTGATTGCCTACCCTGTTCACTCTTAACCAATCAGCGCTGGATTTGTATCGAGGTGTCTCCTGGTAGAGAAGCGTCTAGATACGAGGAGTCTGCAAACTGCCATTCTGATGACTGTACTATATCATATTTTATTATTATTATAGGGCTCTAAAGAGAAGATAATTCAAAACATTGGGGAATTAAGACATTTATATAAACAAATATTTTTAACGGATAACGTTTTGACTGAAAGAAAGCCTGGTAAACGAACTTGGTTAGCCTAAACTGGCAGAAAACTGAAGAAGTCCGAAAAAACTTTAATTATTTTCAGCAATGTTCACGTTCAGCTTCAGGAGGAAGAAAGACAACGAGTTTGTAAGTTTTACGTATTTTTGTTATAACGTAATATGAATAAATCCGTTCCTCTTAACCGTCCGAGATTACTGCGTTCGTATTTGTAACTAGGTAGCTAACTGTTAGGGATATAGTTATCGTTTCTGTGTTAACTTTACTTAGTGTAAGTTGTGACCTGTAACGTTAAATGCTGTAAGTTGAGTCGTGTTGTGATTCTGACATAGTCCTAGCTATCTTTCTCTTTCAGTTGATGTTAGCTGCTTAGCTCCATGCTGTGTTTGTTCCTCGAAACAGTCCGTTTACAACTTAATTTCATCAACTACGCCGTAACGTCATGTGCTAACTAAACCCCTCCTCGCCCATCATCGTGGGGTCAGCATTGTTTGTGTGTTTTAATGTGTTCTGTGTTTATGCGAGGCTAACCTTCTCCCTAACATTCCTCTGTGTGTGTGTGTGTCATGTAGAGGCATATAGCTCATGGTTTGACCCCTGCTGCCTCCATTGCCCCCAAACCCGCCGTGCCTCGTACCCCGCCCCCCCGCAGCCCAAACCCCTCACCTGAGAGACCCAGGTACTTCCTCCATCACATAACCTCTTACATCCACTACTTTAGCAGTGTTTCCGCTGTAACTCATTTCTACCAGTGGTAGTTGGAGCTAATGTAGGTTTGGGTTCCACATCCTTCTCTGTTGTGGTCCTGTTAGGTACTTTATTATGATTAAACAGCTAATTATAACAGCAAATATGATGTAAAATGTAGAGCAAGGCACCAAATTTCAAATGTGTTCAGGTGGAGAGAAATTACTAACTACAACTCAAAAGTATTCCTTTGATTGGAGTTGTGTGAAAAATAGCATTTATGTGTTGTATCTGTCTCTCCTCATTTGACTTGCGTCTTTCAATCGTCCTGTCCTACAGATCAGCCTTAGCTGCAGCCGTCTTGTCTTCTTCGCTGACGGGGAGGACATGGGCCATCTCCTCTGCCCGGCCGAGGTCTTTCTCTGAGAGCGACCGATTGCAGTCCTTCATATCTGAACCAAACACCAGCACAGCGCTTTTCCCCCGGTAAACGACCACTGACAAACAGCTCTGGTCAGAATATCACATCAAATGACTCCAAATGCAAAGCTGACCTGTTTTTGTTCTGCTCTCACTGGTATTTGAGTCTTCAAATTAAAACTTTTCATTGAACAAGTGAAAAGAATCTTCTCATTTGATGACATAATTTGACCAGTTTCCGTTTTAATAGCTTACATTTTGACATGGTCTCTCTGCTTGCAAGGTTTTATCTAGACTAACTAGATAACTAAGTAGACCAACTCATAAATCAGTGCTGAATTGATTGAAAGCAAACAGTGTCCTACTGACCTACAGCTGATTATTTCTATTGAAGCTTCCAGGAATAGGAGATCTGATCTAGCAGTCTTTCGTTAATATGAACTTCACTATGACTTAGGAGGGCAGCTGGTCTCAGATTGGATCTGCTGTACTGTCTGAGATACTGCATCCTTACCTTCCCCAGGTCAGAGGATTTGGCTAGCCGACCTCGTTTGCCGTCCCCTGACCATTCTGACGAGGAGTTGGAAGACGAAGAGGAAGAGGAGGAGGAGAAGGAAGAAGACGAGGAAGAGAAGGAGGAAGAGGAAGAGGAAGAGGAGGAGGAGGGGAAGGAGGACCATGTCTACCAGACCCTGGACAGAGAGACGGACTGTCCAATCACCGAACCCATCTACACCCTGCCACTAAAACCTAAGGTGGGATTCTAGAGGAAGATCTTAGACAGTAGCTACATGGTTACAGAAGTGAGCTTCTGAGAGTTGGTCTAAAACCCAACTGGGAAAATCTGGTTGGGAAAGTGAATGAGAAACACTCTCCCCTACTTCAACAACTAGTGCCTTTAAGCAACCCACTTAACCCTCAACTGCTTCAGTAGAGCTGCTCAGTGGCTAACACTAGAAGCCATCCTGGGAAGCTGACAGGGTTCCCAGTGGCCAGTAGTAGAGGAATGTGGTTGTATTGGGAACCCCCCAATGTGAATGTGCGAATCTGTGTGGGGTAGGTGTTAAGGGAGAATAGTTCATTCTCTATCTCTTCCCCGCCCAGATCTTTCCAGCTGGTGTGGGAATCAAACTGGTGACCCTCTCACCACAAACCTGCATCTGTAACCTACCTCTAACAAGGCTACCTCAAATCTAAAGCTTTTAAAATAACTTATTATTAACTTATTATCTTATTTATCTTTTTTTAATGATATTTCTGAAAGGAAGTGTGGTTACTGTCATACCAGTCTGATCCACAGGGAAGCGCTCTGCAGTCATATTTGTACTCAGAATAAAGGGACCGGATGTCTCTTGAGACTCATGCACTCTAAAGAGGCGGTCTGACTAGAAAATGGCTGTGACCACTGTTGACCCTGTATTCATTTATCCTACAACACTACCAGCACTATCAGAGAAACATGAAATTTGCCACATTTCTCTCTAAAACACAAAGGAAGTGTTAATGTTTAGACTTAATGTGTATCCAAAGAATTATTTTTTTTAATCACTATAACCAGAACAATCTTTACCAAAAAGAACTATAGTAATCCTAAAACACATTTTAGAAGAATGCTATACAAATATAACCTTAACAAACAAAACCTTAAAATATCATTCAGCTACTATAGGTCACAAAAATACCACACAAAATCATATATTGGTCCACAGGAGATAAAGAACTACCATGAAGTACCATAAGGTCACTATCAACTCACTATTGAGTATCACAGACACACTATAAAGTCCTTAAGGCAATATTACAGGAATATTATGGGGATTTTTCATTTGGGACCAAAACAAAAACAGACATGAAACCATTACTAAAATGCCCCCCAAACATCTTGGCAGAAGCCGTAGAGAGGACACACCAGTTGCCTAATGTACCACTACGTTAATGTAACACGATTCCATTCCCAGGGTTGTTTGGATCCTCTGAAGCATTAAATAAAGGCAAAGAAACAAACAGACCAAACAAATCAAACCCTGAGTCTCAACACGTTGTCAGCTACCGGGTGGTATTGCAGCTGACGACCTCGTCACCACGTCTAAACGAGGGAGGAATAATGAGCTTGCTTCATTCTGGATACCGTCCAGAATGAAGCCAGAATGAAGCCATCCGTCCGTTAGCCTGTCACATCTGGGTTTTCCTATGCCAAACACCATATTCTCTTTGAAAGGTTTACTGTCTGTCTGGGAGTGTTGGGCTCCAAAAAACAGCAGTGCATTAAGGCCCAAAGGCATTAGACACACCTCATTTGACGTTTCTGTATGGTGCACAGCATGTGGAAGATTTGTGTGGAAGAACAACACCAAGACACTGATATTTGCACTGCGAGGTGTAATATATTTAATTGTGACTTTAATTGTGAATGTTAATGTAAAATCTGGTCTATAGTCTGCTCACAGACTGCTTATATGCTCATTAATCTTTACAAACATTAATTAATAAAAATGCAAATTAGAAATGTATTAAAAAAATGCATCATAACACGGACATAGCTGTTTGACAAAACTATTGGTACATTTAAAAAAGAGCGTCTGATGCTTCCAGTGTGTTTTTGGCTTTACTTGTTACTAAGTAAAAAATTAAGTAAAATTATTGCTATACTTATTCCCTGGGAGCAGTAATTTGTTACATTACACTCTGTCACAGAGCAAGCAAGCAAGTAGCAAGCAAGTAGCTACAGTGGTTCCCTGGTGGTCTAGTGGTTAGGATTCGGGGCTCTCACCCCCCAGGACCGGGTTTGATTCCCGGTCAGGGAACCACTGTAGCAACTTGCTACAATACCAGGTCCGTGACAGACAGAGACACAGGCGGGAGAGCAGAGTCAACTGGCCAGCAGGCTGTTTTATTTGCAAAAAGCACAGATAATTTGGCCCGATCTTGACGGCCGCATTCAGCGCCATCTCTACCGGCTGGCGCACCTCCGTCTCTCTCCAACACTACACCTCACCCACTCCCTCCCCCCTGCCACAAAAATGTATACTTCTTAAAACTGTATATTAACCACATAACAACCACTGTTTCTTTACCTGCAATATAGGGACCATAAAGAGGTTGAGGTCATGGTATAACTTACCCTAAACCATAATAGAACACACAAATAACTAATACAGCACAATACACAACAGGCCACAACAACAACCCTTGGCCTCCTTACTATTGGTTGCTTGTTATGTTGCTGATCTAGATATTGAAGCTTATTCTACTGTTGAGCTCATTGCAAGTCTCTCTGGATAAGAGTCAGATAAATGACTCGAATGAAAATTTTATGTAAAAGTATGAAAACAGATGAATGAATGTATGAGAGTTTTCTGAATGTGGTCCCCGGGGTATTTTGGAGCAGTGATTCATGGGTACTCCCTGTAGCTAGCAGTGGTGGGGTGTTACCGAGGAGTTCAGATGGTAGAATATAGACGCCCGTCTCCTTGTTCTACTTAAAACATACTGCTTTCTGTCAGTTTTCAGACAATCACAGTAGTGTTATAACCTCTGTCTGTATCACATAAGTAAGGAGTTGAAAGTGTGTGTGTCACATGCATGTGGCACTATGTAAGACACAAACCTAAATATAGATCCATAGTTATGCAGCATAAGATGTACTAAGACATATATATATATATATATATATATTTAAATTGCCATTTCTGTCTAAAAAAGAAACATTCCATGCATGAATTAAAAATAGATATTGAGAAGAAATTACAACAAGACTAAAATGGGTTAAAAGAAATAATATAAAAGTCAATCAGTAAACGTTTGTTTTATTTTAGTTAGTTAATTTAGTTAGTTAAGCAGTTAGCACAATGAGAGAAAGTAAAAGAATGACTATTCTGACCAGAGGGTTGCCATTCTTCATTCTTTCTCAGTCTTCTTCATTCTCACTTCTTCATTCTCAATCAGCCTCTTTCTTTCTTTCTTTCTTTCTTTCTTTCTTTCTTTCTTTCTTTCTTTCTTTCTTTCTTCCTTCCTAAATACTTTGAGTGTGGCTCGTCCTCAGCCTGAACTCAGCACTGTGACTGACAACATCTTATTGTCCTCATATCTGCAATAGCCATGAAGGTAATGGGCTCTGAAATAGCCTGGCACAAATGGGACACAAACAGTTAGCCTTTGGAAGTCTGTTTCAAATGAGTTGCTCACTGTCTGTCTGTCTGTCTGTCTGTCTGATTGTCTCTCCCAGACCAGTCCACCCCAGCTGAACCAGATGCCCTTGTCTGGCAGAAGAATGCCTTCCCCAGGTATCATCTTCTCATTGGTCCACTACCTTGCACCTCCTAGCACTTTCTAACTTGTCCTAGGTAGCGTCTTCTCATTGGTCCATCAGGTCATGTGGATGTAATCAATGTATTCATAATTGTAGTCCTCAAATCTGTACGTCTCGGTCATTCCAGGACTGATTTAGACCTGGGAGGCCAGGTGCATCCAGTTAACTTTACAATATTCCTATGATAATAGAAGGATCATGTAAGCAAAGTGCTGTAAAATGGGTATAGGGGCAATCAGTCATTGGAAAGAGGCCAACGTGAGGCTGATTCAGAAAAGGGCTTAAGTCACACTCTATTATGTAAGTATGTTTGATTAACAAGGCAACATTTAACTGCTAAAGTGAAGATGGAGATTGACATGACAATGTCTCCCATACAAAGATAAAGGGAAGGGTGAGAGGCTAATCTACACCATGGAGCCAGACTCTCCTGTCATTATCCAAGCAAGAAGATGCAGCTCTTATTCACTTCCTATGCCAGCTCCTTAACAGCTTTAGTCTTCCACTATGAGATCTAGATAAAGCCTTTTGTCTGTTGTCTGAGTAACACATCCAAGCTAGAGGGAAACTCTTTGATTGACTGCAGTTCCACTCCAGCTCCACTGTTGTTCAGAAGATAAACCAGGAGGCTATTTAAAACTGATTTATAATTATCAGCTTTACTTTTAATTTGCCACTCAACCAGTCTTTAAAGTAGCGAATACAAGCAGAATGAAGCTTTAATGTACAATGCTTTTCCCTTGTAATGTTAGCTTTGAATCAGTCCAGGCTGCCTTAGTCACATAATGGTCACAAAGCATGGCACCACAATGGTGTGATCATCTCAGGGTATAGATGCAATCACTGTGTGCAGTTTATTGTGAAATGGGCTCATTAAACGAAGCCAGCAGCACGCTGTACTGCTTGCTGTAATAGGTTCTTCATAGTGTGAGTCTCTTCAGTCATTTAGTGATGGTATGATGTTCCTCCTCTCTAAGATTTCACCGAAGAAACCAGCGTTCGGTCTAAAGCCAGTCGTGACTCCTCTAAAAAGAAAGCCTCAGTCAGGAAGAGCTCTGGGAGTCGGAGAGAAGGTGTGTTATAGCTGGAGGTCCTGATACAGAATGCTGTGTCTGTCCTCTTGTCATGTTGACTTGTATTCTTTCTGTTGCTGAATACTTAGGGTTAGGGTTAAATGTGATTTGTGTAGTCTCCCTCTCTTTGTACTTCAAAGAACCTAAGCACAACCATTAGCGATGCCCCCTGGTCCCCTACACTGCAGACCCAGCTCTCCTCAACACACTCACCTTAGATACTGTCAACCAATGGGAGGAGTTGATTGATTATTGATATATATAAAATTGATTGAAATATAACACTATTGATTGAAATATGGCACGAAATCCAACAGTGCAAACCACACCGTTGCCTGGGAGTGCATATCAAATCAGTAAAAATTAAAGTTTTATTTTGAAGTAATTGGGTTTAAACCACAGGTGGAGAGTTAAGGCTGTGACAGACCAAGCAACTTTTTTGGCAACATAACAGGGTTGCTGTGGCAGATGGGAGGTGTGGTTGAGGCGCTGGCTGGTGCAGGAGAGAATCAGGCTGGTAGGCTGCTTCTCCCTGCATCTGACACCGGCATAACATTGGTCTCTCATGTTTTCTTTTCCCCTCTTCCTCTCTTTGTTTGCTCTTGTGGTTGCGTGTGTGTGTCTGTGTGCTGTGTCTTGCTATGCTGTTCATCCCTGTCCATGCAACACCGTAACATGCCAAACAACATCCACTTCAACTACTACCTCACACCCACATGCCTCAGGCACCCCACCCAAATCACCCGCCCCACACACACCCAGCCACCCCACCCACCCATCCCTAGAGGCCAGCGAGGCTTACAGGGAGGTGCAGAAGGAGGTGCAGAAGGAGGTGGTGCGGGCCCTGACGGAGCAGAACGTGTCACTGGCAGATGAACGCAGGCTCCTGGAGGAGAGACTGCAGCACCTGGAGCAGGAGCTCAGCCACAGCCAGGCCTCCTCCGGCAGGAGGCCCTCTGCAGGTGGAGTGAAGGAGCCACAGGGAGGGAGGCAAAATCCACCCTAAAACACTTGAACAATGATAAGAAACTGCGATTGGCAATGTACCTTGCATTCCTGGGTCCATTTAATTATTGGCAGAATGTAGCAAACGAGGAAAAGCACATTGATGAATATATTTGTGATTACTGGAAGCGGAAGAACAATTTACAACCACTGGTTTCAATATTTGAGAAAATATTTTTCTACTGTATGTGCACATTGGAATTTCAATAGCTTGTTTCCCTGGAGGTAGCAAAAAAACATCTTCTTAAATAAAATATTGAAAATGGTTGTAAATTGTTTTTTGTTCGTAAAAGTGTATTCGTCAATGTGCTTTTACTTGCTTGCTTTACAAGTTATTGAAGGTGGCTAACTATGAATAGCCACAGAATATCTAAGATCCAATGCCAAACTAATGTCCAGCAAGCTCATATAGGTGTGATGGGTAGGTGTCCACTGACATTTGGCCATATAGTGTATCACGGCACACCTAAAGCCCTGACCTCAGCACTCTTTATTTTTTGTTCATTGTAATTTTTGTTGATCTAGAAATTGAAGCTCATTCTACTGCTGTAAGTTGTTCTGGATAAACGCATCAGTTAAATGCCTTAAAATGTAGTCTAAATATTTATTACAGTTACTGACCTGATGCTCTGCCCTGCAGGGGTCCAGGCAGAGCTACAGATTCTGAGGCAACAAGCCCAGGAGCTGGTGGATGAAAACGACGGCCTGAAACTTACAGTTCATCGTCTGAATGTCGAGCTGAGCCGCTACCAGGCCCGGTTCAGACCACTGTCCAAACAGGAGGCAAAACAGGTGACTGGACGACACGAATAACAATCTGAGTCTGTCAGTGGCAAAAACAAGCACTTTTAGTGGACGTAGTTTGATCAGTGCCCTTGCCCCTGCGGATTACATTGCAGCCATAGCAGCCCGTTTTGCGAATGCCGACTGGGGCAATCTACCGGAGCAATTCCAAAACTTTTTGTACCTATTTTGCGGTATATATGACAAATTTGTGCAAATAGAGCCCAGGTTTAAAAATACCAGAATTCCCCTTTAAATTTAGTTTTAGAGCTCTTAAAATGAAAGCCCAGTTACACATACCTACTGTATGTATACCTGTATGTATACCACATACCTACTGTATGTGTAACTACTCCCCATTAAGTGGTGAGAACATAGCTAGCTAGCTCTCTCTCTCTCTCTCTCTCTCTCTCTCTCTCTGTGCTAACACCATATTTAAGATCTGTTATGGTATCACAAGGTTAGACCCAAATGCAGAACCGAACACGGAGTTCAATGAACAATGGTTTATTGGGAAAGGGGAAACCGGGGAGCGGAGATAGGGGAAGAAGCTGGAGGCGGAAGCAGGGGAGAGCCTGGAGGGACTGGTGGCGAGCGTGGCAGGCAGATGATGGGCAGGTAGGCAGGCAGGGAGAAGAGCGGTATGGCTGGGTGACGGGTTGAGATCCTGGGGTGAGGAGGGACACAGTTAGCAAGGAAGGAATTCACAAGGCTTAGGAAATACTCGTAGTAGTAGTAGGCCGGGAACGTGCGCTAACCACACTGGCTGAATCAACGATCTGGCGATGAGTGGGAGGAAATCTGGGGTTTAAGTATTGGTGGTGATGATAGATGGATGGCAGGTGTTCGGAGTCGAGCAGGTGAACGGGAGACGGTGATGAGCCGGAGTCTGAAGCCACGCCCACCAACACACAGACAGACAGGCACAGACATGTAGAAAAACACTGGAGGCACGGCCGGAGACCTGTGACAAGATCTAGGCGGGGGCTCTACAGAGGGATACCAGTCCACCCAGTATCATCCTCATTATTTTCTTCCATTACACACTGGCTGTTTCTGAGTTATCTCAAAGGCTACGTAGTCTCACATGCATACTAATATTCCCTTAAGGTATTTGTTTTAGGAAGTGCCACATGTAAATGCCACAACCTTGATAGCTCTTATCCTGGCTATGGGAAAGTACCTGGATAAGGTATGTAAACATCCCGTTTGCCTTTGGGTTTTGCATTGGATATTGTATTTGCTATTTACTCCAGGTCCTCTCCATTCTGTAGTTAAGATGGAGGTGAATTGTGTCTTCCTATCATGAAAGATGTCAATATTCCCGCTTGTTTGGATGGATTGGATTGCATCACAATAGCAATTTATTTGGTAGTTGTTGAAAAAATATGAGACGCTCAGACACGGTGTTCAGAAGGATTCAACAGTGTAGGTGTAACTAGCTTACTAGCCTAATCATTGGTAGGAAAACAGAGATAGGCAGAAATTCTGTTTATTTATGGGAACATGGAGACAAACGGACTGTTAAACAGTGGCTGACTGGTTCACTGACTGGTTGGTATTTACCTCATGTCTCCAGTGAATCTCTGATCTTTCTTGACATTTCACATTGTCAGTTCAGAGGCCACGGCTCTCCAGGGACCACA
Source organism: Hoplostethus mediterraneus (assembly GCA_034670385.1). Lineage (NCBI taxonomy): Eukaryota > Metazoa > Chordata > Actinopteri > Trachichthyiformes > Trachichthyidae > Hoplostethus > Hoplostethus mediterraneus. The sequence goes on along the minus strand of JAXDDW010000161.1, from coordinate 120,169 downwards.
CACACACACACACACACACACACACACATACACACACACAAACTGTTGCAACCTGGAGGGTAAGAGAGGTTTGTTTCACAGTAAAATAAGAAACCCAGATAAGCAGTTTGGGAATGAAACAAAACATGGTTTATTAATAGTTCTGAGGGAAGAGGGGCAGGGAGGAACAACTGATATTCTTCCCAGTTCTGGGTATTCGTTGATAAACTTGGGTCTCAGGGACTGGCAGTTCTTCTACAGAAAAATACACAACACAAAGAAAGTGGTGAGCCCAAGAATATCAGTTTCACCGGGGTGGAACAGAGAGGACGAGGGAGACAGAGAGACGTCTGTCAGGTTGTTCATCATTCTTCACATTGTCACAGATACTGTATCTAATATGCTGAGGTAAGGTACTTAATGTAGCTCCAAAGCACTCGTTACTCACCACTGGGGGAAACTGTGAATGTTGGTCCATCTTCCCCGGGGATCTGTGAGTGCAGCTAAAAGATGTACCTTTCTCTGCTTGATGCTCGGATCTCACACACACACAAAATCCCCTACATGCATGGATGTAGATGTACTGTGTGGTGAGTGTAGCACCCCTGGAGCATTTGGGGGTTCAGTGCCTTGCTCAAGAACACTTTGCCACTTCCAGCCTTCAGTAACCAGCCCACCTCTGGAAATACACCCTATGGTCAGAGCTGGGACTCGAAGTCAGCATCTCCCCCTTCAGGCCAAGCTGCCAGAACAAAATGAAAGCTGCTGCATGTGTTAAATCAAGTTTATTTACGTGGCATTTCATCACAAAACATGTCTCACAGGACTTATACCACTGATACCAACAACAAGAAAGGGAAAAGCAAATGGGGTAGATCTGCTCAGTTCATCAGCAAGAGAGGTTTTAGTCTGGTCTAGTCTGTACAGTATTCTATTCATCACCTCTCCCCCCAGTCTAATTTAATCAGGTTCCACAGAAACTAAAAGCACTATCACATTACTGTTTTATGACAACTTTAGGGCCGAGAAAGCTTAACTTTGTTCTTAACCAAGCCTGTAGGATAGAAATCCTTCTGATCCTGAGCCCAGTCTGTCTGTCCATCTAGTCTAGTCTCTTTCATTGGACTAAAGGAGCATCTCATTCCTGTATGTGGCCATGTGTCTGTCTGTTCTGGGACTGTGTCAGATGAAGAGCAGGCTTGTGGTTTTAATCATGACTACCTCATGCTGTGTCTTCACATCAGGCTCTCCTGCTCTCATCACCGCCAGTTCACATCCTTGTAGCTGGCTTTCCTCCGCTAGCCGTCATTACCGGCATCTGTAGTTGGTGGAGAAAATGTGATCCCTATTTGTTGTATTGTTATTTATATCTTATATTTCTTTGCTGTTTTCTGTTACTGTATGCTGCTGCAACAACCCAATTTCCCCATGGGAAAAATGAGATTAAATCTAATCTGATCTAATCTAATCTAATCTAATTTACAGAGGCAAATAAAATGTCCATAACATTGGACTGGGACATAGATCAACAAAATGTTGGACTACCCACTAGATAACTGCTGATGCTGGTATGTGTGTCTCTCTCTCACTTTCTCTCTTTTCCAGCAATCCAGAACCAACGGCCTACCAATGACTGGATCTCCTCCTCCCTGGCTGGTCAGTAGTTTAATATACTGCTTGGTAGTTTAATATATTATAGTTGCTTTTTCATTGTGATATGTTGTACATAGTGCAGCATGTTGTTAACAGCTAGTGTTACCTGTGAGGCAAGGCTCTGCTACAAACCATATTGGCAGTTACCGTTTTCTTCATTAATTGGAAATCCTGCTCTAGCTGCCTTGAGAGTATAGACTGTTTTAAAAATGTAGTTAGTTGGCAAAATGGTGCCGTGGTTGTTGTGATGTTCTGGCTAATTTGGAACAATAGTCTTTGCCCTTTTCTGTAGCTGGATGTGAAATATTTATCGCCTCTGCTGTTGGCCTATGAAGACAGAATGAACGAGAAAGATGCTCTTCTGCAGACTGCTGAGGTAAGAGTGACTGTGTGTGTGTGTGTGTGTGTGTGTGTGTGTGTGTGTGTGTGTGTGTGTGTGTGTGTGTGTGTGTGTGTGTGTGTGTGTCAACTTATTATCCACTGAATCATCTGTGGAGTTGAATGATTCCTCAAGGGAATGTTACATGGACTGTTAAGACTGAGACACAGGCAGCTAACAGCCAATCAGAGCATTTAATGTCTTTAAGGCAGTGCATGGAATGAAACCATCCAATTAAAATGAGTTATGAAGTGGCACAGAGAGAACAATGGTCTGTGTTTGGTAAGTTAGTCTCCTCTACAGGTAACCGACCATCATTTGGAGTCCTGTTTTATTCTCGATGAACTAAGATTGCAAGGGTAAATTGCAAATTTGCACAGTATTAATCTTATTCACAAAGAAATGTATGCAAAATATGTTGTGGCACAAACAGGCCCCTGAAAAAGAACACTATGCAAGCACATTGCCCCCTTCAACACCAAGTGCAAGCACAAATTGTGTGCTTCAGCAGTAACAGAAATCCAACAAGGCTGGCACCCTCTCTGCGCCCTTAAGTGCCCTTCATAATTGAAACGTTATCTGATTTGATTTTCTCGGACAGAATGCCCTCTACCTTGCATGTGCGACTTGCTGCAATGACAGCAGCCGTCCTGAATGTCCAAACTCTTTTCACAAATTCTTTATGTCACCTTTCAAAGGATCTTATATGCTGGTGTTGCAAAGTTTTAGTGAACTGGGTGCAATCTTGATTTGTATGGCCTTGCCAAGAAATAAATATTAAAATATAATAATGACATTTACATATACACTTTAGAGGGGTGCTGTGTGTTCCACAAAGCTAAGGATGAAACAGTTTGGTGAGGTGTTAGCCGCAATTTGATCTTAAAGATACCATCAAACATTTATTAACAGGGTTTATATGCAGGTCTGGAAAAGTATGGAACATTAATTTGATTAATACCAGGTCTAGAAACATTTTTGGAAATGTACAAAAAGTCTTGTTTCTAATGTACAGTCATACTTATGAAATTTTGGTTTTACTATGCAATCCTTTATTTCTTTATCAACATTAGCCTTTTCTTAACTGAAATAAAGGATTTATATTTCACAATTTTGTTTTTCAGAAATTGTGCATGTAGTAAAATGAAAATGAAAATAGTTGAAATAGTTGAAATAGTTGAAATAGTTTCTTGCATTAGTTAAATAAAGTAGGTAAATAGAATCAGGTGGGTAAATGATGGGTGTGAAGTTAACCAATCAAAGGTCAGATCTCTGGGGAGGCGTTTGTGTGACGCTACCATAAATACAGGTGAGAATCCTGAGCCTCTTTCAGACATACACCTTGGATATTCTTCAGAGAATGTGGGGCCTGTTCCAAGAAGCAGTTTCAGCAAACTCTGAGTCTAACCCTGCACTCTCAGTTGATTAATTCCGAGATGGCCAAGTCTGAGTTTTCGGTTCCAGAACGGCTGATTTGAGTTAGTTCAATCAACTTTGAGTATGTTCACCTTGAGGTAAGCGCGTGCGACGACAATAAAAAGCCATCATCAATGGAGGTCCGATACTACGATTCACCATGGCAACCAGCAAGCAGAAGGGTCGTAAAGGAGAGGGAATTGGCGTGGGAGAGAATCGCTGCCCGAGTCAATACGTACGTTTGAATGATTCAAGATTCAAGAGTTTTATTTGTCACATACAATTGCAGTGAAATGCAAAGTGGCAATGCTCACGGGAATGTGCAAAAGGGCATAGTACAAAATATTTAACAGTAAAAAACCAGCACAATATTTACAGTGCGAAAGAAATATAAAAATTACAATAATTACAGTAGAGCTCTTATATAAAGCAACACAATATGTACAATAAGAGCACTTAATAAAATATAAAATATAAAGTGTAAAATATAAAATAAGAGGTAGATGGGGGAAATGTGTGAATGTAATGAGCTGTGAACTATGTGAATTCGTTAACCTAAGTGTGTGTGTGTGTGTGTGTGTGTGTGTGTGTGTGTATAAGAGGGGCAGTGTGTAGGTCTAGGTGGGGGCCCTGGTGAGGTCGGAGTTCACAGTCCTGATGGCCTGAGGAAAGAAACTACGTCTTAGTCTCTCTGTTTTAGCAGCATGACTACGGAGGCGCTTGCCAGACCGCTGCTGAAACAGTCCGTTGTTGGGGTGGTGAGGATCCTTCATGATCCTGCAGGCTCTGGTTCTGCACCTCCTGGTGTACAAGTCCTGCAGGGTGGGGAGTGTAGTTCCAATAGTGCGTTCAGCCGAACGCAGTAGTGTATTCATTTAACATTTAACCACACTTTCTTATAACATTACCTACATGTGAGAAAGTGGTGGAATAGTATTGGGAAAAAATATTTTAATGTAGGTGCAATCCCACGGGCGCAAAGCGCACTTGGCAGCAGCTGAAAATGAAATATAAAAACATTACAATAGAGTCATTGAGCAGACGCTTTTATCCAAACCGACTTACAAAGGTGATAGTTTACGCTATATGGAGATCGAACCCACAACCCTCAGACTGAGAGTCTCATGCTCTACCAACTGAGCTGTCTGGGCCAGACATACAGTACTTTAAATGCTGTACTTGGGGTGGCAAATTAGAAAGGCAGATCTAGAAATTAAATCACTCAAATATAAGTTAGAGGTGGGTGCATGGTCACAGGTGAAATGTGTTGTTGGAACAATATAAAAATACTAACTGTTGCTTTCGTATTTGTAGGAAATAAAGAAGACCAAATGAAAGGTGTCTTTATTTGACTGCTCGGGGTGGTGGGAGCTTAATCTGTGAACTGTAAATATATCTCGGACAGCTCTTCCATCCTGGACATAGAACATCTAATCGGGGTCTCAAAATCCTCTCCCGACGTAAGGCTATGCGAATTACTTCCGCTTGAATATTGATGGGGTTACCAAGGAAAGGACACACCATGTCCGACAGCTGCTTCAGGTTCAGCAGAGGGAGGAGACAGGGAGAAAGTCAGGGTTTGTTCAAGAAAACCTGCCAGCGAGCAGGTTAGGTTCACAGAGTCAGTTACCATGGTAACTGAATCAGAGTTTGAGTTACTTCTCTTTCTGGAACAGAAAACCCATGAGTTTCCCTCATCTCAGGGTTACCAAACTCAGAGTTTTCACTAAACCCGCTTCTTGGAACAGGCCCCAGGTCTGCACTTTAACCAGAGTTGCCGGTTAAACACACACATACAGCACACCACCTGAGAATGTCCGTTTCACAACAACAGAAAATACTCCGGTTAGTTCAGGCAAGGGGTGGGGTCTGGGTAGACCGTGTGGAGACAGGACATGATGCAAAAAGTATGCTGCGGAAATCGCAGTGTTTTACAGCACGAAGATGGCGGATGGAGTGACCGACTCATTCTCAGTGGCTGTTTTAGTGTCAATACTAAATCTAGTTAGACATATCCGCAGTATCAACAAAAGGGTCCATACTTCTTCCTCAGCCTTGGATGTTTGTATTATCCCAGTTTCGCACCAGTCACATCATAAATGTCATCAACATGCCCACTCGCTCGTGGAGAATAGTCCGAAGAATCTTCTGTTCCATTCACACTTGTGCTCACTCGGCGATAAAACAGATTTTAGACTTGGGTGCTGGGTGGGTAAAGTCTGTTTGATTTCCAGACCAACTAATTTGGACATTTGCGTTCACACATACAACCCCTCCGAGTAATGTCTAGATAAGTTCCGCATTTCACTGCACTGGGAAAGAGGCTCTGGTCAGTTTGGTGTCACTATGCAGATGATACCATGTTGTGATCTAAAGAGACCTCACCTTCTAAAATATCACCAAGAGACACAAGAAAAATATTAAAACTAATAAAACCTACCAAATAATGACTCAGGAAGACAAAGTTTAGTGTTTTCGATTGGCCAATTCAAAGTCCTGACCTAAATCCAATGTTGAGATGTCAAGACCTGAAGCATCTGTTAATGTGAGACCTCAAACCTCATTGAGTTGGTTGAGTTGAGTTGAGTTGGTTGAGGAGGAGTGGGAAGATGAAGAGACTGATCAGTGATCAATTATTGATTGAAGGAGTTCACATATTTCTCTACACAAGGCTATCTGAGTTTTTGTGAAATAAACCAGTTTTGATGAATAAATATATGAAATTAATGAAATATATCATGAGGTTTAGAAGGATTTTATGAGGCTAATCCTCTAAAATATATGAAATAATGATGAGCTTTTGACATCAATCTACCAGCTGACTTGTCTATTTGAGATTATATTAGACAGTAGCAGCTCTACCCTGTTAGATGACTATTTCTGGAAATACATTTTAATTATATAAACTTGTTGAAACTGGGATTAGGAATTCGGTCTATCACAAGTCCTATTCTATTCTGGCTGGTAAAATAATGAAAGTGGCTGATGTACAGTACTGTGCAAAAGTCCTAGGCACCCTAGATTTGTTAATATATGGCCCTAGATTTTTATTTATTCTTTGTTTTTTCTTTGTTTTTTCTTTACATTACTGCTCTTTATAGTCAAATTTTGATATTTAGGAACTTTTAATTTCATTATTTCTGAAATCAAATCAAATCAAATCACATTTATTTGTATAGCCCTTAATCACCGTTACAGTCTCTAAGGGCTTCATAGTGCCCAACATGTGAAAATAATAAATGATTAGTACACGACATCCCCCAGCCTTAGACCCTCACAGAGGACAAGGAAAAACTCCCACAAAAACCTTATTGGAAAGTTGGGAGAAACCATGGGAGGGGCTACTCAGAGAGGGATCCCCCTACCAGGACGGTTGGGCGTGCAATAGATGCCGAGTTTGGGCAAGCAGAGTAACAAAAGCTGGATGGCATTTTGTTTCGTTTAGGTTCACTGTCCTATTACAAGCAAGCCAGGGATTGTAAACAAACTTTGCATGGACTCACAAGTAGCTTGTTTGTTGGACAGAGTTTTTTCAAATTGCAGTGTGGTTTGAAGCAGCATAATAAGTCCAAGGGTTATGAAATGTTCCTAATGTATAGAAGACCATTAAATCCTCCAGTTCAAATGAAACTATAGCAATCACCATATCTGAATCATAAGGTTTTCACATGACAACAGGCAAGTGGTGTACCAGAGCCACACGGTGACTAAACCAGTATTACACCATCTCATGACATTATTGGTGTACCTACTTTAGGCAGGACATGTGCCTTTTGTTGAAGGTATTAGACCTTTTTAAAGTTTCTGTCTGCTTTGATCGAGTATTAAAGAGAGACTAATAGAAAGCTGAAAGCTGAAAGCAGCATAGATGAAGCAATATGTGTTTAGAAGTGCAACAGACAGCAACAATGTAATTTGCATGAAGCCACCTTTACCTGTGATTATACCTGATTATTACCTGACTCTGTGATTATATTCAATTTGCTTTTCCCATACTGAATCCTATTACTTTTTCTGCCACAATGGCCTAATTTCCCCTAAATTCCCCTAATTTAAAGCTTAATTTTCTCTCTCTTTCTTATCTTCCTTATTTTGTCCATTAACAGTTATCTGCAAATACCAAATTTTTGCTCTGTACAATATGCAGTCTCTGGTGTCAACACTAGGGGCCGGATCTACTAAAGGTTTGCGTGTGTAAAAATGCGTGCAAACTCATAGCACGCACAAATAAATGTACAAACTGATCTACTAACAGTGCGCACTGAGGACTGCGTCTTGCAAATGTGCAAAATAACACGCCTTATCCAGTTAGTACTTTTGCCTCAATGAATATGCAAGATGGGGCGTTTACACGCTATTTAGCAAAATACTGGGAGGAGAAAATGTAAATAGATGAATGTAGCACACGCACTGTGATCTATCAAACCTGAACGCAATTTCGTTGATGGAGACTGCGTCTGTATTTAATACGTTTCAAAAGAAGGTGCAAACGCCCTGCATGCGTAATTGTGCACAAATGACTGCCGTTATTGTAGCGAGAAGGAGACATAGAAACTGCACTTGAACTGCACTTGTTGCTCAATGTTAGTTAGAGGCATCTCTTCCACCGTGCCCCCACCTGTTTTCTTTGCTGAGGTTTTATTATAAGCCAATTTTTCTTTTGTTCGTCTTATATCTTGCCATCTTCTCTTAATTTCATCCGTTGTTCTTCTTGTTTTACCAACGGCATTTACTTTCTCACAGATGATCTCCCAAATAGTGTTCTTTTTTGTCATATTCAGATTTTTTTGCTGTAGCTCATCCAAATGTTTATTTGCCTCTTCCACTAACACCTCTAATTCTATAGGCGCAAATTTCATTTTGCGCTTGCGGTTCTGTTGCCCATCCAAACTCTCCATGGTGCAAAACATTAAACACGCAAAACCCTCATTTAAATACTGCTGTCTCCACCACGTTTGCACCTGTTGTCATTTACGCACGCATTCTTAGTAAATCACCCGCAAAACGCCCATCAACCACACGCGCAAACTTTTAGAATGCACACGCAAATTAGTACCATTTATTTGGGATCTTAGTAGATCCGCCCCTAAGTGTCCCAGGTGTACCTGTATTCTTCATAGGCTTACCCTTAAGATGGCTGAATGTCAAGCTAAACTGGGCGACATTCCAAAAAGGGTCACATATTTGCAGATCCTATTACGTCAATTGTAAATGTACAAGTTCATTTGTATTCAAAAGACATTTGACTGAGCACATATTTGCAAATATGATGCCACACATTTGCATAATACAGTCATGATTTTATCCTCATAGAAAGAAGCCCTGAACTGCCTTTCTTCTGTTTAATCAGGCTCAGTCAGTCTACTGGTTGGATCACTCCTCGAGGCATGTGCACAAAATGTTAGACATCAAAATCTTACACCTTGGGGTACTGTGTGGTGTGTGTGGCTACCACCCAGCACAAAAAAAACCCTGAAAAAAATGGTGTGTGAAGTGAAGTGTCTACCTTCCTTTGATCTCCCTGGTCCAATTCAGTCACAGACTATACCCTGACTGAGCTAGTGGATGTGCTCTCAAGTTTTAAAACTTGGTGGCACAGTGGCTTAGTGGTTACAGAGACCACGACAGACACAAAACAATTTCATGTTCACATGTTCAAACCCCACAACAGCCAATGTTTCTCTATTAACAGACACATTTCACACATAAGAAAGTCAATATGAGTCACATTACATTATGGATATTGCATGAAAAACCATATGGCAGGTGCAACTTCTTGCTTAACCACTTATCACTTATACATTTCTATATTTATACAATCATACAATTATAAATCATGATGCCCTGTTCTATTTTTTAGAGAGTTGCCATTCTCATCGTTTTTCATGGATTTGTTGGAAACCAGTGGATATCTGATCTTAGAATGACACTCTTCTTGTTTTGCTGTGTGCCCCTGTCTGCTTGCCGTAGGAGGAGGTGAAGAACTTGCGTGCTCGTGTGGAGGAGGTGATCAGAGAGAATGAGAGGCTCCATGATGAAATAGCAAAGACTGGAGCAGTGAGCCAGAAGGATTGGTGAGAGGAACTACGCTATGTGCATGTGTGTGTGTGTCCGTGTGTGTTTCTGCCTCTCTCTGGTTCACTGTGATCGATCTCCAGTCTCTATTCAGGTTTGTTGAAAACATGCCACTTGCCCATCAACACTCTCAGCACTTACCTGGCTGTCAATCCTCATCCTCCTGTTGTTGTGAAAATCAAAACACACCCTTTATTCTGCTCTGTACTGCTGCTTGTTTGGGCCTGTCTGTCTCTTTTTTCATATTTCTTCTCTCTTTACGTGTTTCTCTTGTTGTCTTCCCTGCTTTAGCTTCCCTTCTCATCTATTCATATCTTCTCTTTTTCTAATTTCATCTCATGATTGTTAGAGTGACAGAAATGCCTATGGGAAGGGTTACTGCTATGAATTACATTACATTACATTACATTACAGTAGGGCTGGCCCTGGTCAAATTGGCACCCTAGGTGAGATTCCAGACTGGCGCCCCCACCCCAACTGTAATAACATGACACCACCCACTGTTATCAACACAACATGTTTTATTTATTTTCTTTCAAAAACTAAAAAGGCATTGCACATAATACATGCAGCAAACCACTGACATTGACTTTGGAGCCCTTTATTCCCACAAATACACAAATCACACATGCATACATATATAATCAAGGCTCATGAAATAAAATCAATACCTAAATAAGCAACCTATTAAAGCGTATTACCTTATTATAGCCAAACATTTTTTTACTCTTAACTGTTTGCCATCTGATAGGAAAGATGTCTAAAATACAGAAGCTGGTATGGAAAATTGTGCTGTACTCATGTGCTCCAGACAGTGGTTCAGACCTTCGAAGAGGTTGATGGGAGGGTGGGTGCACTATCACCAGGGTGCAAAATATTTCAAAAGTACATCTAAAAAATTTAACACGTCAATATTATGAATTACACAATAACAGAGCCATTTACAGTTAAAATAATTTCTCTTAACTCAACAAATATAACCTATAGCTGATTGTTTATCACTGTTATCTACTATCTCTCATAAGTAGCTTTCAGAAAGGCCTTCAGTGTATTTGACCTAGAACTATGATAATTTGCTTGGCAATTATTGTTTTAAATAGCTATAGTTAAGCCTTTAAGCTAGATAGCACATACAATGAGCATTCAGTCAGTGGAAATAGGATAATGATAATGTGGGCAGTGCTGATCAAATATAAATCATGGTAATCTATCCATCATGGTGATCTATCATCAATCAATCAAGAGAGTGCAAAAATATTTCCATTTTACCAACATACACTACACATACACATACATCACTACAGCCTAGTTGAGCAGGGCCGAAAACAGAGTAAGTAGGTAGCAAACAATAGCAGAAGTAGCTATGGCCCAAGCTGGACAACAGTGAGGGTCTGATTACCCAAAAAACATGACTGTCTTTCACTATTTTGAATGCTCTCCCTCCCTCGCTTGTCCTGTTATGAATCATGCTGGTTGTCCATGTCACTAGCTAGGTGCCATCGCCCATCCCCCGCACTAACAGACTCGGTGCTCCACCGTGGCTTAAAGTAGCCTCTCTTTCTTTAAGACAAAATTAGTTTATATCAAAACTTGTGTCATACCTCTTTCTTTGCCCCTCTTTTCCTCTTCTTCTCTTCTTCTCCTTCTCCCCTGAGCACCAGAAAGTTTTGTCCTTTTTGACATGACTTATTTTTCTCACTTTCTCTCACTTGCTGTGCAATTAGTTAGCTACCTACTTTTCATTTAAACAAAGAAGTGAAGCAAATAAACAAGAACAAGAATAAGTGAAGCATATAAGCAAGCCAGCGAGCCTCCACTTGTGTGTCAGAGGGGGGAAATGACAAGATCAGCTGGGTGTCATTGGCATAACAATGGTAGGAGAAGTCATGGGAGTGGGTAACAGAACCAAGAGACGTTGTGTAGAGGGATAAAAAGAAGAGGACCCAGAACCGAGCCTTGTGGAACCCCTGTAGTCAGCCTGCGTGGTTCCGACACAGACCCTCTCCATGTCACCTGGTAGGAGCAACCCGTCAGGTAGGATGCAGACAGGGAGAGTGCAGAGCCTGAGACACCCATCCCCTCAAGGGTGGAGAGGAGGATCTGGTGGTTCACTGTGTCGAATGCTCCAGACAGGTCCAGGAGTATCAGGACAGAGGAGAGAGAGTTAGCTCTAGCGGTGTGGAGCGACTCTGTCACTGCAAGGAGGGCCGTCTCGGTCGAGTGACCCACCTTGAACCCGGACTGGTGGGGGTCCAAGAGGTTGTTCTGGTGGAGGTACAAGGACAGTTGGTTAAAGACAGCACGTTCAAGAGTTTTGGATAGGATGGGTAGAAGGGAAACCGGTCTGTAGTTTTTGACCTCAGAGGGGTCAAGAGTTTCTTCAGGAGGGGGCTGACTGGCAGTCTTGAAAGCAGAGGGAAAGCATCCAGACACCAGACATGTGTTGATGAGGTGGGTCAGGAAGGGGAGGAGTTCAGGTGCAGTAGACTGAAGGAGAGGGGAGGGGACTGGGTCAAGGGAGCATGTGGTGGGGCGGCTAGATGTAACAAGGTCGAGGACCTCATTTGGGGAGAGGGGAGAAAAATGGGGTAGGATGGGAGGTGGGGATGGAAAAGATGGAGAGGGTGGTAGAGAGGGAGCGGTGGGAGGTGGACAGCTGTGGGGTGAGGGAAGGAGGATCAGATATTGTTGCCGTATCATATCGATGAGTGCAGAGCCATCGTCAGGGAAATGGGAGACTTTTGTGTCAAGCTCCTCCAGGAACTCACCAAGAGGGTCTGGTGGGCGATAAACAACTGCAATGGTGAGCTTGACTGGATAAGAAAGAGTACACATCTGACAGAGCTGCAGGTGTGGCAGTGTTTTCTGGGGTGATCCAAGTCTCAGTTAGAGCAGGTGTTACTATGTGGTTGCTAGGTGATTACTAGTGGCTTGCCTACAGGTAGCCCATTCATTTCAATTCAGCTATATTACACAGGAGGGTACACTGTACTGTTATTATTGACATGACAGTGATGTGGTTAGGAACGAGGCGCTTGCTCCGAGGAATATTAGTTATGCAATTATTACCAATAAAAATCTACTGTCTAAAGAAAATATTCAACAACATCTAGATGTTGTTGTATTATGCTGTGATTGTGTGTGTGTGTGTGATTATGCTTGATTTCCTGAAATGTTTCCCCTTCTCTCACTCTGCCCCACATCTCTCTCTTACTTAACTCTCCCTCCCTCTAGGCATCAACTACAGCAGCAAGCCACTCTTGTTCTGCAGGAGAACCAGGTTCTGATTGATCAGATGGAGGTTCACTGTGTTAAAGCCAAGGCCAGCCACAGCCGACACCACTCTGAAGGTACTGGACAGATATAGGAGCGCTGAGGGGAAAGATGAGGGAAAATCTGAAAGGAAAACAAGGCAACAGTAACGTCCCTCACCAGTGATACAGCCCCCCACTGGCCCAGTTAGAACCAAATATGTCACTTTGTTTTGAATTGTAACTGTAGGTTACAACTGTAGGTAACTTGAGGTTCAGAGTTAAGGTTAGTTATGATATAGGGGATAAAAACTGCTTGGTATTTGTAAAATTATATTTGAATGTACAATGAAAACATCCCCCATATTATTTTTTTAAATGTCACATGAGAACCAATTCATCTTATCTCTTCCCATAGGCAAGCAGTGTTGTATTGATCAGTTACACAATAAATATTTAATCAAACAAACTCAATATCTATCATATTGCAGGCGGATGACACTGACTGGACCGTATTTGATTTTTAAGGCCAATATCAGCCCCATATATTGGTCTCCCTTTTTCAATCTCGCTGTTTCTTTCAATTTATCCTCTCCCCCCTCCCCTTCCTTCCCTCCCTTTCTCCCTCTATCCCTTTCTACCTCCTCATTCCTCCTCTCTCTTCCCTCTATAGTGTCCAAGGTGTCCAAGCAGTTGATGTTGATGGAGGCGGAGAAGCAGCGTCTGCAAGAGGAGCTGGAGGAGAGTCAGAGGGAGGTGCAGGAGAGCCAGAGGGAGGTACAAGAAAGTCGGAGGGAGGTGGAGAAGAGCCGGAGGGAGCTGCAGGCTCTGCAGGCCCGCCTACAGGATGCTGTCACCTTGGCTGAACACTGCAACATCGTTGGCAGACTCAGACGGTACCAAAGATCATCTGTGTTTTGGACCAGTGGTGTTCAACCATGGTCCATGGAGCTCCAACAGTCTGCAGGTATTCATTCCAAACACACTAACCAACACTATAGCAGCTTATTTCACCAACTATTTCCTCCTCTCTTGAAGGTGTGTTAATTAGTGAAATGAGCTGCAGTAGTTTGGTTGGAATGAAAACCTTCATCCATGGACCATGACTGGAGACCACTGTTTTAGTGGATGGATTACTCAATAGTATCACAAAAACCTCAACTCCGCTTGTTAACAACACTTGGTGTTTGGGTGTAATTTGGTCCACATAAACATTTGATGTTTTTAATAGAAGATATCTATAACAGAAGGCCATCTCATACATTAGATAGCAGACTCTGGTCTGTTTGTGGTTCCTGTAAATAGAGGCAGTCTGACAGTACTGAGAGAAGTTACCAGGCGTGCTTACCTATAGTTTAAGGGAGTTATTTCTTCCTTGTTATTACTGCATGTTGCTTTTGTAGCATTCTCCTCTTTGTTTGTCTGTTGTTGATGTCATTTGGTTCCTGTTGCCCAGGTCCCTCTTGTGTGTCATCTGGATTTTCTTGTCTTTCTTTTTTTTGAGGTGTGATGTTTTCAGAAGCTCTTTGAAGTGTCAGTCTCAAGTTTGTTGTGCTTTTATCTTTTGTATGGCTTTGCAAGTAAGTTAAACCTGACAGAATCTGACTGTCAGGTTATAGGGATGTTCTGGACACGACCATTAGTCCATTAGCCTTCCTGTTACATCCCAAAGGCTTAAAGCTGCTGTGTGTACTGTACAGCTCATGATATATCTTTAGTACTGAATGAATACAATATTGTTTTGTAGGGAACCTATCTGAAGCTAGACAGTATGTAACGGTTTCACTGGTCGGACCCAAATGCAAACTCAGACTCGGAGGTTGAACAAACAATGGGAGTTTATTAAGGGAAACCGGGGGGTAGGGTAGGAGCAGGGCGAAGCCAGGGAACAGACAGAGGCAGGCAAGGCAGGCAGGTGGTGGACGAGCAGGTAGACAGGCTGGCAGACGAGAAGATGCGTGGAATAGAGAATAGAGATCCTGGGCAGAGGGAGAGCAGGGTTAACAAGGCGTGAAACACAAGAGACAGGCTTGAATCCACAATTCTAAGGAGGCCAGAAAGCTGGGGTTTAAATACAGGCGCTGATGAAGATGGACCGCAGGTGTGTAGGGTACAGCAGGGGGGAGAGAGGTGGATGATGGAGCCTGGGAGGTGCCAGAGTCTGGGGTCATGCCCACCAACACATACGCACACACAGGACAGACATAGACACACTAGGAACACAAGGGGGAGAGAGAACATAGGGAACTGGTGGCACGGCAGGGACCGTGACACAGTAACTGTTTGGCTCTGATGTTCCTATACAACAAATAGAAACATTGTCTGGCCTTACTGTTTGTTCACTTTGGGTTTTTTTTCCTCTTTGCTATTTTTGGTGGATTTGTGAGGAGATTTGAATAATTATTAAGACGATTTTTTTTCAAGTCATATAATATAGGTATTTTCCCCCATATATCTTTGGCTGAGTGGGTTATACTCAAGTCCAGTCACAGTTGAGATGAGACAGAAAATGAGGGTCTGCAGCAGAGACAGCATCACACAGTGGACACAGGTTCTTAGTTTTTACTCTGTCTGTCTTTACTGTTCTGGTTAATTTGCTTACGGTTTGGGGGCTAGCTAAAGGGGAGAGCAAAGGGGAATCTAAGAAAAAACAAGGCAACAGTAACATCCCCCTCTGGGCCAATAACAAATAACAAATATGCCACCTTGTTTTGACCTGTAACTGTAGAGCTCCAGTCATTGCTCAGTTGAGGAAATCTGTTTATTCAAATATATTTTGAACACATGAAATTGAGGCAGTTGCTGCAGTGAATTTATGAACAAATTGCACATGGTGTTTTTCAGTGATGTGTTGTTCTTCCATTGTGGTTCTTCGTATGAGACGGAAACACTCATGCTGCTGAATTAAAATGATCTGTTGTTATGAGCCACTTTAAGGCAGCCAAACACTAACTGGATCTCTGAGCTGGATTGGAAGTAAAAAGTCAGGAAATAAGCAGTAGTGAGATTGACTGTAGGCAAAAATAGAAAATAAAAAAGTAAAAAGGGATAAGGTGAGATAATGTTGTTGTTTTTTTTTTATTACAAATTGTCACTATGTCACTACACGGTGGTGTAGTGGTTAGCACTGTCGCCTCACAGCAAGAAGGTTCTGGGTTCAATTCCACCTCCAGGGCCTTTCTGTGTGGAGTTTGCATGTTCTCCCTGTGCCTGCGTGGCTTCCCTCCGGGTTCTCCGGCTTCCTCCCACAGTCCAAAAACATGCAGCTTAGGATAATTGGTGACTCTAAAATTGCCCGTAGGTATGAATGTGAGTGTGAACGGTTGTTCGTCTCTATGTGTTGGCCCTGTGATGGACTGGCGACCTGTCCAGGGTGTACCCCGCCTTTCGCCCAATGTCGGCTGGGATAGGCTCCAGCCCCCCCGCGACCCTGAACAGGATAAGCGGTGATAGATAATGATGATGAATAAACTTTGAATAAAATGAAATGGAGCACTACAATAGGAATCACTGAAGTATGTTTAGAATGCTACTTATAATTTATTTGGTTTGAGGTTGAGTCTGTTTTTACATTTTTAGTATGGCCCCAGTGGAAATGGAACCCCAAATCCTGTTAATGCCTTTCTCCACTCATTGATCGAGAGACCTTGAGTTCAGGGAGACTCTTTGAACAGAGATGAGAGAACGCCCTCCAGACAAATTACCCAGTATTAAAATCGACTACAGGCAGATTGTGGTGGGAGGAGGCGTACATTTCAAAAGCAAAGGAGTGTTTCAGTGAAGTCTGGGTTGTGGAGGTCATGGCTGCTGCTCACAGTGGTCACCGGTAGAAAATTGTGGTTATACTGGGCAATGCCCAGGCAGGAATGTATGTCTGTATAATCCTCCCTCCTCCTGTAACAACTCTCCCAGGTTATTGCTTCACATTAAAACAGTTATTGATTATATGAAAGTACAAGAAATGATGCTGCAAACACTATTCACCACCAGAATTAAGCATATTTTCCCTGCGTACTCCTAATAATCCTAATAGTTTAAATTTAAATTGTAAATATAACACTACATTTTAAGCCACTCTTTTCCAGACTTGAAAGACAAAATCGGTTTCCATGCGACCTCACTTTGTTAATCTCAACATTTCAACAGGCCTAAATATCTCAGCATCATTCTCCTCATAGTCAGCAGGCCCTGTTCCTCTCTGTTGGCGTCTCTGTTCTCTCTCTATACTAACACAATGTGCATAAATTATATGGAAATGTTTATAATGCCAGCTAGACAGAACAATATGCCGGTTTTGTGTGTCACTTTGGATGAATTTAATCTCCAGTCAGAGTCACTTTTCATTTCCCATCATAGAGTGAAAACTCATGTCTTGCAGAAATATTTCACATCTCCCCTGAATCACATCCTCCTCACCCATATCCTCCTCCTCCACTTGCTCTGATACACTCCTGTCTTGAAGTAACACAAAAACCCTTTCTATCTCTTCTCAGCTCTTATTACCTTACCTAGCACTTTGCTAATGTGTTGTGACTTTCACTTTTCATCTCCTTCTATCTGTTGCTTGTAATTTGGATGATCTAGGATACGAGACTTATTCTATACTGTTGCACTATAAAGTGTCATTTTAAATGTAACTGCTGACTGTGGCCAAACGTCATCATCTCCAGAAAGTGCTTTTAGCTTTGCCAGATATAGGACACTGTGCTGCAGTAAGAAAGCTAAGTCAATAAACAGTAGTCCAAGTTACATTGTTTTCTCAATAGCTGCAGCTGTTTAGTCCTAAAGCACTGTCAGGTTTTAACATGGCTGCAGTAATGCCTGTATGCCTAGTTCAGTGGAGCTGGTTGGAGAGGAAAGTGAAAAAGTTAGACTGCTTAGAAATGCTTACAGATCTGCAGCTCAATAGTTAGAGGGAGGCATTAACACTGTTAGGACCATTCCATGTGTAGCTAAATGGGGAGGGCAAGGCACCAATACTGCCAAGGTAAGGGTATACATTTTCTTTAAAAGGGTTCTCCAAACACCAGATGTCATTTTATGTCATGCTATTCTTTGGTATCTGCCCTGGTTTCCCAGGCAACTGCAGCAGGAGGAGGAGAAGCACCTCTGCCTGCAGGAGGAGAACAGGAGTATGACTATGGAGAAAACCAACCTGACCACTGACATCAAGAGCATGGAGGCCGAGCTGGAGCTGTCCAGACAGGCCAATAGGTAGTAATGATACTGCTACTATTAATACTACAACTGCTACTGGTTGTTCCTCCTGAATCTGAAGTTCAACAATCAGTTTGAGTTTCCTTTCCAGCACATTTGCATCAGCTTTCTCAAGAAGGCTGAGCAGTGTGGGTCTCTTTTTTTAAACCTGGAGACCGCCACCCTTCTCTGGAGTTCTATCCCAAAACACCTGAACTTTGTCAATAAATATCTCCCTAATCTGTAAAGGTATTAACATTTTATCAACAGGTTTTTGTAACTTACTATGATTTTTAAGTACTATAATTTCATTTTAGTTGTGTAGTAGTTGTGCATCATTTTGTCAGAATAGGTCTCTCTGTTTTGAAATGGTTTTCTCTTTTCAAATGCAGCCCATGATCAGTTAAAAAAGGGATAGACTAAATCAACCTCTTCATCACTGAAGCTAAAGGAGGTATCCACCTCAAGGCTTCAAAACAACACAACAGATTGCCACTATTCCACAGAGCAAAACAGTGAAAGAATGCAAATTGGCCAAATCTCAGTATGATAATGTAACGGTTACTGGACGGACCCAAACGCAAAACTCAGACTCAGAGATGGAATAGAACAAGAGGGTTTATAGGGGGCAAAAACCAGAGCGTAGGGTAGACAGGGAATGAGGCAGGAGACAGGCAGGGGATTCAGCAGGCAGGTGGTGGACGTCCGGGTAGGCAGGTTAGCAGGCAGGGAGACGGGGAATGTGTAGATGGCAGAGACCCTGGCAGAGAGAGAGCAAAAGTGGCCGGGAACGAGGTATACCACACTGGTTGGAACAACGATCTGGCGATGAGTGACTGGAAGACCGGGGAAGATATACTGGAGGCTTGATGGGTAGATGGAGATCAGGTGTGTAGGCAGGAGCTGGGAGGTTGATTAAGTGCCACGCCCACCACTCATACACACACAGACAGACAGACAGACAGACAGGTAGAGACACATGGGGCACGGCTGAGACCGTGACAGATAAAATGATTGTGTTTGGGAGAGTTTTCCCTGCATAGGGTGCAACAGTAGAATAAGCTTTGATTGCCAGATCACCTATAGAGCAAACAATAGTAAAGAGGTCAAGGATCCAAGGTTATGTTTCCAAGACAAAAGATTGAACAAATATTCCCGTGACCCCATAATGATCATGAATGATAGAAAAGTGCTGTTGCTAGAGGGAGGGATGTGATTTATGTGTTAAACTTGTTAAATGAGCTGAAGTCCGCAGGGGCTTTGCAGCAGCATGATAAATCCTGTCATTGGAGCTCAGATTAGAGTGTACAGTGTGTGCTTATGTTTGTAGGACTGTGGTAAGGTCTGTCTGGATCTGCAGAACCTTCCTCTATTCCCTGTAGAGATGAGCTGAGATTAATGTGGAGCTTCTCATTCTGAGGTGTGAAGATTGCCAGAAGCTGTTTGATTGAAGAAAAACTGATTCATCCCCATTGTATCGAGAGGACGGGGTCTCAGAGATCAGCCAATCAACTCTGTTTCTGTCTCTCTCCTCCTCCCTTTCTATCTCTCCTCTCCCTCCCTGTCCTTCACTTCCCTCCCCACTTCACTCCCCTCGTCCTCCTTCTTTTTCTCCCCTCCCTCCTTCCGCTCTTTTCTCTTGTTCTCTTTTCTGTTTCACTTTCACTATAATTTTCTCCCTTTCTCTCTCCTCTCCCTCCCCATCCCTCCCTCATTCCTTCTCTTCTCTCCTCTCTCTCTCTCTCTCCATCATCCAGGAAGACTGAGATGAGGTTGAGTGTACTGAAGCGACAGAAGGAAGAGTGTGTGTTGAAGGAGGTGACGACTCGTCATTACCTGGCGGCCGTCATTTCTGTGGCTGAGCAAACCTCCCAGGAGAGAGACCAGCTATTACACATGGTACTACAGACACTGCTGACACTACAGACACTACTGACACTGCTGATACTACAGACGCTTCAGACACTACTGACACTGCTGACACTACAGACATTTCAGGCACTACTGACACTACAGACACTACAGACACTACTGATACTGTTGACACTACAGACACTTCAGGCACTACAGACACTACTGGCACTGCTCACACTACTGGCACTACAGACTCTGCTGACACTACAGACACTACAGACACTGCTGATACTACAGACACTACTGACACTGCTGACACTACAGACATTTCAGGCACTACAGACACTACAGACACTACAGACACTACAGACACTACAGACGCTTCAGACACTACTGACACTGCTGACACTACAGACATTTCAGGCACTACTGACACTACAGACACTACAGACACTACAGACACTTCAGACACTACTGACACTGCTGACACTACAGACATTTCAGGCACTACTGACACTACAGACACTACAGACGCTTCAGACACTACTGACACTGCTGACACTACAGACATTTCAGGCACTACTGACACTACAGACACTACAGACACTTCAGGCACTACTGATACTGCTGACACTACAGACACTTCAGGCACTACAGACACTACTGGCACTGTTCACACTACTGGCACTACAGACTCTGCTGACACTACAGACACTACAGACACTACAGACACTGCTGATACTACAGACACTACTGACACTGCTGACACTATAGACACTACAGACACATCAGGCACTACTGACACTGCTGACACTACAGACACTATCCACACTACAGACACCACAGACACTGCTGACACTATTACAGACTCTATCTAACACACACACACACACACACACACACACACACACACACACACACACACACACACTGTCTATTGTCCCAGTGTGAAATTCAGATTGCAGTCAGATTAGACAAGCAGGTGGAATGCAAACAGAAACAGACACAGCAGAGATCACACAGAAAGATGACGGCTGCACTGCAGAGACACAAACTGAGAGACTGGTTTATTATTTGTCTTAGCTTTCCACAGGAAAAACAAAATCGGCTTGTCACATGTCAAAAGTCTAATCCAAAAAGCACCCTTTCTGCAGTTTTCCACAGCCTTTAAAAAACAAAAACTAAGTAAAATACACATTTTGAAATGAAACGCAGACAGAACACAATGAGAGTTGATTTAAAATGAATCACCTTATTTTATATAGGCTATTGCTTTTGCTTTTCATGTTCAACTCAAGCTTTTCATGCTTTTTTACTGAAAAAAAAAAAATACTCTAATAATATAAACCGTCTTGTAAACTGCTTAACAACTCTTTACATTACAAGGTGAGTATAATGCAGGCATACATATGGAAATGTAGTATTTCTTTAAACTATAGATGCTAAAGAAATCCCTGACTGATATTATTTAGAGGGTGATGGTTTAATCAATCATAGCTGTTGTCATACTTATCATCAGGTATGATAACATAGATAGATAGATAGATAGATAGATAGATAGATAGATAGATAGATAGATAGATAGATAGATAGATAGATAGATAGATAGATAGATAGATAGATAGATAGATGGGTAAATAGACGGATATAAATAAATCTATATAAAAAAAAAAAGAAGCAATGAAATACTATGTAACTGGCTCATCTGGCCTAGCAGCTGGCAGAGAGGAATAGAGAAAGTTTTGGTGGTAAATGATATTAAGTAGGGACTTTGCCATAGTTTAGGGTTTAGTGAACTAAAAGAGGAGGGGCAGAGATGAATACGGAGGAGCAGAGAAGAGTCCCCATGGCAACATGTTTATCAGGCCAGACTGACACCAGATCAGGGGCAGCGAGTAAGAAAGCTAATGAGAACTGATTGGTCTGAAGGGGGACAGGGTCACCACAGTAGGGTGGGTGGGTGTGTGTGTGTGTGTGTGTGTGTGTGTGTGTGGGGGGGGGGGGGGGGGGCGGGGGTGATGGGGATGGGATGGATTTTCACATTTTTCACAATTAGAATTAGCACAAACACTTCTGTAAACTGTATTATCACAGTATTCATAAAATGTGCTGTTAGTACTAGAGCATAGTAAAATCAATTCATTATTGTTTACATTTAATTTTATAAAACATATGTGTCCAGTTCTACATGCTTTACACTCCCTTTTGTTTCTGTGAAGGCCTACATTTTCACCATTGCAGAGGTTATAAACAGTCATGGTAGAGGTTGCAACTGTGACAACCATTTTTGGAGACCGGCGCTGAGGCTTGTTGCTAAAATTCCAATTCATGAATTGGAGAGTGGGTGCTTATTGAGTCTCTTTTATTGAAAATGTTATGGTATCCGTGTAGCCAAACCAATCAAATAGCACATCAACAGGAGTAATATGCATTGTTCACAGAGGCACAGGCAGCATGAGTCATTGTAGCCATAAAATGTTTTTTGTTTTTCTTTCTGCTGGCCAACAGGTCAGGGAGGCATTTAATTTTCCGGACCTAAATAATTCTTACCGGCCTAAAGTTGTAATTTACCATTTGTGTTCATTTGCATATCTGTTAGTATCATTATGTTGTTTCATTCTGATGAATAACTAAAAAGTTGGTCATTTATAGAGGGACTAGTACACATTTTGTTTTTATGATGAATTATTCACAACATGCTGTGTGGTAAGAATCTCTATGGTGATAATTTGGTCTAAGTGGTGCTGAAAAAAGCTTTTTGCATATAGTCATGTGAGAAAATGTCCAAAGGTTTTTTTGTGCTTAGTGTACTTGACAAAGCTGGTATAAAAAGTATAGGTCAATTTGTAGTTGTTTTTGATGATTGCTTCGTACATTTCGTGAAACTACAGCAGTTAGAAGCAAAATATATCTAAAAATTGACCAATCCAGACAAAATTGCCATTTTCACCTGTGATGCCTGCGGTGGAAATGGTGGAAATTACAGTCTTCCTTTCAGCATCTGCTTAACACAGTTCCCCAAGCTGGTTTCCCCTCTCTTTTCAGAGGAGGGAGAGTTATTGGGGATTTTAGCCTCTGGCTCATTGTCAGTGTGAGATTTTAGATGGAGAAGATATGAACCAAATACCTCAGGCTTGAATGAGACTATAAACAAAGTCACAGTTTTGCCTTGCTCTACCCACTGAGCCACACAGAACCACTACTATTTTGTAACAGGTTCAATTTTAATGATTTTTCCTTCCTCTTTCCTGCTGTCCTTCTCTCCCTTAATCCCTCCCTCCCTCCATCCAACCATGTGTTCATTCCTTCTTCCTCCCCCTCTGTGCTCCTCTTAGATCAGTAACCCCTCCTCTTCCTTCTCTCCCTCTCCAGACCTCGGGCCTCCAGCAGGACAAGCAGAGATTCATCAGCAGGGTCCTGGAAGGCACTGTTCGCTTCGAAAGACTCCAGGAAGCGGTCAAGGTAAGGTCCTCCTTCCAAAGATCACCTCCCCACAAAGAGCAACTCCATCGAAGATCACCTCCAATCAAACCTACCTCCTGTGTCAGAAATTAAGTCTTTGGCTCACCTGCCAAGAATCAGTTTTACCAGGCTAGATCATTTATAAACATTTTTCTTATAAATATGTCACCCTACCATCTGTAGTATCATGTACAGTGGAACATTCAATAAAGAGGCTGGTGAAATAGTGAAAGTGTCTACTTAGTTTTAGGATGAACCATCCAACCAACCAGCTTTGCCTGATTCTTCCTGGCTCAAAATCAGGCAAAGTTGGTAACTTAGCTTAACCAAAATCTCTGCGAGTGTATACATGTGCCCTCCCCTGGTCCACATTCACCCCTGTTGTAGTAGTCAGTAAATCTTTAACTCTATGATCGATAAAATAAGGACTAATAATATAGTATTCAAAATGATCTTTAATCTCCTGAAACTTGAAAACACTTCAATGGCAAAATGCATCAATCTGGTGCACTTTGATGTGAACATACAGTACATAGGTCTAAATTAAGCACCATACTAAACATTGTGAACAGCGGTCTGTACAGACTTAGGCCGAATCCCAATTCTCATTTTCACCCCTACGGCTTCGGCTTGGCCCTTCGGCTTGGCCCTCGGAACAGAGTCACAAGGGGTAGTGGTAGAAATCTCTCCCTAAGAATTGGGACAACCCTTCAAGACCCTGATACGTCATCGATGACGTTTACATAAGCAGACGGGACGAGTTTGTTATCGGAGATTACTATGGCAATAATGGTATTATCACAGTGACATTTGCCTTTCATCTGATGGAGATAGAAAAGCATGGACGCTCGCGATTTGTTCACAATTTATACTTTTCACGCTACCAATCGATCAAACAAGTCATCAAATAAAAAAGACCACTGCTTCATTACCAGTCCACTTCATGACAGAATAGCGTTAGCGGTGCTCTGTAGTCTGTAGTCGTGCTCCTAACGTTACCCTGCCAGTCTGCACTGATATTAGAGGAGCGTAACAAGTGCAGCAACTTCGCTGCTGGACTTTATATATATTTCGGCGTCATATGCCATCAAAGGGGGAAAATGCGACATGTAAATATGTCAAAATGCAGGACTGTCATGCACAAATCAGCCTAAAAACAATGTTGTAACTAACTAGTGAAGTACAGACATCGGCATATTAGCGTTTTTTTTGTTATGCTTGTTATAAAGAAACGGTCTATAATACATTTAAACGACTTTAAACTAAGATAATACCACGGTTAGAATATTTTTTAAATCTTTATCATAGCCCTTGGTTTGTAGTGTGCCCCTGAAAAATCTCTGTTTGGAGGGCCATGTAGCCCTCGCACTTGGCCCTACCCCTCGATCACAAGAGAATTGGGACACCCCTACCCCTTCACGTGAACGCGCAAAACGGAGGGGAAGGGCTAAGGGGTAGGGCCAAGGGGTGAATTGGGATTCGGCCTTAGGGCGAAGGCCAAGGGTAGGGCCAAGTGCGAGGGCTACATGGCCCTCGAAACGGAGACAGGGGCACACTTCAAACCAAGGGCTAGGAGAAATCTCCCAGAATGACCTGCGAATCAACTGGAAGATCATGGGGAACGCTACACTACCATCCAAAGTGATCACAAATGTAGTATTTTCTTCTTTAATAAAGATTTTAAAAATATTCTTACCGTGGTATTATCTTAGTTTAATGTCGTTTCAATGTATTGTAGACCGTTTCTTTATAACAAGCATAACACGATGTCTCTACTTCGCTAGTTAGTGCATGACAGTCCCGCATTTTGACATATTTCCATGTCGCATTTCCCCCTTTGATGGCCCGAAATATAACTAAAGTCCAGCAGCGAAGTTGCTGCACTTGTTACAGCTCCTCTAATATGAATGCAGACTACAGAGCACCGCTAACCCTATTCTGTCAAGAAGTGGACTGGTACTGAAGCAGTGGTCTTTTTTATTTGATGACTTGTTTGATTGATTAGTAGCGTGAAAAGTATAAATTGTGGACGAATCGCGAGCGTCCATGCTTTTCTATCTCCATCAGATGAACGTCAAATGTCACTGTGATAATACCATTATTGCCATAGTAATCTCCGATAACAAACTTGTCCTGTCAGCTTATGTAAACGTCATCGATGACGTATCAGCGTCTTGAAGGGTTGTCCCAATACTTAGGGAGATATTATCTAGCCCTACCCCTTGTGACTCTGTTCCGAGGGCCAAGCCGAAGCCATAGGGGTGAAAATGAGAATTGGGATTCGGCCATACTGTTGTGTGCTGTCTGTCTTATCTCCTCCCTCCTCCCCTTCTGAATTATTTTCTTGCCTCTGCTTACTCCTCTCCCCTCATCTCTTCATCTCTGTCCTCTTCTCTCTCTTGTTCAGTTCAGGTTGTGTAAAAGAGAAACAGAGAGACACAGTAATGAATGAATGTGCCCATCTGTCCCATCATCTGTCTCTTTAAAAGAAAACAAGATGTTATATTTCATCAAAGGTGGTGTCTCTTTATTTCACAAACTCATAATTTCTTTAACAACCTAAGAGTAAGCTACTTTGTTTGTTAGATATGGAAACATAACTTAAGACTTAACTTTAAGAAGCAAATG
Organism: Hoplostethus mediterraneus; assembly: GCA_034670385.1. Classification (NCBI taxonomy): domain Eukaryota; kingdom Metazoa; phylum Chordata; class Actinopteri; order Trachichthyiformes; family Trachichthyidae; genus Hoplostethus; species Hoplostethus mediterraneus. The sequence continues at coordinate 94,276 of JAXDDW010000161.1, read as the reverse complement.
ATTTCACCTCTCATCTTCTATTAAAGTTTTTTCCATGCTCCATCATAGCTATAGTAACAAAGTTCATTGTGTCATTTGCTTGGTGTTTGCTCATCCTCCTTGTGTACTCTCTTTCTCAAGAAAGCTGTTATCTTGCTAGCCATGTTAAAATCTGCATGGTTTAAACATGAGTTCAGAGTCGGTTGTGGCTCCTCTTGTGTGATGCATTGAAATTCTCTGAGTGATTGTGCCAGTCAAAAAAGAATGAACAAATCATGTTGAAAGAAGCATTCTCAAACCTACTTTGAGTTACATATTAAAGCTCATTGAACGAGTCCAATAGCAGTTGTCAGTTGCAGCAATGTCCAGTTAGTCAGCTTTCACCCTGTCCACTCAAGCCAAGCTCTCTAAGCTCTCTCTCCTTCTTCCTCCTCTGCCTCCTCTTCCACCTCCTTCTCTTTCTCATCTCTGTTCACTGCTCCAGTCTGGGTCAGTGGTCTGTGGCCCAATTCTTCCAAATTAATGATTGATTCTGTTGGGTGAGGGGAGGCTGTGTCCTCCGCTGTGGTTTCACTAAAAAGTAGCACATTGAAGGAAAGTAGGTCCTCACTTTATTTCATAATTTTATCGTCACTGGAAGACTGTAAATGCACCAAGCCCCTGACCTTTCCACTCTTTGTGTCTGGTTGCTTGCAATGTTGATGAGCTAGGAATTGAAGCTTATTCTACTATTACACTCATAGTAAGTCACTGTGGATAAAGAGAGTCAGTCCACTGACTCCACTCTCCTGCATCCAGCCTACGCCTCACCTTTCAGTCTGGTCTCTGGCGGAATGTCCAGCTCTAAGTCTTTTAAATTCACACAGCAGCACAACTAGTTTGGTCGTGTCCCCTAATTCACTGTCTTTGCTGACTGAGTTCATAATTTATTTCATTCATGCTGTGCAACAGATACCTGAGTGAAGAAAACATTGAAACAAGTTAATTTGAATGAGTTAAGCTTCATTACCTAGAAATTGTGTAACATGATGTCCGTAAACTGACAGCACTTTTCAGACCTATATTTCTTCTTAGTGGCTCGTGGGGGTTGAGCTGGTGTAGCAGGTTAGCCATTGTTTTTGAGTCCAGCTTTCTCTTGATGGAGTGCTTGCTTGATGCTGTTCGTGCAAGTCTTCAGCTGCAGCACACTGGTAGATTACAGATCTCATTTGACATAAGCCAAAGTCATTAAGGATGCTAAATCTGCCTATTTATCCAATATTGTTGCTAAAAGCTATCACAACTCCAGAATTCGGTTCAAAATAATTTATTCAGTCATCAGCCCCTCCACCAGTCACAGTATTGAAGCGTCCCCCTCTGTTGGGGGAATTCTTACCTATTTTACCGGTAAAATTGCTGAAATCAGACTCCAGATCACTCCAATTGCCTAGCACGTCTTTCTCTTCCTCGAAATTCACGATTTATTGACCCATCCAGAACCTATCACACTTTTGGACTTGGAGGAAATGATAACACATGAAATCCCATCCAATATAATTCCCACTTGGCTGTTGAAGGAGGTAATGGGAACTATTGGAACAGTTATTTTTTCCATTATGAATAGCTCCTTTGCCACAGGCTCTTTCCCATCCTCTTTCAAACATGCCATTGTTCAGCCACTGTTGAAGAAACCTAATTGGACGCTCTTGTTCTCAGCAATTATAGACCCATTTCAAAATTATCTTTCCTATCCAAGGTTCTTGAGAAAGTACTTTCCTCTCAGCTCATTTCTTTTATGAATACTAATACAATTTTTGAGAAGTTCCAATCAGGTATTAGAGCTCTCCACAGTGCGTTTGTGAAAGTAACCAACAACCTTCTACTTGCAGTTGACGAGGGAGACTGTTCCATCTTAGTCCTTAGATCTCAGCGCAGCGTTTGATACGATTGATCACACCATCTTAATTACTCGACTTGAAAAATGGGTTAGTGTCCAGGGCACCGCTCTGAATTGGTTTCCCTCCCACCTTGCCAACACAAACTTCTTGGGAATGCCATATCATCTTCAGCTACCCCGTTATGTGGTTCCTAAAGGGTAAATTCTTGGTCCCATTGTGTTCTCAATATAGCATGCTTCCACTAGATAGACAACCATTTGCAAAAATAATATTTTATTCCACTGTTGTGCAGATGATACCCAACTATATGTACCCCTAAAATCGATTTTTAGCAACTTAACTCGCATTAAGGCTTGTCTTACAGATATTAAATGTTGGATGTCCCAGAAATCTTTGCAGCTGAACAAAAACAAATCTCAGATAGTTCTCTTTGGCCTTCCAAATTCCATTAATTTTATTCTGGACCAACTTGGTAGCGACCGTCAAGCCCACTGCTAGAAATCTGTTTTCTGTGTTATTTTTGATCCTGACCTCTGTTTTGATGACCAAGTTATGACCTTCTTCCAGCTCAGAAACATTTCCAAAATAAGGTCCATTTTGTCCTCTGCTGACCTTGAGAAGGTTATTCATGTTTTTATCTTATTTCTGTTAGACTACTGTAACTCTCTCTACTCCCGTTTGCAGTTAGTGCAAAATGCAGCAGCTTTTAACTAATTTATTACAAGAAATGGGAAATGAGAATATATTACCCTGAATTTAGCCTCTCTTCACTAGCTATCAGTTAGTTTTAGAATGTATTTTAAAAATTCTACTATTAACTTTTAAGATTCCACACATTCAGCCCACTGTATAAATGTCTTTGGAACGCCCTTTTTTATGAAAAGGCCCTTTATTAATATCTGTGTTTATTTCTCCTGTTTTTATTATTATTATTATTATTATTATTATTATTATTGTTATTATTATATCCAGGTGAGTTATGCAGTACATTTACATTTAAATTCAGTTACATACTCACTTATTAAAGTAGCTCTCTGCCCCATATGGAGTTAGCTGCTGGACTTTTAAGGAGCTCTGTGCCATGCCGAGGGATTTAGATGTGATTTCTGTGGCTTCCCATGCCGAGCTCTGCACACATACCCTCCACAAATTGAGTTAGAGCCCACATCAAATGCAGAGTCATATCTCCCACCAGCTTCTGCTTGCTAACTGCATGAATTTCCATCATATTTCCCCATATAGCAAATCTTATTAAAATGGAAACTTTGTTGCGTGTTACCTCCGAATTTTATTTTTTACATGCAGAGGAGGCATGGAAATCTTCTGTGTGAAGCCATCCTGAGGTTCATGATCTCTGAAGGGAAAGGAAGGGAACTATAGCTCTTTGCTTCCTTAATTTAACATCTAAAATTCCTGAGAAGGAAATCCTGGCTTAGAATAAGTAGTTTAATAGGAGCTGTTTCATCCTAGATGGGATGTTTTGTTTTGGGTTGGGTTGGGTTGGTGGATTTCATTCATTGTTTTGTTGGCAGGTAGTATTGAGGCGAATGCAGTGGGGAGTAGTGGAAGTGTGTTTGTGTGTGACAGGAGGCAGCAAGTCATCTTTCCATACCTGTTGCCATCTCCACATATATTATTATTATTATTATTATTATTATTATTATTATTATTATTATTATTATTATTATTATTATTTTCATCCAATTTCCTGTTCTAACCATACAGGCATTACCAGATTTTTTTGTTTACAAATTTCTATCCCCTCAGACACCCCATGGCTTGTTTGTAGAGATGTTTATGCTATGTGAGGAATAGCTTGTGGTATTGAGACTGAGCTCTGTCACTGGTCACATCCCAGCCATGCATTATTATAGGAATAATAATAGTGCACTTTTTTCTGTGATTATAGCACAATGGTGATGCAGCCATTGGCATCAGTGATGTAGCCATAATCTCAATAAAGAGGTTCTAGGGTTTTATGCAATATAGCTATAAAGTACTATCTGAAATGTTTGCTTCAAAAATAGTGAACATATAAACAATAAACAGGAGAAAACAGGAAAGATCACCAACTTTCTTGCACTGCATTGAAATAATTTGTTTCCCATTTGTTTCCATGTATGTGTGTGTGTATGCATTTGTGCAAGCAACATGGGTTGGGTTAATGTGCCAGGTGAAAATTGATTGTGTCTTAGCGCAACATGTTTTACTCAGTCATGCATTGTAGGGTCTTGGGAAAGCAATGACAATATCACAAGGCACGAGTTATGCTGTCCAAAACTTTGACTTGTTGAAGCCACACATTTTCCCAGAATAATTTGCAAAGTCATTTTAATCTTCCCAAAAGATATCTTTGGATCCAGGAGGTCTGTTCATGAGAGGTTCCAGTCCAGTAGAGGTAACAGAGCCAGACATTTAATGAGCTAGCATTTTAATCTCACTGTGAATATTTCAGACAGGTGGAATAGTGCCCACCACTCTAAACATACAAACACAGCTCTGACCTGCAACACACACACACACACACACACACACACACACACACACACACGCACACACACACACACACACACACACACACACAAATATGCACACCACCTCCAGCTCCTCTTCCTGCATTTCACTGGTCTTACAAACCTTTCCAACCACAAGCCCATGACTTAATGATCAATGATCTTAATCAAGTGCTGCACTAAAAAATTATGCATTTATTGTTTAGCAATTACATTTAAATTCTGAGCAAAAATTAGTTGAATCCAGTAAAATACATAGACAATACATTAGGGGGCGGATCTACTAAGATCCCAAATAAAGGGTACTAATTTGCGTGTGCATTCTAAAAGTTTGCGCGTGTGGTTGATGGGCGTTTTGCGGGTGATTTACTAAGAATGCGTGCGTAAATGACAACAGGTGCAAACGTGGTGGAGACAGCAGTATTTAAATGAGGGTTTTGCGTGTTTAATGTTTTGCACCATGGAGAGTTTGGATGGGCAACAGAACCGCAAGCGCAAAATGAAATTTGCGCCTATAGAATTAGAGGTGTTAGTGGAAGAGGCAAATAAACATTTGGATGAGCTACAGCAAAAAAATCTGAATATGACAAAAAAGAACACTATTTGGGAGATCATCTGTGAGAAAGTAAATGCCGTTGGTAAAACAAGAAGAACAACGGATGAAATTAAGAGAAGATGGCAAGATATAAGACGAAGAACAAAAGAAAAATTGGCTTATAATAAAACCTCAGCAAAGAAAACAGGTGGGGGCACGGTGGAAGAGATGCCTCTAACTAACATTGAGCAACAAGTGCAGTTCAAGTGCAGTTTCTATGTCTCCTTCTCGCTACAATAACGGCAGTCATTTGTGCACAATTACGCATGCAGGGCGTTTGCACCTTCTTTTGAAACGTATTAAATACAGACGCAGTCTCCATCAACGAAATTGCGTTCAGGTTTGATAGATCACAGTGCGTGTGCTACATTAATCTATTTACATTTTCTCCTCCCAGTATTTTGCTAAATAGCGTGTAAACGCCCCATCTTGCATATTCATTGAGGCAAAAGTACTAACTGGATAAGGCGTGTTATTTTGCACATTTGCAAGACGCAGTCCTCAGTGCGCACTGTTAGTAGATCAGTTTGTACATTTATTTGCGCGTGCTATGAGTTTGCACACATTTTTACACACGCAAACCTTTAGTAGATCCGGCCCTAGATGTACTATATTACTGTGCAACCGCTCACCCTCTCTTCTATTCTTATAAAATCTTTCATTCATTCACCATCATCCTCCCATCATCTCCCTCCTCCCCAGCAATCATTTGATGGATGGGGATGTGCAGGAGGTGGCAAAGTTCAATGTACACCTGAACAAGCACAACATTTTCATAATATGATGTTTTGGCAAGATAAAAATTCACATCAATACAGCTTTGGAAACTGTTTTGAACTGATATCAAAGATATTTAGACCCCATTTTCACAAAATGACGTAGGAAACAGCTATGGACGACTATAGACTTTGTGTCTGTTCTATCTATTTAATGTCAAAATATTTTTCATCTTTCTCTTTCCTTCATTTCTCTCCCCTCCCCATTCATTCTCTCTCTGTGTTCTCTCCATCCTTGTCATCTTAGTGTTGCAGGACAATGTATGCTTCAGAGCTGAGAAACATCAGCGTGTTGTCATTCATCTTCTTCCTCTCCTCTGCCCTTCATCCTTCCATCCATCCCTCCTCTCTTCTATTGTCTGTTTTCCTTCTCCACCTCCTGCTGTGTCCTGCTGCTTCATTAGTCAAAACAGATGTGGCTAAAATAACTCCTTCAAATTTACTAATGTGTATGTGTGCATGTATTGTGTTTTTGTATTTCTATCCTTGTGAGGACCAATTATCCTCACAAGGATAGAAAGATGAGGAAGATCCTTTGCCAGTACTCACTTCTAAAAGGGACTATTTTAGGTTTAGGATTAATATTATAATTCATATTAGGTTTAGACAAAGATAAGTCATTGTGTTTTCTGAACAACGATTGTATTATTTCTCATGAAAAGCTATACAATCTTGATTTGGACTTCTACGCTGTGAATTGTTAATTTGTACTATACCTAAGCATGGTCAACTGCTTAATCAATGGCAACTACTTTGGTTAAGGTTAGGGTTAGGTTTAGGCAACTAAAACTTAGGTTAGGGGGTGCAGCTAGAATGTCAAATGAACTTAGGGTGCATTACTTTTCATAACCATAACTTTGAATTTGATGAGTGCTCCCTGATGTAGTCAGAGAGGGCTCTCAAAATTTAGTAATACAAACGTGTGTGTGTGTGTGTGTGTGTGTGTGTGTGTGTGTGTGTGGAAGGAATGTGTTGAAGAGAGTGATTTGTAATACAGAGTCCTACTCCTCCTCAGTTCATCTGTCAGTTCTCAGGGATCAGGGAGCTTATCATCCTCTGTGTGTTGAGGCTGAACACTATTCCTCAGACATTGACCCAGTTTGAGTTTTACTGTCGGACTTTGTCTCTTTCATCTCTCAGTCCTCACTCAGTCTGCTGTCTGCCTCAGCTCTGTAGCTCCAGGGGTTCATCTATGGAGATCATACAGTGTTATGAGGTAAAAACATATTTCATACGAAATATTTGTCAGATACTGCACGTTTAAAACACATTGCACAAAGAAATGCAAATGCATGTGATTTGTATCTGTAACCCAACATTTAAATTTTTTTAACTGATTTGTAAATATGTGTTGCTATTTTAAGGAACCTAACTTTTAAAAGTCAGAAGTATGCTGATAGGTGCAACCAGAAGCAAGCCTGAATCGATGCCTGTGTTAAGGAAGAACCCAGACTATTGCCAGATTAAAGGTTTGCATTTAAATTGATAATGTAACACAGAGTTCAAGTATCAGAACAAAAAGGTTACACTCAAATCAGATAAGAAACCTCATATGATAGCAAAAGGTTTATTGGATGACCAGATTGTCCAGAGTCTCTGCATCATGTAGTCTTACCAAGAGCTTGTCTCACAGACCAGATGTTAACCCATCTCCCCTAGCATATAGTTCAACGTTCTTATACAGCAGGGGCCAAATGTATAAACCATGCGTACACACGAAAAGTGTACTTACACCACTTTCCACGCAAGTTTCCAAATGTATAAAAATCCACGGGCGGCGAAAATGTGCTTACCGGTACACATTCTGAACACTATGCGTACCATACGCATTTTTCGAGTTTGTATCCAAAAAAGGATCAGAAAAGTGTGAATTTGGATGACATTTTATTTGGAGCTTTTTTCTTTCACTACATTGTGTTAGGATGTAATCTATAGTTTAAAAAAAACATCCACTATGATTATATAGTGATGCGTGAGTGGTTAATAACATTTTTTTGACAAGCCTTCATTTCGTTCTATCTTGAGTAAATATGTTTGTCACTATGCTTTATGATAATGATCTTTATATAAATAAACAAATAAATACATGATCTGTATATAAATAAAGATGATTATTTTGTAGCCTATTATTGGGGATACACCTTCAGGTGTGACCAGTTAACAGGTCGTTAAAACGTCACTATATAAAGGCTGTAGCCGTGCGTAATGGCTGTGCCAAATGATACAATGGCTGCCTTGGCGTTGCTGGAAGATATTGCGCAATTTAGGCGAGAACGAGTCTTCAGAGACCATACTGATTTTCTGGTCCATGATGATGACTGGCTAATGCGCCGCTTTGGATTTCCAAGAGCTGTTCTCTTCGAATTGTGTACTGAACTGGACCCTGTGTTGGAACGGCACTCTCGGAGAACCCTGTCATCCCCGTCCATCTACAGGTATTGACAACAATCGGGTTTTTAGCGACGGGGACGTTTCAGCTGAAGCTTGCGGACAGATCAGGGATATCCTGAGCTGCCCTGAGCCGGGTCATGCCCATGGCGTGGCGTGGCATAATTTCTTTGAGTAATAAATACATCAGGTTCCCTTACACAGCAGCTGAACAGGCCAACATCAAAATGCAATTTGCAGCGATGTCCGGTTTCCCAAATGTAATATATGTATATAATATTGTTTTGTTTGTTTTGTATAATATGTATATAATATGTTATACCCTCAGGTGATAATGGGTATGCATTGAAGCCATGGTTATGCCATGTACAAACCCCCAGAGCCACAACAGACGCGCTGTAATGTGGTGCACAGCCGTGCGCTCTGTGGTAGAGCGTTGCATTGGGCTTTTAAAAGGGAGATGGTTTCGGTTACTTTCTGCCATTCAACTTGTTTCATTTGGTTGGTAATGCCAGAGCTTAGGCTTCTAAATAATCTGCGTTTTCTTCTGTCATTTTAATCAACCATTATTTCAAGTTCACAGTCGTAAAATTGCGTTTCTTTTCTTGTATTTCTTTTTAAATGCTTCCGCCGTTTGTCCTCAGAACTAAACTAAATGCTGGCCCTTTATATGCAAACCAGGCAGTTGGGGGTGTATTGGAAGCCATTTATAGCAAATTGTGGGCATGGTCAGAAGGCCCGTGCACGTGCACTTAATTTAAGGATGATTGAGATGTATGAAGAAAAAACACGTGGGAACAGACGTACGTGGGGTTTTATACATCTGAGCGTATGCATTTTTCCTGTTTTGTGCGTACACAGGTTTCTACACCTAAATCTACACAGAGTTTTATACATTTGGCCCCATGACAGGTAAACTAACACGATCTTGTCTTAGGATCTGAAAGTGTTGACCAGACTAAGTCCATTGATTACACGTCCAGCTCCTGTTCTTAAAAATGTCCAGTTTAGAAACTGTTGATGCCAGTATAAGAAAAATGCGATGTACTTTTTGACTCAGGCCTAGGCCCCGCATAGTTCATAGATGCGTTTAGTGCTGAAAGCAGCAGAATCCATATGGCAGAGAGGCCCCTGTCTTCTTGCATTTTAGAATATCTCTACATAATTACATTTTACCATGCTTCATGCCTATATACATTCATGTGAAAATAATAATAAACATAACAAACATATCATGGTTTTCTCACTCCACTTCCAAGATATGTAAAAAATATCTGTGATTAAAGCTTTTTCCATGTGCATTAATATATCATGAACATTTTAAAAATATATATTTGCATAAGTTCACACAAATATGCCTAATCGTGTAGTTTAACCATATTCTAAGTCCTTAAAGTTTGTAAGTTTTGTAAAGATTTGTATTTGTATGGATACTTGAGACTGTTCTTCTGCCTGTAAATCGCCATGCAATCCACAAATGCTAGGTGCTTTATACTACCTAAAACTCAGATTCATGTCTTAATAATGTGAGAAAATAACATTTTGTCAGTGTAGCAAACTTTCGTATAATGTCTTTAAGATAATTTGCATTAATCAAATCTGTGTTTTGAACACCGCCTCACTAATAGCTGTGCTTTTTGTAGTCTGGTTTGCTTTGGAGCAATAATTAAGAGAAAGTGTATGCAAATCACACAAGAGGAAGTCTGACCATATTGTAATATTTGGGAGGTAATTAGAAAACATTTTGTTTTAAATAATTTCTCTGTAGTATTATATTTGTATGATACATAAGTATAAATCCTTATCATCTGCCAATCCTTGCACAATTCTCCAGAAGTACAACAATTGAAAATACACATACCAGCCTTCAACAACAATGGAGATGAAAGACACCTTTGATTTATGCCAGAATAAAGAGACTTAACACTAATGTAAATGTGAGGAGAAGATGAAAGTATGAATGAAATCACTTTCTCCAGATTATTAATGATAAAACCATGTTAAGTTTGGAAATTACTTTCAACTGAAGGAAGCTAGAGCAGGGAAGTCAACCTCAGTGGTTCTGACAATTTTATTAGTGTCTCTATAGCAACAGCAGAGAGAAAAAGAAGAGTCCGTGTGTGTGTGCGTGTGTGTGAGAAGTCTATGGGTGGTGATGAGACAGTTGAGAGAGGGGAGCTGTTAATGTTGGACCTCCATACCAAGAGAGAGATTTCCCTGTACAATCTCATCAGTACTAACCTCCTTCCTCTTATCCTCCTGCTTGTTATTCACCAGTCTGCTCTCTCATCCGCCACCATGGAAACCACTAATTCATTAAGAATCACACTCCTTTGTTTTTGTCTTGCCATAGCTATCACAGGCTAGTTTGTAGCCTGCTGCATCCATACTGGAATTAAATCTGTTTAATTATATGCAGACAGATGATGAAGAGTTTTCTACCTGGTGTTGCTTTGACCCTTGACCTCCTTACTGTTGCTTTCTTGTAATTAGGATTAGATCAATATATCAGTGCTATATTGTCCTTTTGTTAACAAGTGAAAACTCAAGAGTCCTAGTCACAAGCTTTCCAAAAATCTAACTGTATCTGTTCACTGTGGCAGATAGCACAGCTGGTATGTACTTGTCATTTTATAACATATCCTAATTATGCTCCAAACTGAAATTACATGAACATGAACAAACATGATATTTCTCCCCTGCATAGAAGCTATCCATGGTTGCCCATGATGAAATCGAACCAAACCTTATCCAATGTGTGCAGATGAAATGTAAAAACCGCCGATCAGGACTCAGATTTTGAACCTAGGCCTACATCTATGTCATCTAATTTTCACACCAGTAACTGCAGGATAGGACTGAATATTGGATGTATTTTTAAAATAGCATGCCAAACTGTCAATAATGTGATTCTCAAAATGTCTCTTCACTTTCAGCAGCCTAGTGCAGTTTCACCTGGAATTCTAATGGCAAAATGAGTTGTGTATTGACTCTTATTGATAGAACAGTGCAACTTATGGATGAAGGGAGAAATTTTAATTACTGAATACCAACACTAGATATTGTGTATAAACTGTGGCATAATCCGGAAATATTAATACTGATTGAGTGCTTGCTTATCTTGTATAGAAATATGTTCTTAGTGGCTGGAAAATGGAAAAAGATAGGGTCATATTAATGTTTCAAAACTGTTTAATTTCATACCCGTAATTTTGAGATTGGATTGCATATTAAGCTGAGTGAGGGGTCAGAGAGTATATCGTATTTTCTCCCTGGAAAGGGTATGTGGATGCCACCGTAGAAAACTCACCAGAAAGAGTTTTGAAGCAATTTTTGTAAACTTTTCTTCTCTTTGAGCATCGTGACCCAAGACCCCCCTAGCATTTCTGGGGAAGTGCCCTTTTAAGGATTATTTTTTGACATTTCTGCTTCATTAGGCAGTTCACAGGGAAGAGAGAAGACGTAGGTTCCAACACAGACTAGAGGAAAAGGGGACAAAAGGCGACTCCTGGCCAAACTGCCAAATCTTGCCCCATTGGTGAGATATGGTCCAGTCAATGTCATCCACCTCTGATATGATAATATGATGCAGTTTGATTGGTTATCATTTGACATCATCATTACATCAACATCATCATGAAGCTTATTCTACTGTTGCAGCAAGCCTTGTAAATCTCTCTCTGAATAAGATTCAGATCAATGACTAGAATGTAAATGTAGAGAGAAGAGGGTGAGAAAATAAATGGAAAGAGACACAAGAAAGGGATAGAGAGAGAGAGAGAATTAAATGCATTCAGCCAGTTTAATTTCAGGCACCAGTTGCTCTCGACAGTTGAATACATTTTCCTATCGTGCCTATCTACCTCTCCAAGTCCATATCTCTATCCTGTTTTGCCGTCTCCATCCATCTATCTTCTCGCTGTGTTTGAGAAGCAGAGTGTTTGTTTTGAGGAGCTACAACAGGTTTATTTTTGAGACAGATCACATGACCTTTCAAAAGAGGAGGAGGAGGAAGAGGCAGGAAGTGTAAATGTAGCATCAGAATTTAAATGCCTCCCAACCACCTGCCACACACATTTGTCATACTATATTTGTAAGGTGTAAACATACAGATCGGGCTACTAATTGATGATTTGTGTGTTACTGTTTGCATTATGTGAGGTGGAGGAGGTGGTAAAATAACGTTGTTAAAGGGTAATTCCGGGATTTTTCAACCTGGCCTCTATGTCCACAAAATCGCTTATCATACCTTTAAGTAGATCCCAAAAGTTTCGGAGTTGCTCCGGTAGATCAGCTCAACCGGCAGTCACGTAACGGCGGCTCAAGGCTCCAATGTAATCCAGGGCATGTCCAGGCGGTCAAAGTACGTCCACTAAAAGTGCTTGATTTTGCCACTGACAGGCTCAGATTGTGTCTGACAAGTGTCTGACAACATTACCGAAAGGATCGCTACAGAAATAGACCGTTTTTAACCAGAAATAGACCTTTTTTTAACAACAACTCTGAACTCTCAACTCTCAACTCTGACAAAGCTGTTGTATGAAAGCAAGAGGATTGACTCGTTGTCGGAAGAGGACGGTTGTTTACATGATCCTCTTCTTGCAACGAGTGAATCCTCTTGCTTTGTTGTTGTTAAAAAAAGGTCTATTTCTGGTTAAAAACGGTCTATTTCTGTAGCGATCCTTTCAGTAATGTTGTTAGACACACAAATTACAATCTGAGCCTGTCAGTGGCAAAATCAAATACTTTTAGTGGACGTACTTTGACCGCCTGGACATGCCCTGGATTACATTGGAGCCTTGAGCCGCCGTTACGCGACTGCCAGTTGAGCCGATCTACCGGAGCAACTCAACTTTTGGGATCTACTTAAAGGTATGATAAGCGATTTTGTGGACATAGAGGCCAGGTTGAAAAATCCCGGAATTACCCTTTAAGTAATTTCAGACACTGTTGATCAGCACCCTCAGGCCATTCCATACTTCTGTACACTTCTCATAAACAAACACTGTGTGTGTGTGTTCGGCCGTGAGAGTGTGTGTTAGCAATATGTTCTCATGCAACGTTCGTTCACATGATATAAAGGGGTTATCAACGGTACATATGATAAGTTCTCCTAAGTACTATATTGATGTATATTGATTTGTACTATACCTTCACATTGCCAGCTGCATAACCTATAATCACTCCACTAAACAGCTTCAGTTAGGGTTAGGTTCAGCCCTCCTGTGACCCTGAATAGCAAAAATTAATGAACAGCTTATCTGTGCGATTTTGATTGTTATTGACCTATAGTGAATGTAATACATTTTATTACCTCAGAAACTGAATTGATAGGGAATGTGTGTTCCGTAGAGATTGTGTATAGGGTAAACAGACTGTGTGTGGGTGTGTGACTGCGTTATTCATTATTCAAATTCATGCCCACATCTGCTTGAAGTACCTGAAAATGTTGAATATTTCAGTGTGCATATATATATATACTCAGGGCCGCCCCTGGCCAAATTGGGGCCCTAAGCGGAATTTTATTTGGAGGCCCTCCCCCCAAAACCAAAAATTAACGGAATTTTGTCATGCCCCCCCGCACCCCAAATGTATAATAGGTACGAATTGACTGTATAACAAAATGCCATTTAACTTGACAACCTTTATTAGTAAGAACAAAGATAAGTATAGGTACAGTAGTATAAGCAGTATGAGACAAATAAAAAATAACTTCAAACTGAAATAAATAAATATATATCCAATAAAAGATAACTTCAAACTGAAATAAATAAATACATTTAATTAAATTCACCAACAGATGGCGACATTATACCTCCATAAAAATAGCCGAAGAATGATATTGATAGCATAGATTGATAGGCTATGAACTTTAGCCAATATATACGACCACCAACTGGTCAATTTACCACTCCTTTTCAACAGAGGTGAATGCATATGCAGACAAAGGCATTAACAAGACATTCAATAAATGGTAATCAGGGCCGCTGGAAAATAATTTAATCTCCAGTCCACGTCTAGACACTTAGCCTCTCTCCTGTCTCATGAGTAGTAGCTGAGGTGTTTATGCCACAAAGTTTTACATTTTCATTTCACCAACATATCCACCTTCAAGTGAAGCATGAGCTTCTTCTTGTTTTGATTTTTTTTCCTCTTGCTTGCTCCCGACTCATGATGTCTTTTAGAGGCCATCTCTTCACCTGTAGGTCTGCAAGTGCCTGCCGGCACATCTGACCACTGATCGGCGTTTAGGGAGGGGCGGCCCTGTAGATACTCCTCGGTCATGGTTGCAGGTTTGCATGGCTGTCTGCTTGACTTCAGTGTGATATGAATTATTATGCTTGGACAAATTTGTTCTAAAGCTCTTAGTTCTCATTTCTTGTCCAATAACTTTCCCTGGCACTTCTGTATCATCCATAACCATTCTAGGGTCACAGAAATATTTGCCCCTGACTGAAAGCTGAATAAACCAAAAGGTGAATTGTAGTTGTAAAGGATTCTTTATTGTCAAAACTGTTTAAATGTAGGTCTTCTTGCCAAGTCACACTTCATTATCGACTGCTCTAATTGGCAGTATGCCTTTACAATACAATATGGCACTTGTGATGTCTGTGGCTCTTGTTCTTCTGTAAGGCACAGGGATGAAAAATGCTTATACTATGGTTTACTGTTGAGACGCAATGTAGTTGCACAGAGTAGTTAACTGTTGGTCACTGAGCAGCTCCACTTGAGGAGTTTGAAAGGTTTAATTAAATCTGTTTAGAAAATTATATTTGTGATAGCTGTTATGACCAGCTCGTTCAGGCCATAACAAACAAGGGAGGTCCACACGGTACACAATGGTTAACAGAAATTGTATTCATAACGAAAGCTAAAAGGTAAAGTTATGAGGTGGTTAGTCAATTGTCTCTCTGCTATGTAGGTGATGGATGCAATGAAAATTATATGTGGTGAGTGGGTGTTGTAGGGTCCAGAAAACAGCAAAGACAACCAAATGAGGACAAAGGACTCTCCACTGGATATAGAGGTATGGCTCCACCAAGAAAGTGGGAGGTTGACCTCTTGGTGTCCACACATGTAACTCATCATAAATACTATTTAATAATTTTGATATTTTAACATCTGTTTTACACTCCTGTCAATGGTTACGGACGGTCCCTCATCTGTTCACCTGTAAAGAGATGAAGCCACCATGGCTGTACTCTCTATCAGAGAGCTCGACCCTGGCATCACCTCTGCGCCTCATATGACAGACTGTCTGGAAATGCTTAATATTTTTTCCTTTTGCCAAAGATGGTGGCAGCAGACCGTGGTAAATATGATTGAGTGAAACTCATTGTCTTTTCAGATAGAGGAGAGGAGCTTCAGAGGGTTCTTGTAATGTAACCTGCTACTCAGTTCAGAGGGATGAAAGCAGAGTCCGACTGTAGCTGTCATTCAGTATGACCAGCAGGACAGATGCTCTGCCAACAGATAAACTTCCCCACAGCACTGCTAACCCAGGCATAAAATAAGACTTCTTCACACCATCTGAACTGCTGCCATGTCTCTCATTTCTCATTCCTTTTGTTCTCTCTCTAGCCGTATGTATGAACCAATTGTAGCAATTCAGTCTTTTATTAGTGAGGAGGTGTAATTCTTGCCGTCAGTCTATCTTAAAGTAATGAGAGGCTAATTAATTAATTAAGTTGTCATGTTGGAAACGCAAACACCTTCAATCAGCATCACTTAATGTGAAACGCTGCAGTGAAAGGAATGTTTCTCTCTATCTCTCTCTCTCTTTCTCTCTCTGATTTTATCGTAGCCCAGTTTGTGTTGTCTTTGATAACCTGACTATGATGTAGAAGGAAACATGTGATTGGTTGGTGTTCATAAAATGGAGTGAGGTAGAGGTTTAGAAAGAATGACACAAACAACGCATGCAAAATAATTCTCCTTTTATTTCATGGTTTAGAAGCTCCTGTAGTCAGTAGTGTGGCACTAAACTGAGAGCCACAGTCATCAGAGCCATAGACAGAACCACAGGAAAACACAGAGAGGGGAGAGACAGAGAGACAGCTAGAGAGAGACAGTTGTAGATGTTGTAAATTGACAAAGGAAAGTAGACAGAGTAGAAAAAACAATACAACCTAGACTTCCAGGACTTAACCAACTTATCCGGAGAAAGGGTTGGAGACAAAATGTAGAGTTTCATTCCAAAAAGCTATATATCCATTTTGGAGAAAACTACCATTCCCTGAAGTTCATCATTCAATATTTCTAAAATCTAGAAGACCCAGACTGGATAAGTGTTCTTATTTAGTCAACCAAGGACCGTCACTTGTGAAAATCTTCAAAAAGAGAGTACAGATCAGAAAGTGATTGGATGAACACAAAATACACAACACATCACAGAACCCGAGGTACAGTTGGCCCTGCTCCCTATTCACAGTACATACAGTACACACACACACTCACACACATACAGCAGTACACAACAATGACTACTGCTAAAGCTGTCTCTCCAGATCACTGACAGAGCTTGTCAGTAGCTGTGTGGTTCTTCCTGGTCCAGCTGCTCTCTGATCAGCTGCAGTCAGCTTGACACAGGGACAGACCAACACTCAAGGCAGTATAAGTCCTCCTAGCTCCTTCGGTTGACCTAGTAGTTGCATGAGGATTACTAGTCCAACTGGTCCATGTGCTTGAAAGCTGGAAAGCTAGAAAAACCTATTTAGGAGTGGGAATCACCTTCACCTTTGGGCCATTACACCTGATACATGTCCAAGTGAGCAGAGTTTACTCTAGTTCTCCCATCCCAGTAGCACCACCTCACCCCCTGGAGGAGCAGTCACACATGCCCTGACATAGACACTGGCAGAAGCCATAGACCAGGCAAACCGTCAGGCTGGACGGCACCAGGCTAACACACACAATTCCCAGAGTCACTCTCTGGATCACAAGCAGATAGATTCCCAGAGGCAGTGAGCCAAAGTAGAAGAAGCCCAGCAGCCACACCAGGATGCGGGGGACGTGATTGCAGAGCTTGGACAGGGCGTCCTGGTCAGTTTGCTCGTTGGAGCCCAGAGACATGGAGTCCAGGCTCTGCTCAGTGTAGAGGTCAGAGCTGCCGTTGTGGCTGGGGAAGTGCTGCGAGTCCCTCTGCACCTCCATAATGGTGATGACCAGGCAGTTGGAGGAGTCATGGGAGGGGCTGGCGGAGGAGAGGCTCTTGGGAGTCAGGACCACCTCCCTGCTGTGGTCGGAGCTCCAGGACTTGTCCCGAGCTGCCAGGCGGGACATGATGTTAGCGTCGTCGGGTAGGCCTGACACCTCGTACTCTGTGACCTCGGTCTGATGGCGGCAGAAGGGGCAGGAGATGCAGCCGGCACTGTCAGCCATGCCCAAGATCTTGTTAAGACAGCGGACGCATACCCGGTGCAAGCAGTCCAGGATCTTAGGCTTACGGTTGTGGGCATTGTAGCGCTGGTAGCAGATCTTACACTCCAACTCCTCTGGTGGAGGACAGGCTTTCTCCTCCTCCAGCTCAGCCTGAGGACAGCTCATCCTCGACTCATGTTCTGGAGGGAAAGAGAGACAGAGAGATGAGGGAAACATAAAGAGGGGAGAAAGAAAGATAGCCGAACGATATGATGTTTGATTATTCCAGCATTACAGTCTTTTGTTAGAATTTTAAAGACAGTAGCTGCTGAATCAGCCTGCTGTCTCCCTATTTGCTTTATCTCTAGCCTGCAAGGGAAGGTCAGGCCTCTACCTTCTCCTCTGCCTGCTTCATCTCTTTCTTCCTGCTGTTGATGAATGATTTATTGTTTGACATTTGTCCTCTGTGGCTAGAGCCAGTAATGTTATATATCTGTGGGCAGAGAGGATGAGGACAGCCACTCCTTCAGCATTCTCTGCTGATCCATTTTTTTTAGAACTTGGTACTGTTACATTTTTGAATTCTTTTAGCTTTTGATTGAATTATTTGGCTTTTAATTTAATTTAACTTGACTCAGCCATTGTCTCTTGGATGAAATGAAGCCCTCTGTGGCTTTTTATGTGGTCGGCCTTCATAGTGAACAGTGGACTAACTCTTTGCTCTGCTGAGAGAGGCCATTCACTGCTGTTTTGTGTATTGATTCTAGTCATCAGCGGTATTAGTGATTTAGTTAGCATTAATCTGTGGCTGCTAACTACTTCCTGGTGAAAGGCAGAACCTGAGGTAGTTGGAGAGGATCGTGGCTGGTGTGGTCCTGGTGGCTCAGTTTAAAGGAAAACAGCTCACACCATGGATACAGGATGGCATGCGTTCACCTACCAGCTCACAATATGTTTGTCTTTTCTGTACCCATTAAGCAAAGAGGGAAAGCTACTCTCCCTTCTATAAAAAGGGCAGCCATGTTGTGCTCCAGAGAATAAGCTTTGTATGGTGATAATTAAAGGTCATTCTGCTGCATTTCCATCAACTGTGTCTGTGAATAGGAGCAGACATGCTGTGTCTTCTGTACTATTTACATGTTTTCATTCACTATTCTGAAACCACACTGGGCTAAATTACACCAGCATTATGCTGACAAATTTAGGCACAGAAGGTCAAGATGATCATTTACATGGAAAATTGTTGGTGTATGAATCATAGCTTTCACACTAAAACCTTTTGTTCTGTCATCATATATTGAGCTGATGGATAAATCCATATTTTCACCACAGTGAATGTTTCTTTTTGTTGTTATATTAGGGAATTGTAATGTTGCAGTTAGACAATTGTGATGTTCTTTTCCAGAGAGTACAATAACCTTGATCACCAACATCACAAGCAAACTATAGTAAAGCGGTCAAGGGTCAGAGGCCACAGCACCCAGACAATATTATAACTGTCTGTAGAACTGGGTATGAAACACATTTTAAACTCTTAGGACTTCACAGGTGCACAGTAGACTAAAAAATATGAAACTACCTAGACTCTTCCTAGAAATGGTTGTCTGACCAAACTGCACAACCGGGCGAGAGAACAGGCGTGAACCTGTTTAATTCTGTGACCAATATCTTAGAAATCCAACAAATGAAAGCACAGCAATAGTTTTTATGATTACTGGAAGAGGCAGAACAATTTATTAAAAACATTTTTTTGAGGAGATACTTTTTGACATCCAGTTTATGTGAATAAAGCTATTCAAATTTGATGTGTTCATATGGTAGAAAAATATTTTCTCTGAAACCAGTGGTTGTAAATTGCTTTTCCTTTATCAGTAATCACAAATGTATTGAAGGTGGAAAAGCAAATATCCACTGAATATCCAATATCAAGCCATATTACATGTAGGTGGAGAGAACAGTAGCGGTAGTGCAAGATCTTATTGCCAGTGAAGAAATGGGGACCAAACATGACCAAAAACAACAAAATAGATCCAGAAATACAAGATACATCCTCAATAGCTGTTTTGATAAGTGTAGAAGTGTTTAGTTAAATTTTTTTCCTTAAAGCTGCTACCAGTAGAATTTGAAATTTGATGACCCTTGAGTCCCTTAGTGGTAGTGTTTTACATCATTGTGGTAAAGACGACTGGACACACTATATGTGTCTTCTATCCCTGCGTTGTTTATTGTGTCCTGGTTTTTGTGATCATCATTCTCTTTTCTTTTTAACTACTTTGTGGTATCCTGTTCACCTCTTGTACTATATAATGAGTTTTAGCAAAAACAAACAAACAAACAAAGATGAAGACGAGAAAGGAAGCAAGACTTCAGATGCATTTATACAGAGATACTTCCAGTGATGTCAGCAGTAGAATAAGCTTTAATTCCTAGATCACCCACATTACAATATGAAGAATATACCAAAAAATATGCAGCCTCAAATATATACATTACTGTGCAAAAGTCTTAGGCACGTATAAAACAAATCCGTACAGCGAGGATGCTGTGATGCCGCCCCATCAGATCTGGATTTTCCACCAAAATGAACTTTCATATATTGTGTATACTCTGCTTGCCCAAACTCGGCATCTATTGCACGCCCAACCGTCCTGGTAGGGGGATCCCTCTCTGAGTAGCCCCTCCCAAGGTTTCTCCCAATTTTCCAATAAGGTTTTTGTGGGAGTTTTTCCTTGTCCTCTGTGAGGGTCTAAGGCTGGGGGATGTCTGTGTACTAATCATTTATTATTTTCACATGTTGGGCACTGTGAAGCCCTTAGAGACTGTAACGGTGATTAAGGGATAGCCCTTAATAACAAATAAACAAATAACAAATAAATGTGATTTGATTTGATTTGATTTCAGAAATAATGAAATTAAAAGTTCCTAAATATCAAAATTTGACTATAAAGAGCAGTAATGTAAAGAAAAAACAAAGAATAAATAAAAATCTAGGGCCAAATTCATATTAACAAATCTAGGGTGCCTAGGACTTTTGCACAGTACTGTATATGCAGTCTGAAAATAAAAAAACAATACAAATTTCAAGCTATATGCAATATCTATCTATCTATCTATCTATCTATCTATCTATCTATCTATCTATCTATATGAGAAAATACAGAATATATGAAAATATATATTTAATTGACAGTACATATGTCAGAATGTACAATGTTTATGTTTATACTATCACATTACATGTGTGTCCAGAGCCCAGTACAAAGCCACAGAATCGCCAGTATATCCAGTTCACATTGGCATAGGACGCAAGCTGACAGCTACTGAAGCGCTGCAGGGTCGAGACAGGAAAACTCTAAAGATCAATTTCCTCTGTGGAGAAACAGCATGAAACTGTCAATCATTGTTAATAAGGTCAACTAGCTGTAAGCTCTCATCCATCAAAGGCTTCTTGAATGGGAATGAGCTTAATCAGCTCAAAGTTTTCAAATGTTTACAAATGCAGCCACCAGGGCACAATTATTTCCTTCCCTGTGAGGGCAGAATTCCAAATAATATACAAATTTGGTAACACTTTATATTAAGGTACACATATTGACCATTAACTAGTTGCTTATTAGCGTGCATATTTGTAGCATATTGGCTCTTTATTAGTCATTATAAAGCACTTATTAATGCCTTATTCTGCATGACCATATTCTACAACTACTAGGCCAAGAGTTTTCCCTCAATAACCTCCTAATTACTGCTTATTGATAGTAAGTAAGGAAGTTGTTGTACATGAATTAAGATCTTAATATGTTTTGCTCAGTATGGACCTTATAAGGTGGTAGTACCACAAGAATAGTCTTAATAACACTTAATAAATATTAATAAATATGGTCTATTCTTATGTTAGTGTTAGCATCTAAACAAAAACCCATTCAAGAAACCCATAGACTTCGAGATGAGGGAACTGGAAGTGCAAAAATGCTAACTCATTTCTGGGGTTAAGGACTCATTCCTGTACCACTCTATAGAGCCTGTCTCTGAGAAATACAAAATCTGTGTGATCCTTTACACACCAAAAAGCTCTGTCAGCTGAAAATTATACAGCAGGCAGTACATTTGTTCTTAGCCTTGAAGAAACTTGATAACATCTTTTAATAGATATGTTTGAAAATCTCTGAAGTGGTCCATTAATAGAGGAGATATTTCTACTTCTACTTATTTCTAGATATTTCTACTGCTGACTTTGTTCTTCTACCATTGAATGGAAATAGAACCTGTGCATCTCAATAGACCTCAATTTTTTGTGTGAAGTGTGAAGAGGAGGCAACTTGTGTGGGTTAATAACTGTCAAACTACTAGTGAATTGGTTATGAGCAAGACCTCACTTTAGAATGGGGAACATACTCTGAATTAGAAAGACTTAATTTAGAGTTATTTAGAGTTATTAACACTTGTAGTTTTGTGTTTTGTTACACCATATAATAGGTGTAATAGGAATAGACCATATTTATTAAGTGTTATTAAGGGAGAATGACTATTCTTGTGGTACTACCACCTTATAAGGCCCATACTGAGCAAAGCATATTAAGATCTTAATTCATGTACAATAACTTCCTTACTTACTATCAAGTAGTAATTAGGAGGTTATTGAGGGAAAACTCTTAGTTAATGGCCTAGTAGTTGTAGAATATGGTCATGCAGCAGGGGGACCAGCAGCAGAGCTTATTATCAACTAGCATAGTAGCACAGGGACATGCCAAGACATACAACAGACAGAAGACTATACATATCACTCCATTCTGTCACTGTGTACCTGCTTAATTGAGTTGCAGCATTACTCTCAGTTTTGTTGGCTTCATGTTTAAACTAAATCTCAAAGGACACCTGAGCCACTGTGCTTTCCATGACAGCTCACCACCAGAGTAGTAAAGCAAATACTAAACTGTGGTTTTCTTAGAATGTCACTGAGAAGTGTGTAATAAGTGTGGTCACACAGGCTCCTGAGCAGCAGGTTTGTAATTGGAAGATTGCCATTCTTGCGTCAGCTCAGAAAATCTAGAGGAGGAGACTGAATGAGAAAAACTTTCGCCTACTGTCCATGGTGTCTTTGAGCAAGGACCAGCTGCCCACATACCTCTGCTGTGGTTTTGTGTTTCTTCTAAATTTCATTTGTTTCTCAGTAGCCTAGCATTACATGTATTCATCAACTTCATGGGTCCTCTCAAAGTGTCTTTGAGCAAGACAATGAACCCCTGCCTGCTCATTCAGTTGCTCTAGATCTAGGTCTATTGAATTCCATAAATGTAAATGTAGAAACCTATGAGAAATGGTCTATGAGTTCTGCCATGAGTTATGGAGCTTTGAGCAGAGCAGCTTTGCTGAGCCTTCAACTTCTTATTGTTACTTCTTTCTTTACTTCCATATTTTTTCATCAACAAGCCCTCCCAGGAAGATGCTGAAGATGCATGCATTCATTCATTCATTCATTCATTCATTCATCATTCATTCATTCATTCATTCATTCATGTACATGAAATATAGATTGTGAATTGTTGGGTGTTGCTGTGGCACACGGCCAGCAGGCCACTCTGTGACTTTCTGACTGTTAAATATTTCAGCCTTCAGTCTGTTGGGTTAAAAAGCCCTCTGGAACATGCCAGAAATAATCAGCTCTCGCTGGATGAAACCCAGCAGCAGAAATGCCCAGTTTCCCCCTAAAGTCCTGAAATAAACAAACAATGTGGATAAAGGGCAGGGGGCTGGGGTTGTGCAAAACACTATTATCACATGTAACATGAACATGATTACAATTGGTCTTCCCTTCAAAGGCCTCTGCTGTTATTCACGTCAAGTTTGTGTGGCTGTTGAATGCCACCACTGCACAATGTGGGACTTCTGCAAACCAAGTACTGATTTTGGCATCTCAATGAAAAACATCTGTGTGGTACCAGTCTGTCATTGGAAATACGGTTTTGTGCCTGCCCTGCCTGTTTAAAGCAAAATCAAACGTTGCCTCAATGCTAGGAAATGGAAAGACCTCTAATACCAACCATTTCCTCTGCCAGCACTGCATATCCTTTCAACCTTTTCTACCCAGCATGCTCAGCCTCGAAATCCCGACCTTGAAATCTCAGCCTCTCTGTACTGAGTAACAACAGCAACAAAGCCAGAGGAAGTGTTATGTAGTAGCTCTGTTCAGGGCTGGAGGTGGAGCTGCTCTCTTATAGACCTTTGTTCACTGGCCTGTCTCTCTCTATCTTTGTGCATCTCTCTCTATATATACTGTACACCAGAAAATGTTTCTATATTATGGCCTGTAACACAGCAGAACCCTCTTAGAAAAATTCTCTATAGCAACTTTTCAATCATGTGCCATTGTGACCAATGAGCCTGCAGGTTTTCATTCCAACCAAACACTACACCAGCTGATGTCTCTGATTAGCACATTTTCAACCCTGAGTGAGGGAACTAATCAGTGAAATAAGCTGGCATGAAAAGCTGCAGCCTCTTTGGTCACAATGGCACATGATTGAAACCACTGCTCTATAACACCATGCTGAATCAGTAACATTGAGAACCTTTACAATGCTGGAAGGAATGCATGAAATGTTCCAAACCAAGTGGTGAAATAACATTTTAAGAACCACACTATGGTTTTATGCTAATTTGCTATTCATTTGTTTATAGCAAATCAGTGGATCCTTTGAGTCCTCACAGGTCTGTATAGAACCACTGTCCTGACCAAAGAACCCTTGAAGAAAACTACTTTTTCTGCATGTACAATAGAGAGAGCAGTCCTGCTAATAAATGCATGTAATCTGATCAGTGTTGAGAGCAAGAATAGAGGAGGGCAGTATTGCCCAGCCTTCTGGAGGTGTTGTGGGTGTAAATCGACCAAACATCTGTAATGGAATGTGCCAAGTTAAACCAAATGACATACCCCTTTTTTCTGTTATCCAAGCCACCCTAGTTTGATAGTCACCCTAAGTTACTTGCACAAAGGGAGAGTTACATCACATCCTGTGGAGATGCCAGAAGCTGTTGTCTGAAGATGAATTGTATTCAGTGATTTAAATATTAGTTTATCTCTCCCAACAAATAGCAAACATCTCTCACATCCTCTGTATCAGCAGAGGATAGAATGCTTCTCTCAACCTAATCATTGTTTCCAATACCCTGATACTGTAGCGCTCTGCAAAAGCGGCAGGAGGCAGATAAACCACTTGAAACTCACTAGAAGCCACACAGAGAAGCATTAGTCAGTATCGCATGCCTCCTCAGTGTCAACATAATCTGACCTCGTGAATATTGAATGTACTGGTCCACACTGCACACTCAGTCCACTCAATAACTGGTGACGTGCCCTCTTAGCATGAATGCTCCACAGCAGTTCACTGGACAGTGAACCCCCAGATATCCAGTGGTGATTTTGCAACATCCCAACAGCACTAAGCTTCTCCTTTTGGTCATGGATTTGCCAGCTGACTGGAAAAGAGTAGCCAGCTAGGGGGGTCTGAGAGTATATTCCACCGGAGATTTGGTGGCCTCTGATGCATTTTGATGGCTTTATTCTCTGCTATATCAGCACTCAATTCTAAGGCCTGTTAAATGTGGCTGCGTATTTCTCCTGTCAGATGTATTACACTAACAGTTAACACTTTCTGAATAATTTTGAAGAAGGAAAAGTTATGTAGGTACAAATTATTGTATAATCTATACGTACCTTTTATTTATGAAATACATAAAATAAGGTCTAATTATGTGGAAATTATCCAACAAATATTATAAATGAATATTCTCATTTTATGTTATGCTTTACTTTACACTAAAATTAACCATCATTCATTCATTATTCAGCATTTCAGAGAATTGGAATAGTATCAGCAAGAAACACATTCCACCCCCCACCCCTCATTTCATAGCTCTCTGCTCTGCTGTGTCTCTATCGTCTCTCTTGCTAGTTATACACAAACACACACACACACTGTCTTTCTGAATAACACCCACACACAGTTCTATAGTAAACAGAAAAACATGACTCAGACTAACATAACTCATCATTTAGCTGAAAGATTTAGCTAAACAAACCAGCACCCACTCTCATCAAACCTGTTCAAGGGGCTTGCAAAGCCATCAGCTAGATACCAGCTAGCTGTAGATATGAGCGCATCCACCACCATACATTGCCTTCTTTGTGGGGAATGAAGCAAATTTGACAGTGTGTGCGCACAAGGAAGCTAGGGTCAAATCATCAGTAGGCTGTTTACAAGAGGGGTGATGGCAACTATCACAAATGGGCACTCCCGATCAGTATCAATGTGACATGTTTTACAGAACATGAATACTTGTAAATACTTGTTTTTTCACCTGAAAAAAAGTAGCCTGCAGACTGCTTGTTAGTACGTGGCTAAATAGCTGGCAGCCGGCACAATTTGAGAACTCTGACTGAATTGTCTCCAGCTGAACAACACTCTCCTTCACCCTCTGAATATTGTTGCTAGGTTACAGTGCTGAGAGGTTGCCAGATAACAGAGCATCTGACACCCCCTTTCCACCAACATGAACCTTGTGCTGGTTCTGGGCTGGTGCTAGTGCCGGTTCGGAGTTGGTTCAACTTGCAAAAATTCTAAGAACCGGTTTGCTGTTGTTCGAGATTAAACCCTGTGTTTTATTGTATAATACACTTATTTGTATACTGCACTTGGATCCAAGCTAACGGAAGAATTGTATAAACTACACAATAAACAAGGGTTACACTTGATGAGAGAATTTAATGTTGAATGAGTTCCTCCATATCAGCAGTGTCAAACACTGAATCGCACACAATTTAGTCAGAAATAATCTATACCAACTTCCATTTATCACCCAGCACACATGTAATAACAATACAGATTAAATAGCGTGGTTTATGAATTGTTGAAAGTGTGAATTTCATGCATGTGACCCTGTATATTTCCACAGAACGTAATGGATGTGATGTTGTATGATCGATTTTTATTAGTTTGTTTCATATTGACTATACATCGTCATTGATGAATAACAATAGTGAAGGTTAGTAATAGTATAAAAATAAGAATTCTCTTCACAAAACATTAACGTTATAGCTTACATTATGGCTTGTTGTTAAACCAATGTTCCGCTCGGCAGAACTCGGCATAACACCGGTCTGTCGCCGAGGACCGAGTCAAGTATGTCGAAATGGGGATTTCTCCGTGGCCTACCAGGTCCTTCTTTTGGTCCCTGTAGTCCTTTTTTAATTTCTTCAGTTTGTTGTTTATCTGTTCGACGTTTCTGTTGAATCCCGCAGAAGCCATCTTGCGCTGGATTTGCTACAAGACTGGTTTTGTTCTTGAAACTCCTTCGAGTTTAGAGAGTTTGTCTCCTCCACAGACCACTGCTGTTTCGATTTTATGTCCATTTCTGCAATTTCCCTTGGGATAAATACATTTTCTATCTATCTATCTGAAGCTCTGTTTTTTAAAAATGGCAGGTCACAAACTTAGTTGGTCTTGTTTGGTCATGATAATCCCGCCCCCTGACATAAGCGGTTCTTGGTTCTAGACCAGAAGTGTTGGTGACTTTCTGGAACCGGTTTTCCTGTCTGAGAGCTGGTTCTTTTGCTGTCGAAACGCAAAGAACTCGTTCGAGATTAGGCACCGGCTCCAAACCAGCCCTCTAAATGCTTTGGTGGAAAAGGGGTATGATGGTCACTGGGTATGGAGGGAAGGGTATGGAGATAGAGGGGTATGGAGGGTTGATAGAGGGCTGGTAAAGGGTACTGAGGGATGGTAGAGGGGTAATAGAGGGGTAAAGAGGGCTGCTAGAGGGTTAATAGGGAGTGGGATGACAGAAGGCTGATAGAGAAATATGGAGGACTGTTGCTCTAATGTCTTTATTTCTCACGGGTGTAGGAAGCTGGTGCTGTGCGTCTGTCTCTCGTTGTGTGGTAGTAAGTGGCATTTGCTTGGAAGGTTAATTCTCTCTGCTCAGTGAACTATTTGGATTTCACAGAATGCTGCCAGTCCCTTGAAAGCAGAGCTCTTTCCTGATTATGATAATTCTTATTTGTCTGTGTGTGTGTGTGTGTGTGTGTGTGTGTGTGTGGAGAGAGAAAATGTGTGTAATGCAGTTAGACAGATGATTGTATGTGTGGAGAGAGAAAATGTGTGTATGCAGTCAAACAGGTGATTCTGGTGCCTGGTTTTTGTGGGTAGAATGGTTGAACAGTTGTTGTCTATGGTGACTGAGACGGCGCTGATGTCCTTGATGATGACTTTGATGTTTGTCAAGCATCTGTATTTCATGATGTTTGCCATTATGTTCTTAATATTTAACTGACTGATTGACTGACTGACTGACTGACTGACTGACTGACTGACTAACTGACTGTTTGACTGATTGGCTGACTGACTGACTGGTTGACTGACTGACTGACTGACTGACTGACTGGTTGACTGACTGGTTGTTCTCTAAGGTAAACATGTTTCTGCTCATTAGCTTCTGCCTGAAAGGTGAATTGTTGGCTGAACAAGTCATGCAGCTCTGCTGTGGTCGTGTGACGCAGGGGAGGAGGAAGGACAGAAGCTGACATTTAACATTTAGGAGTTGGTGGAAAGGAGGGGGGGGGGGGGGGGTGGTGGGAAAGTAGATGATGCTGGAGTGGATGAAAATGAGGGCAATGGTGAATTAAAACAGTGCCTGCAAGTTTCTAAAAGAGGAACATTTTGATGTGGAGATAGGCTGAATAACAGACAGGCTCCTGTTCTCCAGAGTAATTTAGGGACACATTTTTATCTTCCTGCGAGCCCACATCTGGACCATTAGCCTTTCTGTGGACACTAGCTTGGAGAGGGGCTCTAGGAATTATCAGTAACATATAGAAGTAAGACACCGAATCCCTTGAGTAAGACACTGAATCCCTACCAACTCTAGGGATGCAGTTCTATAGCTGACCTCCGGCCTCCCTGTGTGTGGGGGACAATAGAAAAGAGAATTTTCCACATGGGGATCAATTAAGTATCACATTGGAATATACTGCAAGCCACTACCAGAAACAGACTGGTATCTTAATAATAGCAAAAAGTGCTTTGATCAACAAGCTTTGCTGCATAGCGTATTTTGACATATGACTTGAATGCAGGAAAACCAGAGATGAAATAATGAATGAAATATGCCTACTATAGGCCTATTCATCATAACATGGATACAGTCAGAGTTACTTTCATCTTAGTATGCATCATTTGAGTGATAAAAGCTCATTTGTTTATGTAGCCTCATTAATTCAGTCAGCTTGTGTAATTTTAATTGCTTTTCACTGAAGGCTTTGGAGTGCTATATAATTCCAAATCCAACAATAAAGCAATTTAGCCATGATGGTTAAATGTTTGAAGCTCAGTTCTTTTTTATTTTTATTTATCTTTTTATTTAATTTATCTTTTTAAATTGTATATGGCCAATTCCCCCTGCCTAAGCGGTCCTGGTCGCTGCTCCACCCCCTCTGCCGGCCTGGGGAGGGTGTTGACTACGTCATGCCTCCTCCGATGCATGTGTAGTTGCCAGCTGCTTCTTTTCACCAGACAGCGAGGAGTTTCAGCGGGAGGGCATATTGCGTGTGGAGGAGCACGTTATCCCCCCCAGTTCCCCTCCCCGCTGAACAGGTGCCCCTGACCGACCAGAGGAGGCGCTAGCACAGCGACCAGGACACATACCCTTCTGGCTTCCCACCCGCAGACACGTGCACTGAAGCTCAGTTCTAAAAGACTGAACAGCTCTCGTGTCAAACTATTTGAACCCATTTTCCATACCAGTGAATAATGAGTTAAAGGAAGCACTCCACCCTACAACACTAACACTATAAAACAGTTTATAGGACAAACATTTTCAACATCAACGGTAAACATCACCGCAGCAGCAAGGATTTCTTTTAGAGTCCTTTTGCACTGACATAAAGAGAGAAATCCATCATAAAAGAGGAAGAGACACCAATTTCTCCACCGACAGTATCGTAAATAGTCCACAATGCAATGCTGCCATAAGACATGTTGTGTTTTGCGCAACGATTGACTGGCAACAACAGCTAACACTACCGCTACTACTCTCTCCACCTACAGTTAAAAACTAGAGTAAAATTATCTTGATATTGGATATTTTGTGGAAATTCATTTTTCCACCTTCAATAACTTGTAAAGCAAACAAGTGAAACCACATTGATCAATATATTGGTGATTATTTACAACCACTGGTTTCAATGTATGAGTAAATATTTTTATTATGTATAAACTCTTTCTCATATGAACTGGAGGTTGTATAAGAAAAATAATTTCTCAAATATTAAGTGGTTGTAAATTGTCCTTCCTCTTCCAATAATCACAAATATATTAATTAATTAGCCTTTACTTGTTTGTTTTAGAAGTAAAAAACGAATATCCACTTTACTCTGGTCACGTACAACCACAGCTGAATGCAAGAAGTTCATGCCCATTCTCTGAGGGTTGTCGAAAGTCATTCCGGGAAATGCAGAAAATCACTAACTGAAGTTGAAGCGGAAGAGGCAGGTTGAGAGAAAGTGGGCATAACAAAAAGGTAAGTAATTCCTACAATGATTGATGATATTTAACCGTGTAAGAGTATCGGATGCTTTTGGCATCCACATCTTTTTACACATGGATGGAAATGAGTTGCGTAGGCTAGTTCATCCACTATTGGACTACAATATGAAATCAAGCAGGCTTCAAACTACAGCCAAACTACATCTAGGTTCAATACATAGGCTGTCAACACAGCAACGTCTTCTCTGCCTAGTAAGTAAAGAGACACACACACACCAATGACACCAGTTTGGAGGAAAGAACTCTGTGATGCAGGTCAACCAGGAGCAGATGCATGGAAACTTCCCAAATGCAGGGTCTGCCTTTGCCAGTTTTCTGATGTTGTAGTGTAGTGATGTTATAGTGAACCTCCCACACCTCACACATCTCAGTTTACTACAGAAGCCAATCTGAAGAGGTAAATTGGCCACATGGTACATTGCACCCACATTGATCGATTTTCAGCTGACTTAGTGAGCTGAGGTGTTCCTGTACAGCCTTCAGTTTCGGCATTATGAGTTCTGTTGTCTACATTCTGCATCAACTGTGTGTCATTATTGACTGTCTATCAGGCTGACCTAGTTAGGCCTGAAAAGTCCTTTGAGGCTTGTTGGTGATAAAGGGCTATATAAATATACTTGACTTGACTAACAATCTTAGGACTTCAATAATACGTGTGTGTAGCTCGTGTGTTATCACAAAATTGTCCCTTTGCTCACGGAAAACAGTGTGGTGGGACACTTATCCCCCACGTCCCCCTTATTCACTGTCAGTGTCTTGATAATAGCTTTGACCTGTGCTGTCAGAATATCTGCTCGGTGATGCTGCTCTCAATTATCCCATCGACCTGGAGGATGATGGTCCTGCTGCTGTCGGCAGATGAGTATTTCGGTTAAACTCCCTGTATTTTTTTTTGTTTACGTCACACTTAAAGCACTTAGCGGATACCTGTATCCAAAGCGACAATGAGTAGAGTAGAATAACCTTCAAACATTTTTTGTCTAAATAAATCAAAATTCACTTGAAGAGTTGCTCAGGTACCTCAGCACATGCTAATAATATCCTGGTGAGTCTTGAGATTTAGCAAGGATTTATACTGTAGTTTTCTTTAAGATCTGATCTGAAATCCCATTAACTTCTCAGAATTCCTTTCAGTTCATGTCTGCATTTCTACTCACATTTTAGGCATCTAGCTGACACTCTTATCCAGGGTGACGTCCAGTAGTAAAGTAAGTGCCAATTTCGTTATCACCAAAATTATGAACAAGGTCAAGGTCAAGGGCCAAAGCCATAGTACCCTGACCTTTGAGGCTGCTGCTACCCCTCTCAGTCTCAGTGGGCCAGGCTGGATCATGTGGGAACAGAGACACACACAGACAGAGAACAGACAGCACTGCCATGCCATGGACTGGTACATGATAGAGGAGGGTAATGTTGGAAGGGGTGACATCGGCAAACGGTTGGATGTGTATATAGATTAGATTAGATGAAAATTAATCCTCATGGGGAAATTGGGTTGTTGCAGCAGCAGAGAAAAGGATACACTAAAGAAGAAATGGGATGTAAATAAGGATAGAGTACAATGTGGTATTAAACGGCTATCCGCTATGATTTTAGATATTTTGATTCAAACATGTTGACCACATCTGCTTGGTGTATGTGTGGCAGTTATTTTTTATCTGTCACACCAATGTCTGGTCTATGGCTCTAAACCTCAGGTCTGCAGCAAGCCATAGGGTTTGTGAAGCATTACACCTCTGCTCTAACACGCATCGCAATTACTTACCGAGCAGCCAGGTCATTTACATAACCACATTGACTTTGAAAGTATCCAAAATACTGCACTATCAAACTCAGCCACTAGTGAGCAGAACTCAAAGTAATGCAATGCATAATGATGGAGGTTTGCCTGCAGCAGTGCCTGAGAGAATGTAGCTCTGCACCGTGGGTCCTCTCCTCTCCTCTCCTCACCCCCGCCTCTCCTCTCATAGCATTCCTCTTCATACTCAACAAGAAAGTCAGTGTTGTTAAAATTAATGTGTATTCACTTGAAGGATAGCTCACCATGTGCTAATAATATGTTGGTGAGTCTTCAGATTTGGCAGGGATTTATAGTGTTCTTTAGGTCTGGTATGAAATCCCAGTAATTTCAGAATTCAACATATTTTTCTGGACATGTTGTGCCATACATACACTTACATATACAGTGGTGGCCAAAATTATTAGAACACTTGGCATATTTAAGAGGTTTCAGTTGTTTTTGTTCAATTGGCCATTAAAATACCCATAAAACGAATGAAATATATACAAAGTCATCATTATGCTCTATAAACCATAGAATAGAGCCATCATAAGGAGATTTACGTCATTTTCCTTACAAAAAACAAGCTAGGCCTATTTGCACTGTCAATGTCACACAATCATGTTCCATTCAAAGGAAAGCCTTTGGCTTGAGTTGCAGAAGGCATGGGATAACATTAGTGTTCAAGTTCTCAGGAAATATATTGACACTATGCCAGAGAGATGTGCTGCTGTAATTGCTGCAAAAGGTGGACATACCAAATATTAAAGTTAAAAGTGGATAAAAACAGTAGGACTCACTTCATCTGATATTTGTTGTGCTCAGAGCAACCATCTGCATGTTTCATGAACATTATGAAATGAAATCATGTTTTGGAGGCAAGAAAAGGTCAATATTTTCAGATCTGTCAGGTGTTCTAATAATTTTGGCCACCACTGTATATATATATATATATATATTTGTATAGTCTGTGTAGTACAGACTCATGTGTAGCCGCCAACAGCACATGAATTTCAATGTGAGTAATGTGACAGAGTCCTGATGAGCTGCTAATCTCCCATTTAGCCCAGTCTTAGGCTCTTCAGTCTCTTTCCATCAGTGGCTATGTTTCCATCCAAATGTCAAGTGAGTTTCATGCAAACCTTCAAAATGGCACAAAAAAATAAAATGTGCATTAGGAGTGTTTCCATGAGCCCTTTGAATCAGAAATCAGTTTCCTGAACATCAGGAAACACATCCACCTGACAACTAAGAAATGCCCTTTAATATTCAAGGGTCATGGAACTCACTCAACAGATGTAGTACATTGGAAACTTGAAAATGGGAAATGTTTTTTCTCTGACAACAGCATTGTAGACACCACCGCCGAATTATGATGGCGTTCCCAGAAATGTCATTATCCTCCCCTCACTCTTTCCGTTAGTTCGATTTTTTTCCCAGGATTCTCAAGTAAGATCCAAATTGAAGATGGAATATATCAAATACAAATAGCCCCATATCCCTTTTTATGTGCCAGACACACACACACTATATTCCTGATGATTTAATGATGTAATGTGAGAGTATATGGAGAGGTTGTCGGGTGAGAGTGGGTGGAGGTACTACCTGCTACCTGCTTCCTTTGTGCATTGAAGATTATCCTGTTACAGCAGTAACCCACCGCAAAGCAGAATTCACCTCTACATTTTACTTTTCATTTATCTGACTCTCTGAGGTCAACAGTAAAATAAGCTTAAATTCCTATATCACCAACATTACAAGCATCCAATAGTAAAGGAGTAAAGGGTCAATTGATGTCATATTTACTAGCTTATCATGTCATGTCTCTGCACTAATGCTACGGAGACAATACCTCAGCATCCATTACACTTGGTGATTGTATTTTTGTGATTCTTGTTCATGTTTAAAGTATTGACTCAGTTGTCCAATAATATGGGAACAACATGCAGTTGAGCAAGAATGCTTTTTTAGGAATTGAATTT
The DNA here is from genome assembly GCA_034670385.1 of Hoplostethus mediterraneus. Taxonomy (NCBI): domain Eukaryota; kingdom Metazoa; phylum Chordata; class Actinopteri; order Trachichthyiformes; family Trachichthyidae; genus Hoplostethus; species Hoplostethus mediterraneus. Next base: position 60,430 of record JAXDDW010000161.1, on the reverse strand, counting down.
CCCTTTCAAAGAGGTACTTCAGATGGCAATCCTGTTTAAGGGCCCTGTCACACTATTGCGTATTGTACTAGCGTATGCCAGCGTATGAAAAATATCACTCATACGCTGGTATACGCTGACACACGCTAGGGGTACGTTAGGCATAGGTTTTATACGTTTCAAGCAGGGTCGCATACGGTGGCATACGCTGAAAATTTTTAAGCATGCTTAAAAATCTTCAGCGTATTCGGACGTATGGTTTATACGCAAAGCATACGCTAGGCATACGCTGAATACGCTCGAGTTACGCTAGAGGTACGTTACTCATAGATGGAGTACGTTGGTCATACGCTGGCATGAAGGTGTACCGTACAGCTAGCGTATTGATAGCGCATGAGTAATGTACTTCTAACGTATGTCTGACGTATCTGCAACGTATATAGACATCTTGGCGTATGCCTGACGATTGAGTAACATATTTAACGTACAACTAGCGTATGATTGGCGTATGGCAAGCATATTGCCAGCGTTTTGATAAAGTGTATATATAGGATCCCATTTCCCACTTCTTGCCTTTTTCTCGGCCCCGGGTAGACGATGTCTTCTTCTTGGGAGCCATGTTGATAGCTCTACGTCTACTGCAATAATGCTGCAATGTGGAAAGGCCGCAGCTAGCAGTACGCTGGACATGCGCAGTTCATACGCTACTCATTCGCTAGCCATACGCATACTACGCTGGCCATACGCTGGACATACGCTGGCAATACGCTACTCATACGCTACGCATAGGTTCAATACCAACAATTCTAACGGCAGTAAGCCGAGCAATTCCTCTCGGAAGCATTTGCCGTCAAAAAATCGAACATATATGCACAATTGTGCGATTTTTGTCTGTTTTGTCTGTGGACTCATCGACTGCGATAGACATGACATCAGCTTTTTTTAGTTCTGTCAACAGCGTTTCAAAAACATCTGTAGCTAGAATTTCAACCCTGCGAATAGTTGAAGTGTCAGATAGGGGTACATTTTTAAAACACTAGTTTTAATTTTGTCGTCATTTATCACCTCATCCACGACGGCCACCATGCATTCTTTCACGGTTTCGGAGTCTGTGAATGGCTTTTTCTTCTTTGCCAAGATCCAGGATACGCGAAGGGAAGCTGCTGTAGCTCTCTCTTGGTCTGTGCATGACCGCACCAGGGTAATACGGCTCCGATCGTAAGATGCAATCAAACTCTGCACTTTAGCGTCCCTCTCCTGTGAAAGTTTGTCCGGAAAGTTTGGTGTTTCTCAATGTGGTGCCTCTGAATATTATATTCTTTAACTACCGTAACGCACTCATTGCAAATTAAACACATTGGTTTGGCGTTTGGAGATGGCGGTAAAATAAACAAGAATTTGCCAGTCCAGGCAGGGTTAAACCGACGGTTTTCATTGTCAATTTTACGTTTCAGGGTTGACAGAGACATATTTTCAGTAGAGCACTTGCCTACTTGTGACTGTCAATAGCCAGATGTTTTGAAAAGCTACTAAGCGTGGTCGGAATTGTGTCACATGAGAAAACATTGATTTGTGAGAGATATCCTGATTGGCGGGATAAGTTTCTCACGCTGGTTTTGCTTCGTGATCAGAGGAAAACAAATCTTCCTGCTTATGGATTTTAGACTACGCTCGCAGTGCTGTAACTATTTAGGCTACATAATAACATTAGTATTAACAAATATTTTTTATAAAATAATATTACAATTAAAATATTAAAATTGCTATTAAAATAGCCTATTTAATGCAAGCTCGCTGGGCCACTCAGAGGTTGCTTCTGGGCCGGATGTGGCCCGCGGGCCGCCAATTGAATAGACCTGGTCTAGACCATCTCTGGTTTTGCTTGGTTTATATACTGCTTCCATCCACAAAGATAAAAGCCAGGTTCCTCTGTAGGGCTCAGCTACCACATTAGCTGGTCTGACCAGCAGGAGTTGGTAACTGGCCTAAGCTGGTCAACAAGCTGTTTCAAAACATTATTTTCCAGCAGGGACATGCAATCAGACTCACATTCACACCTATGGGAAATGGCTCAATCCAGTTGACATGCCAGGTGGTTTTCTAATTAATTTTGAATATGCTGAGTTTACGTGCACTGACCATCTAAAAGTATTGACTTCTCGTGGAAGTTACAGGCAGGGTGAGTATGTTAGCATCAGTATCTTTGAGCAAAGTACTTAACCCCTACCTGCTCCACTAGCTGGCTGACCTTGCACTCAGTCAGAGGGAGGAAAGAGAATTTCATCCTTGGGGGATTAATAAAGGTATCAATCAACTAAAATTGTCCATACAAACACCACCAAGCTATTAGCATCTGTCCAACCAAACACCAAACTCTGTCTCTGTGTAAGAGTCAGAGAGGAACTACATAGCCAATAGTACACACACAGAGGTATTGGCTGTCACTCTGCTGTTCACCATACTTGACAATACAGCTCATAAAAGAGACAGAAAAACAGAGAGAGAGACAGGCTGGTCCTCCAGGCCTTATTTAGATTGTCTCACCTCCTCCCGGTTCCTCCCAGTTCCTCCCAGCTCCTCATCTGATGTGGTATAGTGGAATGCTGTTCTCAGAGCACCTCATCTTCCAGAGACACTTAATCTACCACCTCTCTTGTCAGTCTGACCCTCTCACTACTGCTCTCCAACCTCCCACTAACGTCCACCCACGTCCCTCAACGCCACAGGAGCCTGACTTCCCACCATCAGCCAGAAGGGAAGGTTCACTGACCTCCATGCTCTTTGTCAGCCCCACCCTGTTTCATATTCCTACATACACACATTCACACCTGGGAGCTGCCCAGCACAACCACAGTATCAGTAGAGCTCCAGTGACCTTTGCATGTCACTGGAGCAGTTGGGGGGTTAAGTGCCTTGCTCAAAGGAAAGCATGCTATGCTCACTTTGTTCAGTTGCAAGCTCTGCTTCTGCGAGCCCCACTGCCTGTCTAAAGTAGGTGGACTAGTTTCATCCATTCCAGCTTCCTGCGCCATCTTTCTTCTTTTCTGTCATTAACTTTCCATCCAACATGTCATCTCCCATCAGAAACAGCAGGATGGGTGGGGGGTGGGCAACGGAGTCGGCCTAGCTGAATACTGCCCGCCTTAATGGGACTGATTCATTTCCTCACTGGGTTTCCTCTGCTAATGACACCAGACAGCCAATATCAGAAGCGACGGTTAATCTGTTTACAAATGCAGAGATGCTTTATTGTTGATGGAATGGGTTCATAGCTGCTTTAGTGCAGCGATTTAAACAGAGTTTGGAGCTGTGAATGAATGAACAGGATATTGGGGTCTGGTTTGGGGTGTTAAATAGCATTACAGTTGGTTTGAGAGTAAAGAGAAGAGGGCTTGTGCAGCTTTCAACACAAGCTCAAGATTTACTCTGCAGCAATACCAATTGCTAGCTGTAGCATTAATTGGGTTTAATCAATTGGCAGGACATACAGCAATGCTAGTACAGAAGCTCCTACTCTATGGCTGCTGCCCTCATGGCTTCAATAGGTAAATGTAGCAGTATATGAAAACTGCATGTTTGAGAAGAAACATCCAAATCATAGGAGTCATGAAACATCATACTGAGTTTTCTTTAAGGTCCTTGTCTAATCTCATGGTCTTGTGCATGGAGACTCATTCAGGAGAGTTAAATGACACTTATTTTAGATCATTTGGACATCTCTGGTTTTGATCAGAGTGAGATCAACATGAGCTGTTATGTGGTTGTTTCTCCTGAGATGAATTTGACAAATAGGAGAAAATGCCTTTAGTCTCATATTAGTGTTAAAAAGAGAGGAGGAGAATTAAAAGGTATAAATATGATATCTCTTCTTGGATTTTGATTTCCTGTGGGTTTACATTGTATTGGATAGTTCCAAACAGGTCCAATACATTGTTTTATTTTAAGCACAATTCTAGCATATACACCACTAGAGCATAAGCATTGAAAACCATGGTAGAGGGTTTAAAACCTAATAAAATAGAAGAGTTGCCTCTACAGAATCAAAAAGTGGTGCAATGTTAGGTTAGAGAAGCAGGCTTGTGACTGGCTGGATACTAGTCTGAATCACACACCTGCTGCAAAAAGCATATGGCCAACATTAGAAGTTGGTGGTTGTACTGGGCAGCCCCCAAGTGTAAATGTGTGGAACTGTGTAGTGCTCAGTCAATTTCCACTGGAGAAAAAGACGTAAAAAAAAAAAGTTAAAAGTAATGAAAAACACCTAACAATGTTCCGCTGGATTGGAAAAACAAAAAAAACAACCCACAACTATACAGGGTTTATAGCATTTTGTTGTTATTGTGTGGAGAAGGTCAGCCAGCCTTTCTGGGCTGCAGCTGGGAGGGGGATATACTGTATTGGTTTGGTGTTGTTCAGCTCCCTGTGAGGCCTAAATGTCACTGCTTCAGCTGGGCTGATGCCGGTGCCCTGACGCCTCCCTGGGGGGATTGATGGAGATTCAGCCCCAGCCTGCGAGACATTTTGCTTCCTAGATAATAGTTCCCTGACAGAAAACACCAATTATATTCATTACTGAGCAGAGCTGGGAATCAGCAGCCTGGCCAAAGAGAGAGCTGGCACGGTGAATGGCTCAGTGGTCTTGTTTAAGTTTATAGTGCTACAACACGGCAGTACCAACTAGAATTAATTCCTTGGAAGGAACTGACAGCAGAATCACTTCCATTCTGCCTCACTTCATCCTCTTCCAACTAAATGATTTCCCTAGATATTACTATTGGTTGCTTGTAATGTTGGTGATCTAGGAATTGAGGCTTATTCTACAGTTACACTTCGTGTATATCTATTATGTGGAAAATAGTTACATAAATGGCTTAAATGTATAGAAGATGATAAAATAAGATGAAACTTGAATGATCACCAGTGGAAAAACTGGGCTGTTGCAGGACCAAATTGTCATAGGATACAGCAAAGGAAAATATAATTAAGAATATAGCACCTTGTTACCTTGTTAGTTTGCTCTCCAATGTGATCCAACTACAGAATCTTTTTCTTTCAGAAACAAGGAAATATGTGATATTGATATGATTGTGAGTATGTTATGACACCAGTCTCCAGTGATTATGACCGGTGTCCAAAATGGATTTAGAAATGTTCTGCTAAGTACTGACTTTTTGTTCATCAGCAGAATATTATTCTTGTGTCTGCACTAATTTGTCTCTTCATGCTGCTTCAGTTAACCTACTATTAGTCATGCATAGAGGGGCACACACACACACACACACACACACACACACACACACACACACACATATACATCCAGAGCTGTGTGTTCAGCTGTTTAATTGCCATATATTGACAAGTCTCTATCTAAAGGCCAGGATACCTGAGGTGGCAAAATGCCTCTCTCCCCAAGGGGCCCCCATATGTATGCAATAGGTTTATGTGTGTGTGTGTTGTGTGTTGTGTGTGTGTGTGTGTGTGTGTGTGTGTGTGTGTGTGTGTGTGTGTGTGTGTATGTGTGTGTGTTTGTTTGGAGAGCTGGTGCTGAGTGGGTGGATGGATCAATTCCACTACTCACCTGGCTTCACGCCAACCCCACAACCACTTGTGTGTATGTGTGCGCACAAGCGCGTAAGTGAGTGTTTACCAGCTTCACTCCACCCCCCCAACCCCACCCCACACACAACACACACAAACACACACACTGACACATACACTTGCCTCTGATTTTACTGAAGCCTCCATTCAGTGTCTTTTGGCACAACACTTAGTCATTTCCTTAATAAATAGAGTACAATATGTGTCTGGAATATATGTCAGTGGGCAGTCCGCCAGACACCTTTGCATGTTTTTTTGTTCCTGTAAAATGCAAATTCCGAATGGTAATATTTCTGCTTAAATATCCAGTGATTCTCTTTAAATAACCTACCACCTAGGCTGTCACATGATGAAATAATTTGTCACTGAAAGACCAGTGGAGCTGCATAAACCTACTGCGCCTTCCAGGTCGTCTAGATTTTAGCTGGCTGACTAGTTTATGATGAGATCATGATGAAATGATTCATCAGTCATACGAATTACGTTTGATGCAACGATCGGCTGCTTGGCAACTTGCAAATCGACCTGGATTTCATGAGAGAGGAGCAAATATGGTGGCAGCCTAGAGAGGTTACAGCAGGCTCAACTCAAAGGCACACATACTTACAATGTTCTTTTCTCCAGTTCTTTCTCACCTGAGATAGTGCCCGAAGTCTCCAATCTAATTACTGACGTGAGGAACTTGGTCACCTACTTCAAACACTCCAGTCAAAGGGGAAAGCTAAGAAAATCTCTGAAACAATCTGTAGAGACAAGGTTGAACTCTGGCATGATGGATTCTGTGCTCCAGCAGTATGACGATATTGCAATTGCATTTCTCATGGAGGCCAATCAATATGATTGAATTAGATATATGGATGTGAATAATCTAAAAACTGAAGTGGCATTTCTCAAGCCATTTAAAGATGCTATAAATGACCTGTCAGACATCATGGCCCCCAGCGCCGCTCTAGCTCTCCCATGGTCTGTGACATTAATGGAACACTGTACAGCAGCTCGTCTGGAGCCGGTATCGTGCAAGATAGCAGATGTGTGTGTCTCGCCTGGAAGAGCTTATGTTTCCAAATGCCTTCATCTGATGCTATTTAGAATAGTAGCCTTTCTCACTTCCAGGCTGTGTCTACTAAAGATGCGACCAGGTGACACAGCCCGTGCAAGTGTCATACAGGCTCATAGTGAGTTTGGAGTTTCACAGCAGACCTCTCTCCAGTCATGAAGGAGAGGCCTGGTTACATACCATAATTTCTTAGACTGGGAGAATGAAGAGAATGCATGAAAACATGCATGAAAAAAAGACATGGAAAAAAAGACTAATCAACTGTCAAACTGGACCCAAATCACATCCAGACCTGACAATGTCCTGCAGTAGTGGCAGTAAGCCATGGTTGTCTCAGGGTGAGAAAGCCATGGCTGCTGTTATTTGTTCCAAGGCAGCAGAGAGAAAATAAAAAAAGAGGATAAGAAGAAATAAATGAGAGAGTGTGTTCCATTTGATAATTACTCTCTTTCAAATGTCGACGGATGAGATTAAAGTAAATTATAGTCATATTATATTATCACCGCTTGATGAAATACAAAATGAACTGGAGTCTCAGACCAAGATCAGTCATGCCGTACCTGCAATGACATAACTTAACACCCGTAACACCCCTTCATCTCCTGGCCTCTGGCTCAGCTACATTGGGGAGATGGCAGTCTGCTGTCTCAGCTGTCTGTTGCTTTGAGAGCAATGTGTGGCGCTATGGTTTCAACTCAGGTAATCTATTTGGAAAATTGTGACTGATTTGATTTGCATAAGTGGTCCTAATAAATCAGATGCTTAACTGGAGAAAAGCTCCGTCCATCAGGTCTATGGGCACAGTAGTAATTAGCACGCCTCTTAAATATGGCCCTGAGCCTTAAAACTCATCTCTTCAAGAAATACTTCATCTCACCCATCCATCACATCCCTCTCTTCTATATATTCCTCCTTTATTTGCTCCTGTCTTGAAGCAAACATTATTTTGACCTGCTTTCAGGTCTTTCAGGTCTTTCCATAATACTTCATTTTCCTTAATTTTTTCATTTATACTTTATTTAATCAGGTAGCCTCATTGAGCTCAGGATCTCCTTTTAAACAGTCAGCAACATAAAAAAGCAAACACTATAGAAAATGTGAGATATTATTGCTTATATTATCGAGGGGGACAAGAAATTCCAATTTCAAAGTTCTTTGTAGTCTGTTCCATTTATACAGTTTGTATTACCAGAAACAGGTCTTGTCCGGTTCAATATTTACAACCAGTCCTGTGATCTGGTACCCTAATTACTGGACTTTAAAGACAGTAGAGATATGAGGTACAGGGGAAGCCTTATAGATAAACATACCACGGTACATTTCCCTTCCGGTTGTTAGAGCAGAGCATGGCAGAGCAGGCAGCATTTTGATATGAATCACAGCAGTGAGTGTGAAATGTATGTCCGGTAATAAAACAAACTGTGGTAAACTGCATCCAGCATGCGAATACAAAATGCCAAAATGACTCCATAGTCAGATACAGACGTACAGACTAAAATCCATGCCCATTCTACCATGACAGTTTGTTCCATCTGGTGTCTGGGTGCTGTGACCTCCGATCCGTGACCTCCTTACTATTGGTTGCGTGTAATGTTGGCGATCTAGGAATTCTACTGTTGACCTCATTGGAAAACTCTGGATAGGAGAGTCAGATAGATGACTTAAATGTGGAATGTAAATGGATGGAACTGCCTGTGGGTCTTCTCATCACTAAATCTTCTTCCACTGCTGCAAACAGAACACCAACAGATCCTGTCTCTCTCGCTCTCACTCTGTTTCTACATCTCCATCTGTCTCCCTATGTTTTACTCTCTCTCTCTGTCTTTCTCCATCCTTATTTTTGCTAATTTATTCTCCATCTCCTTCTACCAATTCATCTGTACTCTACTGATCTTAAAGTGCCCCTCTCTCTCAATCAATCAATGTATTTGCTTTATTAGAATCACTGTTTTACCAAAGCATCTAAGTACAATTGAATAATAAAAATAAAAAAAATCTACATAACAATAAACATCTATTCTACCTGTGTGTGTGTGTGTGTGTGTGTGTGTGCGTGTGTGTGTGCTGCACTACCTCTCTCTATTGCTACTCTACTAGCAGTAGTTGGGAGCTGTCAGCACCTCTACAGCCGTTAATACAACAACTTAAATATCACAGTCTGAGTACTGTTATCAACACACACATGTTGCCTACACACACATGTTGCCTACAAACACATGCACACATGCCTACACGCACACACACACACATCAAACACACCACAAGTACTCTTGCACTCACACCAGCCCCTATCCACAAGACAAAAAATCTCTAGGGTAGTGTACGGTGTGTGCTTGATTGTGTGTGTGTGTGTGTGTGTGTCATCCCTCACCGTGTCCCGGTGTGTGTGACTCTCCCTCCTCCTCCACTCCAGTTGTCTCTGTGCTGTCCTTCATTTAAATCCACTTCCTTCACAGCAACACTCCACATTGCATTCCTCTGTGTGTGTGTGTGTGTGTGTGTGTGTGTGTGTGTGTGTGTGTGTGTGTGTGTGTGTGTGTGTGTGTGTGTGTGTGTGTGCGCGCACGCATGTGTGTGTGTCGTCCAGGTGAATCGGAGGCAGGCGTCGGCCAGGCTGGCAGCGTTGGAGGAGGCGGCAGAGGGGAAGACGACGTCTTACCGGAGGGAGATCCTTCACCTGCAGAGGCAGCTGGGAGAAAGACAGGAGGCTGAAGAGAAACTACTGCAGTACAAACGGTAGGAGGAGAGAGAGAGGGAGGAGGAGAGAGAGAGGAGGAGGAGAGAGCGGGAGGAGAGAGAGAGGGAGGAAGAGAGAGGAGAATAGGAAGAGAAAGGTGAAGTGAGAGATTGTGTGAATGAGAGAGAGAGGAGTGATGGTGTGTGTCACTGAAATGAAAGCGAGAGGGAGGACAGAGCAAGTGAGAGGCAGCAGCAGTGTGTGTGTGTGTGTGTGTGTGTGTGTGCGTGCGTGCGTGTGCGTTTGTGTGTGTGTGTGCGTTTGTGATAGCAGAGAGAAAGAAGCAGAGTTAGTCACACCCAACAACACAAACCAATTACTGACTAGAGAGAGATGCCTGGACAGACAGTTCAGTTCAAGATTTCTCTAAATCATATCTCTCTCTCTCTCTCTCTCACTCTCTCTTTCTCTTTCCATCCTTTCAGTGTTTCCTTCAAATTGTTATCATTTATTTTCTTCAAATTATCCAGATTTGAAAAAGCATGATAACACAACAAAACAACACGACATAACAACACACTAACACAACACATTAAATAACAACATAACACAACACTGCTGTTGCTAGGAGACTATTGAAACCCATTTAAAAGTGACCCTCTGCTAAAAGCTGAAATATATTTTACTTTGACAAACATGCTAAGCTCTCAGCAGTGTCAGGAACATGAAACAGCCAAAGGTGTGGTCAGTGGGTGGAGTGACGACTGGCTTCAATTCTGCCCAATCAAATCAGCTCATTCCATCCCCTACCGTCCCAACCAATACCGCCATAAAAGCTTCACCCAAGAAGAAACAAATATTCTTGTCCAGGAGGTGCAGAGTCAACACGGTTGTATTTATGACACCTCAAAGAGACCCCCAAGGGCTGATAATGTAAAATTGGCTTGAGAAGAGGTAACACAGATTGTTTTGCCTCCTCCTCTGGTCCACATGGAGGACATAGCAAATTTTATTATTTGCCATTTATATGTACACAACATGAATTAAAGACTAGCTTCACCTACAACGCACAAGGAGCGCACTGCACAGCACTCCTCTTCAGACAACACAATATCAGAGATCTGCCTGCGGTATATGCGCTCCCGGTATTACCTTCTGCGTCTCAAACTCACATACTTCATATCATATAGGTTGTGACCATTTCACTATGATCAGAGGCAGAAAGATGATAACAAAAATAGAATTATATGACAGGTTGATTTATCAATACCGTACAGAATTTTAGGTGTTTCTCCCTGTCTTATATTGCTATTGAGATATCTTCATTCTGCTGCAGCAGCAATGAAGATGCTCTGATGCACTTGATGTTGTCTAAACTAAAACAGCCACCAAAACTGACAGGGTCCATTTGGTTATTATTTCCAGCCAAAGGCACTTAAGAATGTATTTCTGACTTGTGATCGCAGACGTAAGAGTGTACTGGGGCACTTGAAGATGGCATATGTCTCTGTTAGCTGCTAGTGGGGAAAGAGAGCTAAACTCTCTGCTCTCAACTAGTGGAAGTGGGCAGCAGGGTCCTAGTGTTTAGAGTATGGAAAGTCAGGTGGGGTACTATTCACCTCTCCTCAGTTGCCAGATTAACCAGCAAGAACACTGTCATCACATGGTGACATACTGACCACGATAAAATTAATAACAACCAGTGGGTGACGTTCTGGTAACCCGTACCCTCTTCAAGCCGCCTTGAGACAGTTCTGGCCAAGATTATTGGCACCCTCGCATTATATGCAGATATCTTCTGAAATAATTGGAAATTGAAATAACGTTTGGTCTTCACACATTCATTTATCGATTTACAACAGAACATGATCGAACAATAAGAAAGAAAGAAAAAAAAATGTTATGGTTTCGAAATTGAAAATTGGTTATGGCATGGGCATGACTATTGGCAGCCTTTAGAACAATTCAATCGATTTTGTTGGAGGAAATATATTCTCATTTGCAGTGTAATTCAGCTCATCAGTGACAGGTTGCAGGTGCCCACATGGTATAAATGAACCAATTATCCATTTTAAAGTGCTAAAACAGTCTGTTCTGCTTTTGCTGGTCATCTGTGAAAAAGGTAAAGAGAAAAGAGCTGTCTGAGGATGCCAGAAAAACTATTATCACCAAACATACGTTCACAAGGTCATCTTTGGTATTCCTGTTTCCACAGTTCACAATGTTATTAAGAATTGTGTTGCTCATGGAAATGTTAAGAATCTCTCAGGACATGGTGGTAAGAGGAAAAGTGTTCTCAGTTGTCGTCAGAGGTTGGTGCAAGCCATTGAAAATACAGCTCACATGATATCCAAGACCTCTCCACCTGGAGAGGTAATGGTTTCAGGTGAGACCCCACTGCTGAAACACAAGAAGGCCTGATTGATCTTTGCCAAGACCCACCTGGACAAACCTAAATCCTTCTGGGAAAATGTTTTGTTGACCGATGAAACCAAATTACAGCTCTTTGGCAATACAGATCAGTACTTTGTCAGTACTTCGAAATTAAGCTTTTAAAGAAAAGAACACCCTACCTACAGTCAAATACAGTGGAGGCTCCATAATGCTGTAGGGCTGCTTTGCTGCCTCGGGTACTGGACGTCTTGAATATATTAAGGGCTTCAGGAAATCAGAAGATTTCCAAGGCATTTTATAGCAAAATGTGCTGCCCAGTGTCATAAAACTGGGTGTTAATCAAAGGTCATGGGTCCTCCAGCAGGACAATGACCCAAAACGTACCCAGGAATGGTTCAAGAGAAAGCGTTGGACTGTTCTGGAGTGGCCAGAGATGAGTCCTGATCTCAATCCCATTGAGAACCTATGGTGAGACCTGAAATGTGCATTTGGTCAAAGGAATCCTTCAAACATTGAAGAACTGAAACGGGTTGCAATTGAAGAGTGGGAGAAATTGCCAGCAGAAAAGTGCAGGAAGCTTGTTGATGGTTGCAAGAAATGTTTGGAATCGGTCATCATTGCCAAAGGCTGTGCAGCTAAGTATAATTGTATTCATAATGTTTGATCATGTGCTGTTAAACAAAACAGATGAACGTGTTTCAATTTCAGACATTATTTCAGACGATATTTTACATTATCTACATCAAATGCAAGGGTGCCAATAATCTTGAACTGTAGAGCAGTGCACTCTCGCAATATGGATACATTTGTTTTGTACTCTAAATACATTAAATGACTCTACTTCTGTCATGCTGAGAATCAGAATAATGAAGCTGTGGATATCTAATGTTTTTATATTTCATACAAAAGGCCATGATCAAAATTATTAGGTTTGCCAATTATCCTTTCCATAGCAATATGACTAATGGATAACTTGGCTCTGTGTGTCTCAATGGGTAGAGTGTGGCGCTAACAGTTAGGCTTTTGATTCCCACTGTGCAACCCATGCTTAAAATGTATGCATTCGTGGTACTAGAAGGTTGGATTGAAAGCATCCACCAACTGGCACGGTTAAGTGGTATATCAAGCGGAAGCGGCACAATGAGTTAGGCTATTCATGAGGCATATTATTATGGAATGGATCATTGGCAACCCTCACAATTTACAAATGAAAACATTTGATATCCACAGCTTCATTATTCTGATTCCCAACAGACAAAGTGTAGACATACAAGGTGTGCTTGCAGTACAAAACAAATTCATCCTTATGAGGTCAAACACTTTCCCTGCAATGGTAAACACAAAACATAATTGACATCTCACCTCATTTCAACACATCATTCAAGAAAGAAATGGGTGGTATTAGAGCAAACAAAACTATTAAATCATTTCCTACTTGCATTTAGACCTTAAAACATTAAGGACACCAGTGCCCTGTGGGACTTGGAATTGGACAGTGTGGAAATTCCCATAAGTGCCTTAACCTGTTAGTGCCATGCTCTACCAATAAAGCTAGACAGGGCCATGATGTGTATAACCCGTTTTTCTTTTCCATTTGGGGCTTTTTTTGTTATTATTATAAAATAGATATGCACCCTATCAAAAATTCAGGATCTGAGAGTGCAGACGGATGGAATTTACAATATCCTGCACTCTTTTAATTTAATAAATCCCTAAAGGCATTACATATTAGTGAATTAAAATGATACTGATGTTGCAGACAACCCTTGTCTGGATACTATGTAAATGTTTCTTGTCGACTAGTTCTTGTTATAGTGTAGGATTTTATAAGGATATTCCTCCATAATATATGAAATAATGATCACCCCCTATAGGGATCACAAACTTTCAAGCATGACAGTAACACTGTGGCTGTTGACAAAACAGTGAACCAGAAATACTCAGCTCCCTGCTGTCATTCAGATTGTCCCCCAGATTGTGCTAATCAATTAGTTTAAAAAAACACCATACATAGATGTATGTTGATTGAAAACGGATAATAAAGCATGAGGGAAATATCCAACAGATAAGATTATAACAGAAATCTGAAAAGATGACTGAGGCTACCCTTGATAAATATGTCTGCACACATGGTACTGTAAGGTGCTTTGGATAAAAGAGTCCACCAGATATGACCAAATAGAGAAAAAAGACTCAGAGAATGTGTATAATAGTACTGGAAAATGCAAATAAGATTAACACTACACTTCCATAGGCATGTGTTATGTTGTTGTGTTAGGTTGTGTTGTGTTAGGTTATAATGTATTGCAGAGATTTCTTTATAGTGACGAGAAGTGTTACAGACTCTATCTCTTACTCCTGTCCTTCAAGGACCTATTGCAGCTGAGGTTCAGACACCAGAGTGGTAGATTTGTTCCTCCTGAAACAACCTGCCACTTCCCCTCTATTCCCCTGTTAGCATGCCTGTTTTTAGCTCTGTCTCTGGGCCTGCTGCCTTCTGCTATCAAATGAAGGCCAGCTAATCAGATTGTTAGCAGCTCCAGTCCTGCTCTGCCCTAAGGACAGCTTAATGACAAACCACACACAGCACACAACCACACTAGCTGTACCAAATCATACCCGCCACCAAACTGCACACACAGCCACAGCTTTACCAAACCACACACACACAACTAGACCAACTTTATACTGAACCACACACACCACCAGGCCTGGCCTGCATTTGGAGACTTTCCTACATGATAGAGTTGTCCTCTGAAGGTCTCAACGATACATGATTTTTGGGTTTGATACTGGTTCTGTTAGAAGTATTTGATTTCAAGGTGAGGATTGCAGCAAGTCATATTCACTGCTTCCCATTCTCTGCTGCTCTCTATTGAAAATGAATTATGTCTGGCTATGTTATGTTACAGTTTTTTTTCGATTGCTTTGACTCAATTTGCACAACAGAGTTTCAATGTGCAAAACTCTTAACACAGAATGCTATACTGCTTATTTTGGGTTCAAAATCTAATATAGCATGCAAAATAAAAATACCAGTGTCAAATGAGAGAATATTATATGCAAAAGTTTATCATAGCACCAGAACATTGGATATGTTCATCGTTGAAGTTTACTCATTGGTGCATTTTCAAATACAATGGCCATTATCAAATAATGCTGTCAAACACTAAATAAATGTCATCAAAAAAGACTATGCAAGGGTAATTTCCTCATAAGTACTTAAAATGAAATACAGCAAGCATCCCCTGTGATCCCCTGTGATAGACTGCAGTGTATGTATATATATATACATATATATATATATATAGCTTGTGTTTTTATGGAAGAAATACATTCTTACATTCTTATGGAACAAAATATTAGATTACAGTAGATTACTGTATATGAAAGAAATCATACAGTAATGTAGTAAACTGAACTGTATTTTACAGTAAAAGCAAAAACAACAGTTACAGTAACAAAAAACTTTACAATAACAAAAAACCTTCACTGCCAACCTCATCGGCCCGCTCCATGTCAGAAACTGCCATTCAGGTTTCGAAGCAGCCTTTTATGTTTTGGTGAAGAGATTATCAATTGTGATGCAATGCTACTAACCTGGGCAAGGTTGCTGGAAGTGATGAGACATGGCTACAAACACCTGATGACCTGCATTTGAGCATTGTTGTAATGTTAGGTGTCCGTACTCTGAGGATGGAGCATATGATTTAGAGTTTGGCACTTTCTATGTCACCATAGGATGTAGTGTCTTAGAGTATGAATTTTGAATGTCAATTTGGCACTTTGCATTTAAAGTTTTGAACATTGAAATTCTGTTGTGCAAATTGAGTCAAAGCAATCGAAAAAAACTGTAAGGGTCACCATTTTGTCCAAATAGTTGCCTGTTCCCTATTGCTGGTGATATTGCCCCTCTGCGTTGCCTTCAACTGTTGCTGGTGTTTCAGGTCTAGGTTTCAGGTTATTCATCCAGAGCTTGGTTTGTTTGAAGTCATGTGACATACACACATATGCAGTTTAGCTACATTCGTCCTATTTGTCCTGTCTATGTAGCTGTCTAGCTGTCTGTCTGTCTACCTGTCTGTCCCTGTGTATTATAGCCACACTTGCTGTTTGTGATGAAATGGAGAGGGTTGATCTTAGGGAGGTGGGATGTGTTGACTGTTATCAGACTAGTATTTATTATGCCCCTCCCTCATAGAGCTGGATGTTTTAGTGCAGATAGGGGGCTATATCCACACATAGTTTTAGTGTGTGTAAGCTTATGATAGATGATAGAGCAATCGAATTGAATCAAATCTACATTACTAGAGGCAATTTCAATTCAAAACCACCTGCCTAATATTGTGTAGGTCCCCCTCCTGCCACCAAAACAGCTCTGACTCGTCGAGGCATGGGCTCCACAAGACCTCTGAAGGTGTCCTGTGGTATCTGGCACCAAGATGTTAGCAGCAGATCCTAAGTCCTGTAAGTTGCGAGGTGGGGCCTCCATGGATCGGACTTGTTTTTCCAGCACATCCCACAGATGTGGGGAAACACCTTGAACTCTTTGTCATGTTCCTCAAACCGAACAATTTTTGCAGTGTGGCAGGGCACATCCTGCTGAAAGAGGCTACTGCCATCAGGGAATACCGTTGCCATGAAGGGGTGTATTTGGTCTGCAACAATGTTTAGGTAGGTGGTACGTGTCAAAGTAACATCCACATGAATGCCAGGACCCACGGTTTCCGAGCAGAACATTACCCAGAGCATCACACTGCCTCCGCTGGCTTGCCTTCTTCCCATAGTGCATCCATACCTCTTCCTCAGGTAAACGACACGCATGCACCCAGCCGTCCACATGATTTAAAAGAAACCGTGATTCATCAGACCAGGCCACCTTCTTCCATTGCTTCATGGTCCAGTTCTGACACTCACGTGCCCATTGTAGGCACTTGCGGCGGTGGACAGGGGCCAGCATGGGCACTCTGACCGGTCTGACCTATACACAGCAAGCTGCGATGCACTGTGTGTTCTGACACCTTTCTATCATAGCCAGCATTAACTTGTTCATCAATTTGTGCTACAGTAGCTCTTCTGTGGCATCGGATCAGATGGGCTAGCCTTCGTTCCCCACGCACATTAATGAGCCTTGGGCGCCCATGACCCTCACTGAGTCACTGGTTGTCTTTCCTTTGGTAGGTAATAACCACTGCATACCGGGAACATCCCACAAGACCTGCCGTTTTGGAGATGCTCCGACCCAGTCGTCTAGCCATCACAATTTGGCGCTTGTCAAAGTCGCTCGGATCCTTACGCTTGCCCATTTTTCCTGCTTCCAACACATCAACTTCAAGAACTTACTGTTCACTTGCTTCCCAATATATCCCACCCCTTGACAGGTGCCATTGTAATGAGATAATCGATGTTATTCACTTCACCTGTCAGTGGTTTTAATGTTGTGGCTAATTGGTGTATATGCATCTCTAAGATTATTTACAACTGTTGTCTATCCTGCTGCTTTTTCATATTCCTAATTTTTTTTATTCCTATTTCTATTTTAGCTTATCCGCCCTTTATTGTCTAATTATTATTACATTACAGTCAATTAGCAGATGCTTTTATCCAAAGTGACTTACAATAAGTGCATTCAACGTAGGTAGGCAAGAAAACTACTAGTCACCAGAAATCGTAAGTGCATTTCCTTCCTGAACAAGCAACTAAGAGCAGAACCAGTATAACAAGGTAAAGTGCAATAAGTTAGCTACCTACTTTTTATTTAAACAAATGAGACAAATAAGTAAATCAAATAAACAATAGCTAAGACAAATAAGTGAAGCATATAAACAAGAGCTAATAAACAAGAGCTCAGACAAATAGACAAATAGGCAAGTGCTAAGAGGAAGGGTCAGGCTAGTGTTTCTTGAAGAGGTGGGTTTTCAGCCTGCAGCGAAAGATGGGCAGCGGCTCTGCTGTCCTGACATCAGTGGGGAGTTCATTCCACCACTGTGGGGCCAGGACCAGAGGGCCAGAGCCGTGAGTGATGAGGGCAACCAGTTGCCTCGAGGCAGCAGAGCGAAGTGGTCGGGCAGGGGTGTAAGGCTTGACCATAGCCTGGAGGTAAGGAAGGAGTAAGGCCGAATCCCAATTCACCCCTTGGCCCTACCCCTTAGCCCATGGGTGTCCCAATTCTCTTGGGATCGAGGGGTAGGGTGAAGTGTTAGGGCTACATGGCCCTCCAAACAGAGATTTTTCAGGGGCACACTACAAACTGAGGGCTAGGACAAGTCTCCCAGAATGACCTGCGAATCAACTGGAAGATCATGGCAAACGCTACACTACTATCAAAGTAAAGCACAGATGTAGAAATGTATATTTATTTTTAAAATATTTTAACCGCAGTATTATCTTAGTTTAATGTCGTTTCAATGTATTATAGACCTTTTCTTTATAACAAGTATAACAAAAAAATCACTAATATGCCGATGTCTCTACCTCGCTAGTTAACGTTACAACATTGTTTTTAGGCTGATTTGTGCATGACAGTCCCGCATTTTGACATATTTACATGTCGCATTTCCCCCCTTTGATGGCATATGATGAAATATAACTGAAGTCCAGCAGCGAAGTTGCTGCGGCTCCTCTAATATCAGTGCAGACTACAGAGCACCGCTAATGCTATTCTGTCATGAAGTGGACTGGTAATGAAGCAGTGGTCTTTTTTATTTGATGACTTCTTTGATCGATTAGTAGCATGAAACGTATAAATTGTGAACGAATCGCGAGCATCCATGCTTTTCTATCTCCATCAGATCAACGGCAAATGTCACTGTGATAATACCATTATTGCCATAGTATTCTCCGATAACAAACTCGGTTGTCCCATTTCATAGGGAGAGATTTCAACCACTACCCCTTGTGACTCTGTTCCGAGGGCCAAGCCGAAGGGCCAAGCCGAAGCCGTAGGGGTGAAAATGAGAATTAGGATTCGGCCTAAGTGTTCTTGTTATTGTAAGGAGCTGTTCCTTTCACTGCCCTACAGGCTAGCACCAGGGTCTTGAACTGGATGTGAGCCGCTACAGGGAGCCAGTGTAGAAAACGGAGAAGGGTAGTTGTGTGGGAGAACTTGGGGCGGTTGAACACCAGACGAACTGCAGCTTTCTGAACAAGCTCCATAGGTCTTATTTTGTTTGTGTTTTATATATAGATGTGTGATTTAATGTATACCTACCCAGTTGAAACGTGCCTTGTCCCAAACATTTCATTGTTCAGTATGACTGTAAGTGATACTGTACATATGACAATAAAAGACACAAAACAATGCCCTGAAGAGTCAACCTGACAGTAGCCTAGTCTACCAACCTGTACTTGCTATCATTCAAGACAGTGGTTGCATTGTCAATAGCTGCCCACTGGTTGCCAAGAGCTGCCTACCGGCTGGTGACAGATTGAAGTGAGCCAGCACTTCTCAGCCAATGAAATGAATGAAGTGACAGAATGAAATCGATTTTGGGGAAAAGCTTCGCTTTCCTTCCCTTGTGAGTGTGACGGCAGCAGCGTGAATGACCCTAAAGTCTGTTGACACCGTATATTCTACCAGTCGTTCTAGTCGTTTCCCTTTTCTAATTCCTTTAAAAGTGAGGGGGACAAAAATGTTTTAAAAAGTGGGTGCAACATGTGCTACCCAACTATAATGGGAGCTACGCCTATGGGTTAGCTGCAGAGTGACAGCTGACTTACCAACCACTATTTTCCCAACATCTATGTTTTTAGAATGGAAAAGGACCTCCAAATGATGGCTGCTAGATTAGAATAATTTACCAGCCAAGTTGAAGAACAACCAGCTAGGCTGAACTCAAACTTCTCACCTCTACACAAAGCAAAATTTGTCACTTTGTTTCTTTCTCTTTTCCTTCTTATCCCCTGCTTTATATTCTGTCCATCCAACCACCAGCAGAGAGGCTGATGGGTAGTGATTGCAGCTTGCCTGCTGAGTTGTGTGCAGCTTCCAAGGAAACAGCATTGTCTCAGACTTTTAGGAGCTCAGGAGGGGATTCAGCCTTCAGATCACTTGTTTTTTTCCTCCACTGAAGGTGATCCTGTCTGCCCTTCACCAAGCCACAGAGACGCATAAATACCTGCAAAGATTAAGTTCTGTGATCTTTATAAATAAAGCTCCCGTTTCATCCGATCTGCTACAGGCCATGGTGACCTGTCAGCCGGCTGCATCAGAAGTCACTGTAGACTCCATCTACAATATGTTTTAAAATATTTTACAATGGGTTTAGCTAAAAATGAATGTATTTAGAATTTGCAGTATATACAATGGTTTTAATTGTATTCACAGTAGGTTTGTGATGTGTGTAGAATGCATTTTGAATGGGTTTAGAGTAGACTGGGTTTAGAATGTGTTTGAAATGTGTGCAGAATCCATTTAGAATCCAGAATCCAGAATCTTGTGATCTATACAGATGTAAATATGGTGACACAGGTCTTGTGCAGTCAGGTCTGAATAAACCAGGGACAGTAGTTTGGTCTGAATGGGTCCAACATGGGAATTACCCGTGTTTTGTAACCCGTGTATATGTGAAAGGGGTATAATTCTTCTTCCTCTCAGGTCTGTTGGAGCCTCTTTTTGATGCAACCTGAGTCTCTGTTGTTTTCAGAGGCTGGGAAATGCGCAACGTAAATCACTGATGTTATGTTATGTTAATCACATACACACTTGCAACCTCATGCATAGTTAATTAATGCAGACAAACACACACATTAACATGTTCTTAATGTTTCCTTTATTTCCTTGCCGCTTCAGGAGTGGTTTCCTCAGCAGAAAGGACCAGAGAGAACCATGGCTGATAGGCTGATAGTCTTCCTGTTGTGGAAAGGTGCACCTGCAGTCTTCCTTGTGGAGGTTGTGTGGGAACCCAGTCTTTTATAACTCATATTTCTTGGTAATGACTCGGTAATTTTTTGGAAAGTACTAAAAATAATTGGCAGAGAGTGATTATACAGTGATAGTTACATATGTTATGCAAGCTACACCTCCCATCCAGCTGTAGCTGGGTGGTGACAGTCTAGAAACCTGAGACGGAGCTGAACAACATGCTCTAGTCGAATACTGGGTGCTCAAATCAATTATGTGCTCCTGGTCGGTCAATGACGTACCGGCACTTGCACTTGATATAAAATGGGCCCCTCCATGGGCAGGCGCCTAACCTGCCCGCTCTGAATCAGCGGCATCAATCAAAGCAATAGTCCCCATGGCAAAAGACAAACAACATAGGTTGGTTGCTGCCACCAAAGGCTATTTATACACTTGATCACTATGCTTAGTACGATAAGTGCACGCCACTCTGGCCAGTTTCTGCCTGCCTTTCCGATGAATGGGAAAGAAAATACTCCAATCACAACAACACCCACTCTTTGACCCTAAGAGTCTTGTTAGGACCAAGCAATTGATCCCCCATCTCTTTGTGGTAAATTTGGTCATAGGTTAAACAAGAAGAGTGTGTGTGATTTGGTGATGACGTACAGTAGGAGTACTTGGCTAGTAATGGCGCAAGCCAATGTCAGGATCACACTTAACCCATACTCCATTTCTGGTGCTGCAACCTACACCAGGATGCCACAGCTCAAGCCTATTGAAACGAAACAGATTAGAAGTCGTTATTGATGATTGTATTACAACATCAATTACATTGCAACTCTGATGTCAGATTCTTATCATGACAAGTCAAATTTAAATCTTCTTTATGATCCTCTGTATTAAGGAAATCAACTGAGAATGGTCAGATTCACACAATGAAATTTCAATCAACAGTACCCAGCCATAGCAGGACCTGCAGTCCGGGTGTCTAATTTATCACCAGAATTATCACAGCTGTATCTGTCATGAAATGACACACTTCTCGTCAGATGCTGGAGAGGAAGACGTGAAGTATTTCTTGAAGAGATAATTAGGGTAGCATTGTCTAACTAGTGCTGTTCCCTGCGGCAGCCTCACGGCCAGACTCGCCTTACAAACCCTCCTGTTCAGAATAACACTGAATAATTCTGGTGTCTTGGCTGGCAGGGCCTGCGTGGTGAGAAGGGAGTTCTGTTACTGAGCGATATAGTAAAGCCTTAAACTGCTGCAGTCTTCTTGAAGCCGTAATCATATTGGAGAGGCATTGTGTTAGTGGAGCTGCTGCTGAACCGTGCTCTACAGGTCATACTGCAGCTGTGTGGCCTAGTGGCTACTACAGGACACGCACACACACAGACAAACACACACAAACATGCGCACACTCGCCTCGCACTTTGTTTTACTCTGCAACCTTTTCCCTCCCTTTTAAGAGCAATTTTCTCTTTTTCTTTCTGTTCTGCCTGAGAGCTTTGATGGGATGTAATGGTGACTGGTTGCCATGGGTGATGGAAAGAGTGTGTGTGTGTGTGTGTGTGTGTGTGTGTGTGTGTGTGTGTGTGTGTGTGTCAGTGTTTGTTTTTGTGTGTGTGTGTGTGTGTCAGTGTTTGTTTTTGTGTGTGTGTGTGTTGGGTGGGAGGTAATTAGCAGACTGCTGTGTTTCCAAGGGTTTTTACTCTGAAATGGAAGGAGATTGAGTTTGGCCCAAATCAAATCACTCAAGGAAATATTCTTATATCATATTTTTCTCTTTTTACATTTTTTACAAGGCACATAAAGGATTATTATGTGTTCTCAAGTTTAACTCATGGTGGCAAAGTGGTTAGAGAGAGACTGTTCTGTATTGGAGAGCTCACAGATTCAATCCCATGTGCATAAGAACAAATGTTGAGAGTACCTGTGATACACTGGAGCCAAAGACATTTTCATAATGAAATAAATCTGTTTTAGTTTAATTCTTCTGTTGATTTATTAACAATACTCCTCTCCTAAACATTACATTGATTTGAAAAGCGCACGTGCAGTGCAAAACAAATAGGCAAGCATATATTCCGCTCTAAGGATCTATAATTTGGATTGGTTCTTACCATCGTTCTCAGCTCAGTAAGTTGTCTGGAGCTGGTTGTTTGGTCAAGGACACAGTGGATAGCGGACAACGCAGTTCACATTACTGTGTGTGGCTGTTGTCCTGCCCCTCCTGCAATCCTACACCTGACATGCTGTGTGTCCAGTGTCAACTCAAACCATTTCTTTTTACCTTTACTAAATGTGTGTTTTGCAGCCAATGCAGCAATAACTGCATTCCTTTTTTTTCCATGCTTCATGCAGGGGCTGTAACACCACTGCTCAGACTTGAAAATTACTTGAAAACTCTTTCTGATAGTAACAGATGATAGGATCTTGATCTCTGTTGGGTTTTTCTGTCTGTTTACCTGTCAAATGCAATGGCCAGTTCTGCTGCCCTTATTTGGTCTTAATGGGGTGTTTACTTATGCTAATTGCAAATTGTCGGGCATGCACTTCAAATCACGATTCATCAATGGACTTTCATGTACAAGAACAGAATTGGGGGTGTGCGCGCGTTTCCTGAATTTGACTTTGGATTTTGTTACTTTTGTAGCAGAACATTCATGCATGAGGCCCAATATGTCCTGTCAAAGAGGCCTTGAGCAAGACATTGAACCCCTACCCACTCACTCTGGATAACAGCGTCAGCTAAATGACTAAAATGCACTTTACAAGCCACATTTCCCACTGGTTGTGATACTACGCTAGCAGTTTCCATTAGACCCAATCCCCCCACAAACCACCCTGGTTAGTTGTAACCAACTGTAACCATAACTTCCTAACCAGCTGTTTTTACTGCTCAGTTCTCTGTGTACTCTGTTCGCTCAGTCGGCCAAAATAAAGTGCTAACCAGAATCAGTTTGCAGGCATCCTGGCGATGCATGGCGGGCGCTAACTGGGCCTTGAGTTTGACACATGATCTAATGGGAAGAAGGACAGAAGAGAGGCAGGTGAAAAAGATGTGTGATATTTATATGACCTGAGGGGAGACCTCAGCTGCCTAAAGCCTACTTCACCTCTCAATACCAAGGACAGCATCTAATCTGTATGATTAGTGACCTGCCCTTATAGCCTGACATTAATCTTTATGACATAAATTCATAGTGTACATCATAGTTATATGATTTTCTGAACATATAATTGATTTTTGTGCACATTGGTGGCTGTTTGTCTTATAATGATCAGTAATTGGAGGTCATAGTTTATTCACCTTTTTAATTAACACTAGAACACAAAGTATAATAGATCAGATCATAGGTCAGTCACAAATTTACACACACACACACCGACACACCAACATTTTAACCATACTGCTGTGGACTTTTAGTTAACTATTCAACTAAACACTGAGCCATCAGTATCTAAATAACAGTCTACATCCTGTTGCCTCACTGGGTTATTATTCTATTCCACACACACACACCATATTCTGTTGTAGTTTGCTGATATAGGCAGGTGTAGGCATCGGCATAGGCAGCCTCAACTGTAATAAGCTAGCTGCTTATTATAGTGTCCAGACAGACAGCTAATTGCTTCCTGATGTGTCTACTGTGGAGTAGAAGACAGACGAGCTTTAATGCAACTGCCATTGTACAACAATAGCAGCACTCAAGTGTAATTGCACTCTGTCTCTTTGGAGATATTTTTCTTTTCTATTCTCATTTCTCCTTCATCTCTCTTTGTAAAAAAGGAGGTTGTTACTTGGTTCCTCCAGCATTCTGCATTTGTCTCTTTTGTATTTTTTTCAAACAAACTAAATTGACTAGATTCAAGATTCAAGATTCAAGAGTTTTATTTGTCACATACATATACATGCAGTGAAATGCAAAGTGGCAATGCTCACGGGAATGTGCAAAAGGGCATAGTACAAAATATTTAACAGTAAAAAAACCAGCACAATATTTACAGTGCGAAAGAAATATAAAAATTACAATAATTACAGTAATTACAGTAGAGCTCTTGTATAAAGCAACACACTATGTACAATAAGAGCACTTAATAAAATATAAAATATAAAGTGTAAAATATAAAATAAGAGGTAGATGGGGGAAATGTGTGAATGTAATGAGCTGTGAACTATGTGAATTTGTTAACCTAAGTGTGTGTGTGTGTGTGTGTGTTAGGGCTGTACCAAACGATTATTTTTTAAACAATTAATCTAGCGATTATTTTTTCGATTAATCGATTAATCTAACGATTAATTTGACGATTAATCTAACGATTATTTTTCTATTGCTCGATTAATAAAATTACTATTTCCTCCCAAATGTTCCCCAAATAAATATCAAAAAATTCTCAATTAAATATTTTATTAAACAATATAATTCTAAAATGTAAATTATGTTATGCACAGCAGAAATACTATTCTATACAAATAAATAAAAATATAAAAATACAACTCTTCAGATTTACACTAAATAAAATTCCAATTTTACTGTTTTACAGTCAAATAAAAAAATAGGCTATGCCAAAATGAAACAAAAAAACACTGCAATTTACAATGAAAAAAATAAAAACTTATATCGGGAGTAACAAATCTCTACTTCTCCAAATTATCCACAAATGGAGTATCCACAATATCAAAAACTTCTCACTGTAACATATTTAACCAAACTGTCGTGCTGGAGTGCAAAGCCATTTCCATTTTGCACAGAGTGCAAATGTTACGGGTCCCAGGGATGGGAGACCACAATAACAAATATAAGACCTGTGTAAAGCAGGTAAAGCAGAGGAATGAGGACACGGATGTTCTTGTTTCCCTTTCCAGATTTCCTCTCTGTATGATTTATATAACATCATGTATAACATTCACATAAACACAATACACATATTTCTACCTCATCTCAGTTTCACCTAGTACAATTTCACATATTCATATTCAGTCTTTCATCTCAGTTAAATCAATACTTCATTCTCAATAATACAATTTTCTCTCATCTTTTCCTTTTCTACTCTACACATTCTCTAAAGTTTATATAAATAAACAGTTTCTGTAAATACTTTACATTTTCTTTGTTCATTTTCAGTGTAAACTGGTTCAAACACCGTTTTTATATAGTGTAAATTCATTGTATCAAACACCTAAAGATTGAGATTGGAGACCTAAATGTACTTGCCTAAATTCTCTGCTCATCTAAAAGAGCACTGAAATATGTGGGTCAATGACGTATAAGGATTTTCAATAGGCCAATTTAAAAATACAAAAAATAAGAATATCTATTGCAACTGTTCAAACATTAAGAATGTTGTGTACACATAAATTAATTTAAAAATTTTAAATTTAGTGATTTTAGTGTTTTTTTTTCTGGATGAATTGGCCGTGGCCTTAAAAAATGTCATGTGGTGCAACTGTTATTAATCTTAAAATTTATTAATTTCTTTAACATACTTAAAAAAATGTATAAGTTCTCAGTAATGTTAAGTGTTTAGAAAAAAGGTTTTTGCATTTCTTTTGAGTTTTTGTAAATAATGATCTCATTATTTTTGTTCTATAATGTCACAGTCGCCTTCATAAATGTAGTTAACAAACGTGTTTTTCCTGTAAATCGCATAAAACTGATAAAAAGGTTTTAAAAATACCATTCACTTAAGCATACTGTATCAGTGATTAATATTTCAGCCACAGAAATTAGATATTTTATTTTGAATTTAATACAGTTATTGCTATTATTGGTCGCACCACATGATAAGTGGTCGCTCCAAATGACATGAGGACTTCATATCGTTAAAAATCTACTTAAAGAGATCAATAGATAATAAATTCCATACAAAAATAGATTTAAACCAGATTTTATTAAAATTTCACTGAATTTCATCAACAAACATTTCATAAACATTTTTTTAACAAAAATCTCATCACATTTCATTTAACTTGACAATGGAATAAGTCAATTTTAACTATCAAATCATTTTGATCAGAACCATGTATTATCTAAACATGTAATTATGCCTCATTACAAACAGTTTTCATTGCAGTGCACATTCGTGGCTTTGTTGTGAACAAACATTTAATTAAACTTGACAATCATCATGGGTCCGTGAGAAAGTGGAGCATTTCTTTAACCCCAGGCATTTCTGAACTTTGCCCAATCCTGGCTGCTCAACTTGGAGTAGCGTGAGGTAGCTCGCTCAGGTTCTGAGATGACAGCATGAACATCTTTCTCATAGTAGAAAATGACATCTGGAGTTTGTGGCCACATAAATAAGTTATTTTCACCCGACTGCCGCATGGAGCTAACCTGGACTTCTTCTCCTACAACCTCAAGGACCTGGCCTACATATGGAAGCTCATCATAGGTTACAATCACAAACTTGCCACTCAAGTCTTGTAGACTAGCTTGTTCCCTTGGTGGCTCAGGAGTGCTTGAGGGATCCTTGGTGTGGCACATGGTGTCCCTCAGGTCTACTTTTACTGGCTGGTAACATAGACATGTCTTCATTTCTGCATGCTTGCAGAAGCATGACACCTCCCTATGACTAATTTGTGCAGCTTTGTGAAGAAAAAACCTGGTGTATCTTTAACGGTGCCCCTCACAGCTGTCAATTTGCCTGGAATCAGCTCATCATATTTCTGAATGCTCTCTTCGCTTACCCAATGGTGAGTAATAGTTGACCCTGATTTTTTGGCCAGCATCTCATGCAAGTCCAGTGGAGTCTGCAGCTCGCCTCCTCGTTGAACATAGAGATCTGCATCCCTCTTTATGGCACCACCAATGCCATCCGGGGCACCCTTTCCATGGGACTTTTCTGAATAGTTCCATGTAACATGCTTGAACCCAGAAAGGAAAGGCACAGTACTAAGGAGGTAAAAGTTTGCTTTGTTCCTGTACTGTGTAACGGGTCCATCACTGAGTACATGTAGAACTATAATCTGTGGGCAGGTTGCCCGAAGCTCTTTCAGTATGGGCTCCAGGTGTGCCCACACTGCCCGCTCATCATGGCGAAGGCTGTCTGACAGTGTTGCATACGATTTGGTGCCATTGACTGTGTAGAGGACAGCAGTGTGTATTGTGGCCTGCTTTCTGCTGCCTCCAAAATGATAAGCTTGTATTTCTGTACTCATCTTGCAGGCATAGTTTTCTGAAAAATCAATGTGAAGAACCGCTTCAGATTCAGTGAGATTTTGTTTTAGGTCACGAAACTGCTCTGTTTGGTGGATCCAGTTGAATTGATGTATGGCTAAAGCTTCCAGCTTTTTGTGGAACAGCTCTTTTAAGTCCTGGATTGTCCCTGTGTATGTTTGTTTTAAAACATTTGCAAAGGTTTTCTCTCTGTTCGTTGAAGTTACCCGCTCCCATTGTTCCCAAGAAACCCCAGTACAGTCTGTCTCAGGAAATTCAACTTCATCAAAGCAGCACTTGGGACATACACGATCCATGCATGCTTTGTTTTTAGGGTCACACACAATCATATTCACTAACTCTGAAATGCTGGTTGTCTTCAACAGCCCTCTCTTGGCAAGTTTGTTAACCAATAGCCGGACATTCTCATGTTCCGCACATGCACATGTATCTCTATCCCTGGTCTTCGGCTCTGTGATATAAAAAGGCCGTCTTCTGGCAAATTGTCTGTAAGACATGGAGAGATGCTGTTCCACCTCTGTTTGATACTGTGAATGGAGCTCAGTGAGGGGCTTTGTTAGAACTCTTCTTTGCATTTTCTGTTTATTTTTGGTGATGGTGTCTTTTTTCCCAGCTAAAAGACGACTGTTTTCATCCCTAGACAGAAAATTGATAACGGCTTGCTTTCTCTGTGCTGACAGTTTCTTGCACCCCCTTCGCTTGAATTTTTCACTGAGGCCTACTCTTTCTCTTGCCATTAACCTGTTCTCACTCTTTCTGAATTTATCTTTTAGTTTTCTCATTTCTGCTAGCTGTTTACTCAGATGTAAGACCTGCTTTTTCAGTTTACACTTCTCTTTCTGCAGTCTTTTGCAACATTTCTCTGATGAGGATGTATTCCTTCTCTGATCTCTCTCTGGTGTGGAGGACACTGGTGGATTAAAATCCTCATTCAGAGGTATGTGTACCACAGCTTGACCTGCATTTTCTGGCTGCTCTTGTGCTACATCTGCATCAACCAGAACTGGTCGAAAGTTCTCCATAGATGGTGGTGTAAGGTCTAACACAGCGTTTTCCATCTTTTTCCTTCCCCTGTAAGCACTGGATGCAGCCCTCCATTTCTCTCTCTGTTTCTTTTTCTCTCTCTCTGGCAGCTCACTTGACTTTACATATGGAATCTTTCCCTGCTGCTTTCTTCTCTGGTAGCTGAAATAGTAATGTAATATAGCGTCATGCCATAAATCTACGGTCTGTTTTATTTTGGACTAATGATAGATGACAGCAGATGAACATGTTAAAGAAAACATGCATGTCCTCCAGGTAATGAAAACCACACAAGAGCAGTATGTAGTTCATGTTGCTTTATTTATAGTTTAAATTTTTAACATATTTTAACATACCTTTCTCTTCTCCTAGCAAGGTACTCCGCTCTTGCTGCAGGGTCAGAATTAACACGCTGCCTATGGCGAGCGGTTTTTACTTTGCTTGGCAGTGGCATCTGGTAAAATAGATTAAAACAGTTAATAAATAATACATTACTAATAAATGCATAATTACCAAAGTGAAATTACATGTTCAAAATTATTTTTTAAAAGGTTTTCTCATGATATTGTCCAAAGATTAAACATAAACTGTTGTTTCTGAAATATTAGGAAAAAATGACTCAAACTGCATAAAAATCTATTTCAAATAATACTAAATTAAGTAATTTATGTATATAAATCATCAGTTGAATATAAAAGCACAAAAACTGCCAATCTAGGACATATATCTATCATGGAAATCACTCTTGGATGGTCGCACCACATGATATTTTCAAGTTCAGTCAAAATTTACAGGCACAGAATTGGCCACCTAAACAAAACAAGCTAGCTTACCACAAAAGGTCACTATGAAATTTATAATCAATATACAGATTTGTAAAAATAACTTAATATTCATTGTTTTTTTGAGGTCATACCACATGATATCCAAATGTGGCAACTACATACCAGCTGTTAAAAAGGTTATTTTTTCCCAAATTTGAGAGAGAGTTACAGACCTGATTGCTGCTTCCATGGGTCCTTGGCAAACTGGTATATGATGCAACATCTTGTCTTTGAATGGATTTCAAAATAAAAGTCCCAAAGTGGTCATTTCTTGATATTCGCACCACGTGATATTTCATAAAATGGACATCACTGGACAAAGTTTGTTTGTATATTATGATGGAAATATGAATACAAGTGCTTCATAATTTTGTACAGGACTACAATACACTTTGGAAATCATGCCAAATAGGGCAGAAAATACACTTGAATAGATTTAGAGTAATTTTAAATACGTTTTAAAAACAGCAGTCATATCCGGACGGTCGCACCACATGATATTTTGACACTTTAAATAACAGAAAAATTATGAATAACTAATGGATTTTGAAAGTTAAAGTGAGTACATAATATGGGAGAGGTACTACATATATGTGGTATCTTTTTATGTATTTAAACCTTTTTTTGACTGAAAACAATGCTGTCGGACAGAAAATGTAGGCGTCACGTCATTGACCCATGTATCGAATGTGCTTGTGTTACATTTTAACAAAACAGGCTGATAAACAAAGATAAATTAAATTTGTAACCTTAAATATATCAATTTTAACAATAGTACATATTTACAATAAACACAAATTAAAACTATTTAGAAATACATTACATACAAGAACTTAACCGTCACTTATTCCCACTTTAACTAGTGCAACGGTCGTCGCTCTTGGCACAGAATGGCGTCCGCACGGGGAAACTTTACAACTGATAACGGACATTTAACAATAAAAACATCAATAAAACATGTCACAAACTCTACACAAACACTTACGCTACACTTATGGGTTGATATTAATTCATATTTCACGGCGCATTTACCGTTTACTGACCTGTGTAAAGCAGAGGAATGAGGACACGGATGTTCTTGTTTCCCTTTCCAGATTTCCTCTGAGAAACACCGGTCGTTGCGCTCCCTTACCGTTGCCCGGAGCAACGTTCACAAACGTTCGCGTGCGCGCGCATCCATTTCCCCATACATGTAGCGATTTCTGACAATTTATAACTAGTAACCGAAACATAAATATATACAATAACAAAATAATCGCAGTACTCATTATAAAGAGATCTTATCATCTAAATGTGGTCACTCTATTTTAGGTGTGCCACACAAACGACAACATTACTTTGTTTGGCAGCACCGCGTTTAAAGTATTCCCACACCTTAGATGAGTGAGGGCGAGGTCGTTTAACGTTAGGTGTTGAGGGTTGCTCTTTTTCGGTCGGATCTTGCGAGCTCGATGCTGGCTTCTCCATCACTGCATAGACCTAACCCGCTAAACGTTCAAACTGCGAGCTCGCTCACGTCTCGCGTCGCGTCGACGCATAAATTAGAAGTCAACGTATTTACGTCGTCGATTACGTCGATTACGTCGATTACGTCGATTACGTCGACGCGTCGCCCCACCCTTAGTGTGTGTATAAGAGAGGCAATGTGTAGGTCTAGGTTGGGGCCCTGGTGAGGTCGGAGTTCACAGTCCTGATGGCCTGAGGAAAGAAACTCCGTCTCAGTCTCTCTGTTTTAGCAGCGTGACTACGGAGGCGCTTGCCAGACCGCAGCAGCTGAAACAGTCCGTTGTTGGGGTGGTGAGGATCCTTCATGATCCTGCAGGCTCTGGTTCTGCACCTCCTGGTGTACAAGTCCTGCAGGGTGGGGAGTGTAGTCCCAATTGTGCGTTCAGCCGAACGCACTACTCTCTGCAGAGCCTTCCTGTCCTGAGTGGAGCTGTTGCCGAACCAGGCAGTGATGCTCCCAGTCAGGATGCTCTCTACAGCCCCAGATGCACTATGATGCACAGCACTATGATGGGAACCTGCATGTATGACCAGCTTTGAGAGAATGGCGTATAAAAAGATGTTATACAAGGAGATAGAGGTTTCACTGCTACTCTGCTACCTGCTCATTTTCTCCAAACCTTTACTTATCCAGAGAAGCAGCTCTCTCACTGCAAATTCTGCCTTTATTTTTGTCTCAGTGAAAGGCCAATCCACCGAGATTGTGTGCAGGTTTCATACACCACTAAATGTCATTTGCGCTTTCATTGAGATGATTAGGATGACATAGGCTTGTCTTGTCCTTTAGTTTATATCTGTGGTCTTAGCCCAGCTTAGAGAGGCTCTGCCCATCCTTTTCAACCATCCTACCCTCTAGTTGATAACTGCCATTGTAATGCTGCATTCATGTCATATGGCAAAGATATGAGGTTATGATACGATATGAGGTTCCTACTTTGAAAAAAAAACTCTTCACGTCAGCTTTCAGGGGAATGCTGAATTCTGACAGCACCAACAAATGTGAAATGATATGTTCATTTCAAATAAAACAAACTTTAATCCCATGGCAGGAGATGCCAAGTGTGTGTTGAATGTGATCAACCAAAGTCTACAGAAAACCAATCATGGAGTTTGACAGCTTCAAATGAGTTAGAATGCGTGAACACTTCCAAGTCATAACTTTTAACACTCAAGTCATTCTGTGGATATTCCCATATGAGCTGAATGCAGCATAACACCTCTGCAAGAGGCCATCGATCGCTGCTTCGCTTAGCCATGCGCCACCACTTCTTGCATTCAGTCTAGTGAATTCATTTGCTGAAGAAGTGCTCTTTGTGCTTAATTAAAAGATCTTACCTAATATGGAGGGAATTGCTGAGGTCAATGGGATTTAAACCTGTCAAACACATTGATTTTAAACAGATTGATGGTTCATTAATAAACTCTAGTGGAAGGGGTAGTGCTATGGGTACTAGCTAAGCAGCATTAATGTGTGTGTATGTGGTGGTGGGGGGGGGGGTCCCTAATGCCCTCCACTGTATTCTGTCAACTAAAAAGAAGTGTTCCGCCACAGAAAATGTGATTTCCCTCTGGTTTCCAACTGTCTGCTGTGAGAGCAGGAAAAAAGTTGAGCAAAGTAAGTTTAGGGAACAAATCAGAGCACTTTATCTGTGTCAAGTCGCGACCCGAGTACCAGCCAGCCTAAATAACTGGGCCATTACAGCCCTCAGACATCTTGTCCAACTGATTTAGACACAGCGGATTGTTATGAGACAAAACTAGGATTAGACTCATATTAGTTTTTAAAGGCCAATACCTAGAATTTTGGATTGAAGCTGCTGATAGCCAATATTTTGTGTAAATATTCAATGTATTTAAATCTGACCATTTTCATGCCAAAAAATACAAAGATTCAGAGTTTGCCCCAGATTTGTATTCTTGGCAGGGTGGGAAACCCTCTGAACGTGCAGTTACATCGTGGGACACTAACTGTGCGTTCCTACTACGAGCAACATGATCAACAAGTCACTGTCCATTCATTTCTTATAGAGCTCAGTAACCAGGGAAACCCGACCAGATACCAACACAGCAAAAATTACACGATTTACCTGTTCAAAACTGTAGCTGCATGAGGCCACCACATACAATAGATGAATCCTGCATCGCCCACAGTTGGTTAGAATAGAGAAACCATCAACCAAGCCGCTTTGAGATAATTCCGGTGGTTGGAGATCAGACTGGTATATCGGCAAACCAATGTATCAGTCTAACCCTAGTTTAAACCCCTCACCTTCACATAGCTGGAGATGTGAGCTCTGGGCTCTAAGTTTGATCCCTCCTTCACCTCCTTCCCTTATTTCTTGGAATAAGCCCCGACTTGCCATTCAAATAAAATAATACAGTGGAAAGCAAAGAGTCGTTTTCTATCAGGACTACAGAGAGAAGGAAGAAAGAATGGGTTGAATATATTTAGAAGGGTGGATGGTGGATGTACACATGGATGGATGCATAGTAACTACCTGTAATGGGTTAATAATTAATAATGTAACTGGCTCCAGTCTGTCACGATAAGCTGACCTGTCCACCCCCTGTTGACCAGCTGAATACCAAAAGCTTCCTGGTGTGACAGACAGCACTGACCTTTACACTGACGCCAGCACACATACGCTTCATGCCTACAAATGCTCAAGGCCCCTGTTATTTGAGAATGCTGTGTCCACACCCCGGGGTGGTGGTGGTTAGTGACTATGCTAAACGCTTTTCATTGAAACCAGACTGAGGCTGAGACTTCAAAGAGATATAAACAGTTAATACAACACCACTGATGTATTTGTTCCATCTATTGTGTGGGTGCTGACCTCTGACCCTTGACCTTCTTATTACTGGTTGTAATGTTGGTGATCTAAGAATTTAAGCTTATTCTGCTGTTGAACTCAACTGTGAGTCGCTCTGGCTAAATGCCTAAAAGGTAAATGTAATGTAACTGCGTGAGCATTGTTCAGTTTGGTTGGGTAGACAGTTCAGATTGCAGCCTGCATGTAAACACAGCCACTAACATCATAGGACAACTGTCTGATACAATGGGTTAGTTTAGGGCATTGATTTGCATAAAACAAAGTGAAATGTGAAATGAAAAACACAGAGATGAACAAGTGATTTATGCTGATAAAAACATCTTGCCTCAAAACAATTGAAAGAAAAAAACACTACAAAACGAATCAGGAAGATTAGTATCAGAGGAGCCAACTAGATTGGATGCTGAAATCTAAATGACAGTAGAAGACAACCAAACATATTTTTTTTCAGCTCCTGGTAGCATCTCCTCTCCCCTTTTTCTTCCTTTCTTCTTCCCAGACCTCTCTCTCTATCTGACTGTCTCCTCTCCTTCTCAGCAGTGGGTGTGTAGAGGATGGAGGGATAAGGTAGGAGGAGAGATGGAAGTACATTGTAGCAGAATACTGGTGTCTATCAAACAGCAGATTATTCTAACAATTCCTCTTTTGTTAGAAAATGTTGTTAGTCAAGTCAAGTGGGACTCGGCATGTCTCACCATGATGTCACGTTCTGTGTCAGGACTAGGTATTGTTTTCATCACGAGACAAGCGGGTTTCAATATTGGTAATGATAGACTGGATGAAGCATAACCAGCCACTGACCACTGTCGAAAAACACACTCTTCCACTCTCATCAACTGTTGATCTTGCTCCAAAACTCTCATCTCTCTACTCTCTGGGGCGGATCTACTAAGATCCCAAATAAATGGTACTAATTTGCGTGTGCATTCTAAAAGTTTGCGCGTGTGGTTGATGGGCGTTTTGCGGGTGATTTACTAAGAATGCGTGCGTAAATGACAACAGGTGCAAACGTGGTGGAGACAGCAGTATTTAAATGAGGGTTTTGCGTGTTTAATGTTTTGCACCATGGAGAGTTTGGATGGGCAACAGAACCGCAAGCGCAAAATGAAATTTGCGCCTATAGAATTAGAGGTGTTAGTGGAAGAGGCAAATAAACATTTGGATGAGCTACAGCAAAAAAATCTGAATATGACAAAAAAGAACACTATTTGGGAGATCATCTGTGAGAAAGTAAATGCCATTGGTAAAACAAGAAGAACAACGGATGAAATTAAGAGAAGATGGCAAGATATAAGACGAAGAACAAAAGAAAAATTGGCTTATAATAAAACCTCAGCAAAGAAAACAGGTGGGGGCACGGTGGAAGAGATGCCTCTAACTAACATTGAGCAACAAGTGCAGTTCAAGTGCAGTTTCTATGTCTCCTTCTCGCTACAATAACGGCAGTCATTTGTGCACAATTACGCATGCAGGGCGTTTGCACCTTCTTTTGAAACGTATTAAATACAGACGCAGTCTCCATCAACGAAATTGCGTTCAGGTTTGATAGATCACAGTGCGTGTGCTACATTAATCTATTTACATTTTCTCCTCCCAGTATTTTGCTAAATAGCGTGTAAACGCCCCATCTTGCATATTCATTGAGGCAAAAGTACTAACTGGATAAGGCGTGTTATTTTGCACATTTGCAAGACGCAGTCCTCAGTGCGCACTGTTAGTAGATCAGTTTGTACATTTATTTGTGCGTGCTATGAGTTTGCACACATTTTTACACACGCAAACCTTTAGTAGATCCGGCCCTCTATGTATTGCAGCAGCCATGTTGCAGGGACCTGGTCTATCCAATCCTCTCTCAAGTGCTTTTATCCTTCTTGTGTCAAATTAAATGCTGCTCCCTGCCCCAGCTGAATGGGAATGGATCAGGTGGATAAAGTGCAGGGCAATTCATTCATTGCCATTGCCCTGCAGTTTATCCACCTTATCCATTCCTATTCACACTCATTCGCTGCCCTTTCACACGTATTCATTGCCATGCACTTTAGACACTTTAGCCACTTCATTCCCCTTTCACATTCATTCACCCATTATCATTCCTTATCTCTGTATACATGTACCATCCATTCATTCGCTCTGCATATTTATAAGTATTTTTTTTAGTATTTAGTTTTTTAGGCCTTTGTTTTTTGTATTTTGTATTTTGTATTTTGTACCTTGCCTTTGTATTTTGTGCATTCTTTGATACTGCTATGCTGTTGCAAGCCAAGAATTCCCCCCGGGGATCGATAAAGTATCTATCTATCTATCTATCTATCTAGCAGCCTCTCCCTCCTCATCAACACACAGCCAATCAAAAGTCTTCTCTCCTCTGTTGGTGTTTCCTGTTTCCTGTTCTGTCTGAGGTCAAGTCCTTCTTTATTATTCTAAAGAGGGAAATCTGGGTGATAGAAGTGTCCTAAGTTAAAAACACACACACACAAAAAAAAACACAGGGAAAAAAAACATCAAAATACTGAAAACCCTTAAAGTCATGAGCTGCATGCACGGCATACACACTCAAATGCACACACACACTTGCATTCACACATCGACACACTCGCACGCACATACACCTGCTTACACTCAAATACACACACATGCACACACTCACACATGAATACACTCATACAATGAATTGTAGACCAATTTATGGCTGGTTGTCTGGTGTGTGTGTGTGTGTGTGTGTGCGTGTGTCTGAGTGTGGACTGTCACTTTCCATGAAGATCTCCACTAGGCTCCATCAGATTCTCTGCTCATTTGACAAACTAGCAAACTGAAGAGGGAGTAATGCAATGATGTAAAATGCAATGTAGAGGCTGCCAGTATTCTCAGCTATGGTCTTGTTTGTTTACGGTAATTATACTGTTGTCTCAATGTGGTTTATTGATGTTGAGATGCAACACATAGCACCATAATAAAGACACTCAGAGAACAGGTGTGTTCTCAGTTCAGCTGTGGATTTAATGTATAGACCTGAATGGGTTTTTAATGATGTGCTGCTTTAATATTGAGAGAGCCCTGAGGCAATGGAATAGAGGTTAGAGATGTGAGCTTGTGACTGCAAAGATGTCAGTTTGAATCCCAGACCAGCTCAGAAAATCTGAGTGGGGAAAGTGTATGATGGTGTACCCACTTTCTCTGAACCTGCCTCATCTTCTTCTACTTCAGATAGTGATTACCCACATTTCCCTGTGGGTTATAAGTGTAGCCAGAGAGAGCAATACTGATAGCATAGGAAGAGTTTTTCCAGTCAGCCACACCCCGTACATGTCTTGTGGCTGAGTTGCATTCTGGTCTATTGAGGCTACTGTTGGTAGAGAAATTGGTATCTCTTCCTCTTCTACGATGGATTTCTCTCTGCAATTGTTGAACGTCGGTGCAAAATTGTGAGTCTAGAAAGAATCTCTTCTTTCATACTGATTTTTTTTGCTATTAAATTCCATTTTAGCTGCGCTGGAAAGTGTTCAAGTGTTGTAGGGTGGATTTATCTATCTTTCTGAAACCTGCAGATACCCTGATATTGGTGTAAAGCAACATAAGTACATTATATACTGAAACCAGTGATGGCTGATACCTTGACCTTTTACTCTTGGCTATTTTCCTTTGCCAAGCACATGAATCTGTGACAGAAACATGTTTCAGTGTTTGCACATCAGAAAGTCAAGAGAAATCCCTTTAAGTCTGCCTGGGCGTCAGCCCCTTAATTTCATGGACCACAGTGACGCATGAACAGCATGGTGCTTCGTCACCACAGCAAGTAGTACATCACCTGTAATTCAACATAACACACACTCACTCACTACCACACGCTCATCTTCACTACATCAACGCTACTTCAGTCTTTTAAATTTCCCTTCCTTCTCCATCTCCATCATCTGCATTATTTTTATTATATCATGTTTTCACAAGATATTAATGTTTGTTTGTCTCACCCAAACAATTTATACTTCTTTCATTTTATTAAATTTTCACAATTTATACGTGCAATAAAAAATACACATACATAAACACCTATATACACACATTCCAAGATGTGGGTGTGGTGGGTGTGGGTGGGTGCGTGTGTGTTCTGGTTAAGCCCTTCTGCGAGTCACGCACATCATGCGTGTGTGTGTGCGTTTATGTATAAGCCTAAGTGTATGGTTGTGTTTATATTTAAACACACGAGCCACATAGCATGTAAAGGCATTCTGTGTTGAATAACACTCAATGGGCCGGATCTACTAAAGGTTTGCGTGTGTAAAAATGTGTGCAAACTCATAGCACGCACAAATAAATGTACAAACTGATCTACTAACAGTGCGCACTGAGGACTGCGTCTTGCAAATGTGCAATATAACACGCCTTATCCAGTTAGTACTTTTGCCTCAATGAATATGCAAGATAGGCCGTTTACACGCTATTTAGCAAAATACTGGGAGGAGAAAATGTAAATAGATTAATGTAGCACACGCACTGTGATCTATCAAACCTGAACGCAATTTCGTTGATGGAGACTGCGTCTGTATTTAATACGTTTCAAGGGAAGGTGCAAACGCCCTGCATGCGTAATTGTGCACGAATGGCTGCCGTTATTGTAGCGAGAAGGAGACATAGAAACGATGAACGAAGACGTAGAGAACGTATTTCCCCCCCCCTCCTGTGAACATTTTTGGAATCACCTGTTTTCTTTGCTGAGGTTTTATTATAAGCCAATTTTTCTTTTGTTCTTCGTCTTATATCTTGCCATCTTCTCTTAATTTCATCCGTTGTTCTTCTTGTTTTACCAACGGCATTTACTTTCTCACAGATGATCTCCCATTAGTGTTCTTTTTTGTCATATTCAGATTTCTTTGCTGTAGCTCATCCAAATGTTTATTTGCCTCTTCCACTAACACCTCTAATTCTATAGGCTCAAATTTCATTTTGCGCTTGCGGTTCTGTTGCCCATCCAAACTCTCCATGGTGCAAAACATTAAACACGCAAAACCCTCATTTAAATACTGCTGTCTCCACCACGTTTGCGCCTGTTGTCATTTACGCAATCATTCTTAGTAAATCACCCGCAAAACGTCCATCAACCACACGCGCAAACTTTTAGAATGCACACGCAAATTAGTACCCTTTATTTGGGATCTTAGTAGATCCGCCCCAATGTGTTACTGTCATGCATTCTGCCTTTACATGCTATGTGGCTCATGTGTTTAAATATAAACACAACCATACACTCAGGCTTATACATAAACGCACGCACACACGCACACACACATTGTTATTGTGTGTGTGCACACATTGCACACATTGTTATTTTGTGTGTGTGGTGTAATGTTATTTCAGTCAATATGTCTTTGTCATTCCCTCTTAATAACCAACTTTCCTTTTTTCCATCATTCTTTTTCCTTCATCTTCTGTCTCCTCTCCTTCCACCTTTCTCCTGTTCTCTACCTTGGTTTACAGTGCAGACCATAAAAAACATTGCGTGGAAAGAGATTACATATAAATGTGTCAGTGATAAGTCAGTAATAAATGAGTCAATAATTAGAATAAAGAAGTAAGAATCTGAGAGAGTAATGTTAATAACTGTTGATAGCAATCCATGTCTTTTTTCTCCACAGAGAGGACAGGACGCATTCCGTAGTTAATGACTAACTAACTAATATACACTGTTGCCCATAAAGTTGGAATAAAATATTTTTTACCTCTTCTCATGAAATGATTGTGACAATGTGATTTATTCTTGATAGATAAAGTGTATATCTTCTCAAAACTTTATTGATCAATCTCTTCCAAACATATCACAGTGAAAATTAAACCACAATTAACCTTTGCAAACTGTGTATTCAGGCTTAAACAAAATTGGGGGTATTGAACAATAGGATTAAGGGCTTTGTTTCAATTTTTCAACCTTGGTCAATTTAACAGGAAACACATATTCGAGGGGATTTCATGCATAAGAATGTCCAATATTACTCTTTCAAATGTCACTCAGTCACTAATATTGAGTATGGCCACCCCTGACACGGATCAATGCGTTAAGACGTCGTGGCATACTGTCCACAAGCTTGTTGATGCCGTCAATGGGCAGGGCGTCCCACTCTTCGGTCAGATCCCGGGTTAATTCCTGTAGACTCTGAGGAATATTGTCCCTCTCATTAAGGGCTCGGCCTAAGGCATCCCAGGCATGCTCGATAGGGTTCATATCAGGGGAGCAAGCAGGCCATGGCATCTGCTGCACCCCCTCTGCATCAAGAAATTCTCTCACTGCAGCTGCCCTATGTGGTCTTGCGTTGTCGTCTTGCAGCCTAAAGTTGTTCCCATAGACCCTTCTTGCGTGTGGGAGGCAATGGTTTTCCAGGATGTCCCGGTACACGACGGCGTTGACGTTTCCATCCAGCACCACCAATGGCGTTTTTCCTCCATAATGAATACCGGCCCATACCATCACTGAGCCGCCACCTCCTTGAGTGGTTTCCTGGATGCAGTCATCACGGAGGTTCTCACCATGTAATCGCCGCACCCTTTGTCTTCCATCTATACGATCAAGGATATAGCGGCTCTCATCCATAAAGACAACATGTCGCCAGTGCCCAAGCTGTAATCTTCTGTGCTCCCTAGCCCAGCGAAGTCGAGCAACTCTGTGTTGAACAGTTAGGCGTGGACACTTGGTCATTCGTCTTGCTCGGTAACCATGCTGAAGCAATCTTCGATTTACAGTTTGGCGGGAAATGTTGATTCCATGGTGTCTTCTCCACAAACGACGAAGGCAGTTCGCTGGCATTTTCCGATTTCTACGGCACAGATTAAGCAGTTGCTGATCATCTCGTCTGGTAGTTAGTCGTGGTCGTCCTGGAGATTTTCGTGGCCTCAAATGACCCTCTTCTCGATGATGTTTGAGGATTTTACAGACCGCACTCTGCGATATTCCAAGGAAATCAGCAATGTTGGCTTGTTTGTGTCCATCCTGTCGGAGTGCAAGCACTCTTTGGCGTATTGCCAGTTGCGTCGGACGAGGCATAGCCTAGGGAACTTCTGTGTCAAATTTGGTTGAAAATGATATAGCCAATTCTGAAAACGTGGACTTACTGCATACAGACTTCAAGCAGGAAAAGGACAACACAACGAATGTCTTGCCTTTTATAGCGCCAAACAATTGTTAAGCATGAATTCGTTTCACCTGGGTAACTGGGACTCAGTATGTAATCATTGCACCTGGTAAAAGGTGATTACTGATGTGTATAAATAGGAATAAAAAGAGGAATGTGTCTGAAAACAAAATTATTCCAACTTTATGGGCAACAGTGTATATATATATATATATATTAGGGCTGTCAAACGATTAAAATTTTGAATCAGATTAATCACAGGGCCACTGTGGATTAATTTAGATTAATCACGATTAATACCCATTCATTATTAATTGTGTTTCATTTTGTGGGGGCAAAAAGACTCATGACAGAAGGCGATATATACACTTAACATGTGTTTTATTTAAACTATAGAACAGATATGGTGTCCAGATATCAAAATTTAAAAAAATAAAACATACCAACCACATTTTTTGTTTCTTTTTTTTTTTATCAAACAAATATCCATATTAATGTGGCCCTCTTACTCATCTTTTAGCCAGCTGCTGAGACAGACTAACTTGATTACATTACCGGAGAGTAGAGCTGACCGCTTCTTATGTACAATGTTACCTGGGACTGAGAACAGTCTCTCACACGTTGGAACGGTGGTTGCAGGAGTGGCGAGATATTTGCGAGCCAGCAGTGCTCGCAAATATCCTTCCTGCAGAGCGTGCAATCTACTTTATGTCGGTCGATTGTCCCGTCTTGGGTTTTTTTGTTCTCAAACTTCCCATCGAGAGGGCCAATATGTTGTTTAGAGTCGTCCATCTTTATTGAGTTGGTTCTGCCGCCAGATAGCTTTGGAGCACCAATCCGCGCCAGTGAGTGGAATTGTGGGATTTTGAGTCATTGTGCGCCGTGCATGTGTTAATTGCGTTAAAATGTTTAATCAAATTAATCATGCAAATTAATTAATCTGGATTAACGCGTTAATTTTGACAGCCCTAATATATATACATTATCATGATTCCTAATGTCATCCTCTTATTTCTACATCAATCACTTTCTGTCCTTCTCAGCTACTACAGTTAGATTAGACTAGAAAAGGTTAAATCTTCTGAAGATTTTTTCTTTTTAAAAATGCTTTTTAAAAAGTAAATTTAATCCGAAAGATACTGGCTGTTAGTAATAGCTTCAATAGAAGTAGTAGCAGTTGAAGTCTTAGCAGAAGTAATAATGGTAGAATTAGTAGTAGATAGTAATAGTAATAGCAGGAGTAGTAACAGCAGTAGTACTAGCAAAAGTAGTAGCAGTTGTAGTAGTAGTATTAGCAGAAATAGTAATAGCATTTACAGCTCTAGTAGTAGTAATAGTTGAGGTATTAGCAGAGTGGTTTGTGTTTCTATTGGACATTGTCAAAGACAGCCAGGGTCACATTTGACAGCCACCAGAGGAAAACAGAGACTGTCAAATGTGACCCTGGCTGTTAGTAATAGCTGCAGTAGAAGTAGTAGTAGTTGAAGTATTACCAGAAATAGTACTCGTAGAAGTAGTAGTAGATGTAGTAGCAGGAGTAGTAACAGCAGTAGTAGTAGCAAAGGTAGTATCAGTAGTAGTAGTACTAACAGTAGTAGTAGTAATAGTTGAATTATTAGCAGAAATAGTAGTAGCATTTACAGATGTAGTAATAGTATTGAACATTTTTATATAAATCATAGTATTACATATTGAAAGTCTTAAAAGTATAAATAGTTGTAATAATTATTTGTATGGAAACTTTCTCCATCTGTCCAGCTTTGTGTTTGCTATTCATTCATCCATCAGTAAACCACAAACTGAGTTTCTGGTCTCATTATGACATTGTGAAAGACAGCCAGGGTCACATTTGAGAGTCTTTGACTCCATCTAGTGGCTTGTAGACACAGAGACATTGTCAAAGCGAAAGTGAAACTGAGCTTTTTATAATGCATTGCTATGGGGCCAAAATATTGCAAATAAAATTCAATTGCAGAAAAAGTACAAGTGTAATAAAAACTGTAAATGACCGGAAGAAGAAGAATATTATTATTATTATTATTATTATTATTATTATTATTAATAATAATAATAATAATAAATACGTAAGTATGAGAACATAAGTGTTGCTTGCTGAATGAAGCAAGCACACTAATTATCCAGAGAAACTTACAATGAGCAGGTCAGGGTTCAGTGCCTCGCTCAAGGATCCTTTGACAGGTCACAAGGCTGTTGGTGGAAACACATTTGCTGTCAGGGATCAAATCTGTTTCATTTCAGCTACGGGACAGTCTTTCTCACCACTAGGTCCCCCTGCCACCCTGCCCAAATGCTGCTGACATACTATCTGGGGTAACAGAGGCCTATCACAGACTGGTTGGGCAGAGGGTTGGCAGGGGTCCAGAGAGACATGCCACCATGTTATATCACATATCTATTGGCTGTTCCAAAGTCTAAATTAAAAACAAGGGTCCCTATTGGCTGTTCCAAAGTCTATGTTACAAAGAAGAGGTCCCTATTGGCTGTTCCAAAGTGTCCCTAGAATAAAAACAGGTGATTGGTTCTTCACTATCAGGGCTCCTATAGCTTGTGGATCTTAGGCTGCTTAATAACTTTTAAATTCCATTTTAAAACTCTTTCTCACTCACTTTTATAGACTTTTTATAGTGACTTATGTAAGGATTTTTTAGTAATTGTCCTTGACCTCCCGTTTGTGGTTTGCTTTTATGCTCTCATTGCTTTTGCTGTTGATTTTATGTTTTTTTATGTGTCTGTGTTTTCCTCTTTTAACTCTCTTTGTAACTGTAAAAGCCCTATATTATTACTATTGTGTTACTATTGCGGTCTGCAATAGTCTTTACTATTGTATGTTGGGATACTCTCAGATACTCAATGATACTCTGAGGTACTCAGATATGCTGTGGGTTTGACAGAGATTCGCGTCTCTCTTTCTCTCATCATATCCAGAGTTTCACTGCTTCCATCCTGCATCTCTCTCTCTCTCTGTCTCTCTCTCTCTCTCTGTCTACCTCCCTCGCTGGCAACAATACTTTTTGTTTCATCCTCTTCCTCCATCCCCCTGCTCCCCAAGCTAACAGTCCTTCCCTCATCTCCTCTCCTCTCATTGCTCCTCCAGGGATATAGAGGAGGAGCTGGAGGTTGTGTGGCAGGCAGCGACCAGGGAGAACGAGCGGACGAGGGAGACTCTGTTGGATTCCAGCCTCAGTGGGGAGCTCAGAGGCCGGGC
Organism: Hoplostethus mediterraneus; assembly: GCA_034670385.1. Taxonomy (NCBI): domain Eukaryota; kingdom Metazoa; phylum Chordata; class Actinopteri; order Trachichthyiformes; family Trachichthyidae; genus Hoplostethus; species Hoplostethus mediterraneus. The sequence goes on along the minus strand of JAXDDW010000161.1, from coordinate 16,165 downwards.
TATTCTCTGGGGAGCCCCCCCTAACTGGCCCTGTCAGGCTCCAGACAAGGAGATCACCACCTCCCCCTAACTTCGGCCACACGGCTCCAGGCCTCCCCCCTTTGCCTCCGCCAGACTCTCTTTGTCTAACTAGTAATCACTATAAACATATTATCATTCATGCATATTTCTCAGATGGAAGCCTCCACTTGTAAAGGGTAACAATCCAGGTCAATTCAATTCACACCATATTGTCCTGTACTGCAAAAGTGATTTTCTGTATGAACACAAAAAAAACACAGAATAAAAACATAAATACGCATTAAAAACACATAAGTTAATAAAACACACAACTAGATTCAGACAACATGGCCAAATATGTCTGATATCAGCCACGTTTGTCACTGAGAACCCTCTAGTTCACAAAGAGTTAATGTTTTTTTCTCTCAGGGTTTTGTAGAATATCTGCAGGGAGATGGACAGTTATTACTGTCCAACATGTGAGCAGTGTAGCGATTTAATGACCATTTGATTTGTAAAGCAATTTACAAAGTGTAGTAGTAGTAGTAAAGCCATTGTCATTATTATCATTATCAGTAGTTGTAGTAAAGTCAGTGTCATTCAGCAGCATGCTGTGGTGACAGTTTAACAGTTAGATCTCCGGATGAGAGAGCGAGAGAGACGAGCAGGCACACAAGCAGAGAGAGAGAGAGAGAGAGAGAGACCAAACTCCCTCCCGTGTTATTAATTATTTTAATACATATTTTATTTGAGGAGGCCAGGGGCCTCATGTATAAAGACTTGCGTGGATTTCCTACTGAAACTTGGCATACGCTAAAACCCAGAAACTGTCTACGCATATAAAAGTGTGCGTAGGCATGGATCCAAGCACGTTTCTTTTGTACATCCCAATCAACGTGGAATTGAGCGCACATGCAGAAGTGGCAAACTCCTCCCTGTCCACGCCCCTATTTAAATATGCAAATCAATATTTGCCCGATCATTCATCATGGAACAACAGAGGAACAAAGCAGTGGTGTAGTCTATTTTTTTGTAGTGGGTATACTGTCTATACTCATACTCACCCGTCCCAGAGCAACGTCTCAGAACAACATGTTGATAACATAACCAGTCTTTAAGAATGCTCTCAAGATGTATACTGTAGGCTGGGCATTAGTGAATGGGATTCAGATTCAAAGGTTTTTTATTCATGTACTGAGAAAACCTCTGAATCTGAATCCCATTCTCTAATGCCCAGCCTACAGAATACATCTTGAGAGCATTCTGAAAGACTGGTTATGTTACCGACATGTTAGGAGGCAGCATTAGACACAAGGATGCAAGGAGACTGGACATATTAGTTAGGAGAGCTGGCTCTGTGATTGGAGCCAGGTTGGACACACTGGGGGAGGTGGTGGAGATACGCACACTGAAGATGTTAGAGGCTATTCTGAACAACTCAGATCATCCACTTCATAACACCATGACGGACCAAAAAAACAGCAGTGGTGGACGACTCCTCTCTCTTCGACGCAGGACAGAGAGATACAGACAATACCTACTGCCATCAGGCTTTTTAATTCTTCTGCAAATGGTAGATGAGCTCACAGACAAATAAATTTCCATTTGGGGATTAATAAAGTCATACTTATTCTTATTCTTGTGTTAATGTATTGTATGCAACACAATACTTTTAACAGTCAATGAATGAACAATAATAATAACTTAGGCTTATCAGTAGTAGTCACAATGAACATATCATTTTAAATGAACAAGAAAACACTTAAAATTGGCTTCAAACAAGACAAAACCAAATATTTAACAAATAAACTTGATCATCATCTGGCTGTTTGTGTGTTCTTTCTTCAATCTCGTAAGCAGCGTCACCCGAAGCGGCTGTGGGTGCAGTGGCACGCTTTGGAAAACACTGAAAAAGTGTTGTCTGGCGTTGTTTTCGCTTCATCTCTTTGTAATTAACTTTCTGATTTTTACCTTTGTGAATTCCCGCGGAAGAAATCTGTTGTTGTTCGTCACAGGCAACGGAAGCCTCAGAGGTCCAAAAGTCATGTGAGCACAGACTGGGTTAATTTAATGAATTAACCAACGTGTGAAAGCTGTCACAAAATTATCTTTTAAAACTTTCTTTTATCTTTTAAATAACGTATCCTCACGCATCAAGTGGGTATATGGAAATCCTAAACATTTTCTAGTGAGTATACGCAAATCATTGACCTTTTCTAGTGGGTATACGGCGTATACCTGCGTATCACGTAGACTACACCACTGGAACAAAGGAAAGAAAAGAAATTTCACCGACTCTGAACTAGAAATACTAGTAAGTGAAGTGGAGACGCGCCAAGTTATTTTGTTTGGTACCCTGTCAACAGGGATAAACATGAAGAGGAAAAGGAGTGAGTGGGAGAGTGTGTGTGAGGCTGTAAATGCCGTGGGGTCAGAGCAGCGCACACACACTAAGGTAAAAAAAAAGTGGTCAGACGTAAAGGTGGAGGTTAAGCGGAGGATTTCTGCCCACCGGCGAAGCGTGACCACAACAGGCGGGGGGGCAGGAGTGGAGGAACTCACCCCCTTCGACAGAAGAGTGGCCGCCATAGTGGGTGACACAGCTCTCTCTGGAGTGGTGGGAGCCCATGAAGGTGACACAGATCATCCCCAAGGTAAATATGCTGAACTCATAAATGTTGTCATTATACTGGTCATACAATAGGCTGCTCACAGTACACATAGCTCGTGCGTAAAGATGCCAGGATATTAAACACTTTGACTCATGTTTAATTACTTCTTTTTTTTTTAGATTTCTGAATAGACAATGAGCCAGGAGAGGGCACAGACTCCTCCACCGGCGTCTCCACCGGCTCCTCTGGCCCCGGCGTCTCCACCGGCGTCTCCACCGGCGTCTCCACCGGCGTCTCCACCGGCGTCTCCACCGGCGTCTCCACCGGCTCCTCTGGCCCTGGCATCTCCACCGACGTCTCCACCGGCTCCTCTGGCCCCGGCGTCTCCACCGGCTCCTCTGGCCCCGGCATCTCCACGCCAGCTGCTGACGTCCGCCCGACTGGCCGTGTCCTCACCCGAGCTGTGCTGGAATCACAAGAGGAAATTGTGAGAGCAATCGGTGGCATCAACGATCGTCTGGATCAAATGATTAATGTACTTGGTGATATTAGTAATGCAATAAATGCACTTGTGAATAAGTGAATTCTGTCCTTGCCTCTTTACATGGTTGAAATCACATGCTGCCGGGCCCGTATGGCTTCCCGGGGTGGGTTGAAGTTGACGGTTCCGGCATCCGGTTCCTCTGGTGGGGGGATGTTCTGTTCTGGCAGTGGTATGCCGTGGCGGTGTGCCACGTTGTGGAGGACGGCACAGGCCATCACAATGCGGCACACCTTCTCGGGTCGGTACAGCAGCACCCCCCCCGACCTGTCCAGGCAGCGCCACCGTCCCTTCAGCAGGCCGATTGCCCTCTCCACTACTGCCCGAGTGCGGGAGTGGAGGTCATTGTACCTCCTCTCTTGGTCGGTGTTGGGGTTTGTTAGAGGGGTCATCAGCCACGTTCTTAGGGGGTAGCCACGGTCCCCTGGGTCAGATGAAGGCAGAATACAATACACCACTTAAATGAACCACACTTGTTAATGAATGCAGAAGTGCGCCGCGGCTGATAGTGTGTGACATTTCCAACTTTACGCACGTGTTTATTGACATAAATACTGAACACAGGGAGACATTCGGGGGCTTTTTAGAAAGCTCTGCAGCTCTAATTTCACCAGCAAAAAAACATATTTGAATGCGCACATGCCCAAATGTGCATTGCGCTGGTTTACATTCGGGACAATTAAACAAATAAACTATTTACTCACCAAGAAGCCACCCATCGCGCACCGTGCCAGCCTCTAGCCTGTTCCCAACCATGCTGTTAGTCAGAATGAATGAGTCATGCGTTGAACCAGGCCACCTAGCCACGATGTTAGTCAGCTGCATTTGCGCATCACATATGATTTGAACATTGATGGAATGAAAATGTTTCCTATTAACAAAGACAAATTCATCCTGTGATGGCGCTTTTATAGCAATGTGTGTGCAGTCAATAGCTCCGATTACATTAGGGAAACCGGCTCTCGCTGCAAATTGCGCTTTAATGTTGGCCTGTTCAACAGCATTGTATGGGAATTTGATGTACCTGGATGACATTCGGATGATTCCGTCCCACACAGCTGGCATGGCTCGGCTCAGGGTTGACTGGCACACTCCTGACCGATCGGCCAGCTCCCGCTGGAATGCCCCTGTTGCCAGGAACCCCAGCATGGTCAGCACCTGTGTGGGCACAGACAACCCCTGGTTCCTCGCCGTGTTGCGCTCTAGGGCCGGCCGCAGCTCTGCGCACAACTCCAGTAACACTGGCCTTGGTAAACGAAATCGGCTCATGAGCCAATTATCGTCATTTGCCAGTAAATCCTCGCGTTCCCTAAATACTCGCTCACGTCGGATTGCACCATTTGCAAGGTCTTCTAACAGTGCTAACGCTGCCATTGTTAATACAATTTTTTTCATCACTTTGCGCATGCTTTTATATCCACCCATATAATTGCAAACAGGTGGATGTGGTAATTGTTCATGAGTGTGTCTCTGATATACACATCACTCTGATGACTAATTGTTTTCACATTATTAACAGTTTCCCAGCATCACCTCTAACTGTCGCCAAAGGAACAATAGCTGTAGAAACGTGCGTACGCCAGCCATGAAGTTGCCGTGGGGCACCGCACATTTCCACGGTTTTATACATCTGAACGTTAGCGTGGAAAAGGACATACGCCACGTTTTTGAGCGTACGCAACCTTTATACATGAGGCCCCAGGGCTTTACATAGCTCAAGGGCCACACAGCAAGATACAGCTGTGTCAAAGGGCCACAAGCAAACTTGTTGGTCATATAAAACTATTTTGTAGTGTTATTTCAAGCCACATGGATATCAAATGATTAAATTACAATAAGTAGGCTTTATTCACGAAATGTAAAAGTGTAGATTGCTGTTGCAATAAATCACAAGATTGTTTAATAAAATAAATATAGGCATATTAAATTGAAATCAGATCTGAGTATATCAAATTACCCCCAGCTGGATATGTAATTCCAAGTCACCGTGATAGCTATGGTGACGTGAACGTTTGCCCGTTTTGGTACTGCTATTGTTCTCTGGCAAAGAAGGCACATTGGTTTGTTATTTACCTCATCAAAAGCAAATTCTTCCTCCCATGTTTTTTGAAATACCCTGTGTTCATCAAAAATGTTACGTTTTGCCGGTTTTGCCATGACTTGAGAGTAGGCTAGGCTAGACTTCCTGCACAGTTGGGGCTTTTACATGATCCATGCAAAGCGTCGGCGTCAACACCAGGTTGAGCGCAACCCCGTCACATGATCAGCGCCAGGATAATTACATTACATTCATTACTTTCACACTGTCTAGTTTTTAAAATGACAGCATTCAGGAAAAATAGAGTGGAGATACAAACCTATACTAAGCTGTCAACCAACCTGGTAGTCCCATCTGTAAACCGACCCACCGGATGCGCACGCGCACAGACGCGTAATTGCGCGGAACTGAACCTACCAGACACGCAATAACACAGACGTGTAACTGCTTTTTCAGAGCGCATTATGAAAACAGAATTAAGCATAGTCTTAATTAATTGAACAAATATATATATATTTGTATACTACTACTAATAATAATAATAGGTGCGCGCGCGGACACACGCGGGCGGGCAGTTTTTTCCGCCCCGAGCGGAAAAATCAGCTCCACGTCCGCGAGCTGTCTGCCAGCCTGCCGTGTGCCCACGGCCGGTGGGATCCGCGGCATTCGTTAAAATGGGAGCGGAAGTGAAGCGCAGCAGCACGCGTACGGGGCGTAATTAAATGCAGCCTGGCAGAATGCATTGTGAGCTCACAATTTAGAATGTCAATGTAGAACACAAGACACAGGCTCAAGTTTGTCATCCCTGCCATTCACTTGCCAACTGAGAAAGATAAATATCACATTGTATTACAAACATTAACTAACATCTGTGGAAACAGAAATAGAAAGGCAAACATGGAGCGTGATTTCCATCAGGGTAAGTCTGTCGTATTCATTTTATTATTTCACGTAAAAGGATGAACACAAAGGATGTTGCTGAACAGATAAATGAGACACAGCTAGCCAGGGTAGCTTTTCCTTTGGTCTGCATTGTAAATTTAAAGTCAGATAGGTTGTTTAAACTAAGCTATGATGACCGGCCTGGACAGCTCAGTCCGTAGAGCATGAGACTCTCTGGGTCGTGGGTTCGATCCCCACATAGTGTTGAGTACGTTTGTATGTCGCTTTGGATAAAAGCGTCTGCTAAATGATTGGAATGCTGAAGTATGTTGACCTCGAATTAAGCTACATCAGGTGGCTTCTTCTTGTTATTTGCTATGTTATGTTTGCTATGTTGCCATTGCATTTCTTTCAGCATCAATGCAAATGGTCACTCGACTCAATGCCCTTAATGACGATTGCCATGAATGCATCAACGACATGGTTGCAGTCCTTGAAAAGGAGCAATACCTTTATGCTGGAGTGATTGCTGAGCAGGACTGTGCTGCGTTATCTGGTTCTGCTGTTGGTCTAGGCTCCAAATCTACTTGTGGATTTGCGAACCGCCATGTATGGGTCCCGATAGCCAGCAGAGCTGGCTCAAGGAGCTCTGCTGGCTGTCCCGATAGCCAGCAGAGCTCCATCAGCATGCAATGGAGACAATACTCCCACAAATGAAGACCCTTGTCTCATGACCAAGGATACAGCTTCAGGAAATGCTGGAGGATCCATCCATCCAGCCCAGGGTGTTGAGGCTCCATCCAACCTCCTTGGTGTTGTTGAGGCTCCATCCGGTGTGGCTTAAATGACCGATGACATAGAAATCATTGCGACACTGAGAGTGCTCCAGCAATCTGACACCGGTTTTGATGATGACTACCACATGGAGGTAGCCGAAAAAAGGTACCTCTATGCTCCCTCCTGTGACATATCTGGATTTATGGCTGACTGCTTCCCGCCACATGGCCGTACTCTGGGCTGCCTTGATGAGTGGGAGCCAGTAGTCAAAGCCAATTCTGAAGAACAACGTCCTTGTATCATCAAGGAGGAAATGTTCAACTCTCGTGGATGGATTGAGCCCATTGCTGAAAGCACCGCCAGTGTCCTTCACGAGTATGAATGTGGACCTGACAATGATTCCACCACTCTCCCCGTGAGGCTCTCCCCGTCTCGTTTGAGGAGTCAGAGGCCCCGTACCCACCAGACGCGCAAGCGGACGCGCTCGCAGGCGGGCTGACGGCTCGCGGACGTGGAGCTGATTTTTCTGCCCGCCCGCGTGTGTCCGCGCGCGCACCTCATAGAAATACATTGTCTATGCACAATATCTGCATCATGTGAATGTTTTTCAACCTACTAATAGATTTACTAGTGTTATTAATTATTTTAATACATATTTTATTTTAATATAGGCCATAATGAAAAAGGGAACAGAGACAATCACCATTATGGGATGGGATTATGGGATGAATGAAGTTAAATCAAGTCATACTTTTTGCATATAACCTTTTCTTGCCTCCAAAACATAATTTCATTTCATAATGTTCATGAAACATGCAGATGGTTGTTCTGAGCACAACAAATATCAGATGAAGTGAGTCCTACTGTTTTTATCCACTTTTAGCTTTAATATTTGGTATGTCCACCTTTTGCAGCAATTACAGCAGCACATCTCTCTGGTATAGTGTCAATATATTTCCTGAGAACTTGAACACTAATGTTATCCCGCCTTCTGCAACTCAAGCCAAAGGCTTTCCTTTGAATGGAACATGATTGTGTGACATTGACAGTGAAATAGGCCTAGCTTGTTTTTTGTAAGGAAAATGATGTAAATCTCCTTATGATGGCTCTATTCTATGGTTTATAGAGTATAATGATGACTTTGTATATATTTCATTCGTTTTATGGGTATTTTAATGGACAATTGAACAAAAACAACTGAAACCTCTTAAATGTATGCCAAGTGTTCTAATAATTATGTCCACCACTGTATATTTGTTCAATTAATGAAGACTATGCTTACTTCTGTTTTCATAATGCGCTCTGAAAAAGCAGTTACACGTCTGTGTTCTTGCGCGTCTGGTAGGTTCAGTTCCGCGCAAAAGTGCGTGCGTAATTACGCGTCTGTGTGTGTGCGCGTCCGGTGGGTACGGGGCGTGATATGAACCTCTCCCACGGGTGTGTGCGCTCCATTGTTGTGGTTGTTTCCATGGTGCCGAACTGACCCGGAAGTAAAGGAAAAGGAAAAAGTTTTGAAAAAAATATATATATATTTTTGCAAGATCCCTTAGATTTTTTTTTTTAACCTTCAATTTTATTTTTTTCTTCAAATTTTTTTTTTCCTTCGATTTTTTTCCCTCCGTGTCCCTTCCTGGGCGTGACCGAACATATATATATTTATTTGTGTGCACGCGCAGGTGTGTGTGACACACGCATACACAAACACACACACAAACACGCACAAGCGTGTGTGCAATGTGTATCACACACACACACACACACACACAGTCAGTCAGTCAGTCAGTCAGTCAGTCAGTCACCAGTCAGTCAGTCAGTCAGTCAGTCAGTCAGTCAGTCAGTCAGTCAGTCAGTCAGTCAGTCAGTCAGTCAGTCAGTCAGTCAGTCAGTCAACCAACCAGTCAGTCAGTCAGTCAGTCAACCAGTCAGTCTGTCAGTCAATCAACCAGTCAGTAATAGAAATGTATAGAAAATATGCTTGACAGATTATGACAACTGGTTCAACGATTTTGCATGTAATGACTTATGCAATGAACTAATGGCTAGATGTTCTGGGGGGTGAGACTATTCAACAAAGAACCAATATAATACATTTTGATCAAAATTACATGAGAAATTGATAATGTAGGAAAGAGCAGACAGTTGTACATAATCATTGATGATGTGGAAGTAGTTTTGAGAATTTCAATTCTGATCTGAAAAATGTACCAAAACGACTGAGAAAAACTGCAATGCATTATTTAGCTTAATTAATGACCTCATTATCTGTTTAGTTTGTTTAATTCTGCTTAATCATGGTGATTAATTAGGCAGCTTAAGTGCCTCTTGTTCAAAAGGAGAATAGTCAATCCACTAGCCGCAGCATTTCCTCTTTATTGAGATAGTAAGGGATCAGTGCTGTACTCCTCAGTGATGTATTTCAGTAACATTAAAGTTGTTCCACTAAAAGTAACATAACAAATTACTATTTCAATTTCATTATCCGAAAGCTATATCCCACCCCCATCCCTCAATTCATTTTCTTCATAATTAGTCGCCCCCTGACACTGAATTAGTTTATGATTAAGTATTCCCACTACTTTGATGAGAAGTGGTAGAAAAGTTACTCTGGGAGAAGTATTCCCACTACTTTTGTTTTGAAAGGATAACAGGATCATTGATCATCAGCGCTGTTTCCTGATCGTTCACAGGGAAAACAAATGACTTTAGATGATTTTAGAAGAGAAGTAGTGGTGTAACTAATTCATGTAATTAATTACTGCTCTCAGGGAGTTATACGTAAAACAATACAACAAGTAGAGTAATTAATTACTGCTCTCAGGGAGTAAAACTTACATTTATATTACTTACTATCACTATTACTATCACTAGCAGTGAGTAAGTAAGCTTTGGGAGTCACCAGTACAGTCAGCAGGTTAATTACAGCTCTCCCTCAGCTTACTGCTGACAGACATGTTATTCTTATCATAACAGTTAAACCGACGGGCTTTACTGTATTTAGGTGAAGTGCTCTCATTGAAACACCACCAAACACCATTGAGACACCACTGATGCTGAGTTCTTACATCTGGCTACTGTGGGAAACCTCATGTCGTCATGGTGACACGGACCCCTAATGATCAGGAACATGCCATAAACATGTCATCCGTGATGTTGCTACAGCCGTGCCAGATCACATTGAGACCACAAGGCAGGCTGCTGTCTGGAGAGGTGAACCCCAAATCCCTGCTGACGAACACAGACAGACCAGTATGATCCTGGATGACTGGGTGGACGTCAAGCCAGCCTGGTGTCTTGGTCTGTCTTAGTAACAAGTGACATATTAATGAAAATGAAATTTGATTTCAACTATTGGTGTTCTTTTTGAATTTGATTGATTGCTCTGCACCAAAATGCTGTTTTGTTTATCCTCTTTATTCTGTTTATGCTTTTTGTTCAGTATTTAATCCTTGCTCACTTTTCCTGACTGTCCTGGAAGGGTTTTTCCTTGTTCTCATTGACTATACAAATAACCTGAACATGACTGGTAGATGGTAATGAGTATTTAACCTATATTTAATTTTACTAGGAATGAAGAGGAGGCAGATTATTAGCCCTGCTGCTGTTGACTTCTGTCATTTACGCTGTTCGACCCAAACTGAGCTGCTCCAGTTTGAACAAATTTGGGTCAGTCTAATTGGCTCTGCCTTGAGGTATAACTTCCTATAGAGAAGACCTGTCTACAGACACTGCAGGAGAGGGCAACACAACTATAACAGGTAGGATATGGGTAAATTACCAGTCTGGCTACAGGGCAGGGTTAAAGACAACTGCTAATCAATAACTCTATTAATTAAGTAAGCAAGTTAAAGCTGTGGTGCCTGCAATTTGGTCTGCTGCCTTGACTACTTTTACAGAGAGAGAGAGAGAAGGAGGGAAGGAAGGAAGGGATGGAGATGAATAAAAAGAACATGAAACATGCCCTAGATAAAAGAGTAAGAGAGACGACTGCACACAAAGAGAGAAAGGGAGAGCGTGAGAAAGACAGAGCTCTGCATCACACCAGCATGTCTGACTACATGTTGCACCGTGTTGCAAATAAAGTCAATCTTAATCTTACATCAAAGTGACAGTAAGGAGCAATAAGACATTATCGATAATGTGGAGTATTTTTCACTGCTGAGATGATCCACCTTAAGATGCCATACTTGTTCTCTCTTAGCTTGTTACATTATAGTTGTACTCTGCATGCCATTCATACACTGCCATCATGTGGCCTGAACCTGTGATAGTTACTGGCTGGCTCATAAAAGCTTGTTACCCAGATTGTCTGTATACTTACTTATATTTCTGTGTTCGTTTTTTTTTTATAGAAAACCATATGTGAAAATTCACACAATGAAGACAAGCGAACTAGATGACCATAGAATATCCTATTTTATCTTACCTGACACACCACAGCTGTTACTGCTCCTAGAACCAGTAGGACAGGTAGAGGGAGTCCTCTCACTATCAGTTCTAGGTATAAAGCAGCTTAACTTTTCACCTAATCACTCCCGGGGGATATTACTCTGTCAATGTTTGATATTGCTGTAACAATATTTAATTCTACCTCTGGCCTGGAGGCAATACTCATCTAACCAAGACATGATCACGACTAGGGTTTAGATTTCTTGCCAACAAAAATTATACCACTTAATGCTCCAATGTACTGTCCACTTCTGTACCAACAGTGGAAGCAGGACAGGGGTCAGTTTCCCGATAGCAAATGATCTTGAAAACTCACAAGATAGGCCTACTTCACTTACAGTTTCAAGAATGTTGAGTCATGACAAGAACGACAACTCCATTGAAGAATCATCATTTTGCAAACATTTTAATTAGATATACAGTATCAGTCAAAAGTTTGGACACACCTGTTTTTGTTTCTCATGATCTTAAAGACATTTTGATATGTAAAGGCTTGATGCTTAAATGCTTGAAACTTTCTTAGACAAATAGAGAAGTTGATGCCTGTGTATGAATTTATTTTCAAAACTTACATTTTAATTAAATTGAAATGCACCCCCAACAAGTAGTTTTCATTTAGACTTTAGAGGTGGAGAATGTTGAACCACAATGATTAAATCATCATTTTAAACACTCACATTTTGTGTGATTGTGGCCTTTAAAAGTTCATTTGTGGAATTTCTTTGCTTATTAATGCCAAAGGGTTTCTACTTTGAAGAATCTAAAATATAAGATCGTTTTTATTTATTTTTATTTTTTTGGTCACTGCATAATTCCTTTTGTGTTATTTCACAGTTTTGATGACTTTACTATTATTCTAAAATAATGGAAAATTGTAAAAATAAAGAAAAACCCTTTCTATGAGTAAGTGTGTCCAAACTTTTGACTGGTACTGTAGGTTATACAACTATGAACTTTATCTTGTCGCATGCAGATTTTGAATGTAGGCTAGGCTACACAGACATATAAATGCAGACATAAAATATGTTGCAATTTATTTCCATTTATCACTTTTGGCCCATAGGGCAGAGAATACTTACTTACAGACAATAAACTCTAGCCTACTCCTAATGGCATTATAGGCTACTGCTGTGTGGCCAGCATGAAGCCAAATGGTTCATCATTCGATGGATTCTTTTGATTTAAAACGTGGAATTAAAAGAGGAGATAAAGAGGTGGGAGACATGTGATATGCACGTAAAGTTTTGTATACTGTATTTATTTTGCACAACCTCAACTGAGAAAGAGGGGAGAAGAGGACAGAGACAAAGGGATGAGAGGACGAGGGAAATAAGAGGAGCATGATCAGTCAATCAATCAAGTTTATTTGTATAGCATATTTCATACACAGAGGCAATTAAAAGTGCTTTACATGAGATTTAAAAAGAATAGCATGAAATGAAATCATAGTGCAGATAGGGAATTTGAAGTGCAGGAAAAACATAATAAAAATATAGCCGCAAGTGGCGATTCGCGGGTTCAAACCCTTTTGTTACTGTAAACTGCCTGCAGAGTGACAGAAGATAAATTCCACAAACAAATATATGCAGTTTACTGTATGTTTAAGTAAGCAAGGCCACTAGGACAGAGGCTTCCATTCTCAACCAACAAAGCCCATTTTAAACATAAAAGCCCCAGAAAAAAATACTATACTGTAAGCCCATATGGAAAACAATTGTGGCAATTTTTAAGATAATTTTACAAACTTAGTTCAACATAAATATCTAAAGTTTTGTGATGATTGGACAAACTCATTGAATTATGGCACAATTTGCGCCAGGTCCACGCCCTTGTTCAGCAATGCCGCCACCCCCTATTGGTCAATTTCAAAAACATTTTGTGGGGAAAAAAAACACGGAGTTTGGTGATGTTTGGACAAACGGTTGATTGATTTAAGGCCAAATTTGCACCAGGGCCATGGAACTGGTGGCACCCCCTATTGAGCAATTTTAAAATAGTTTTACACACGTGGTTCAACATTGTTATGAAACATGTCCTGCAAGTTTTGTAATGATTGGACAAACAATTTCTGATTTATAGTCTGATTTGTGTTATGCCATGTCCATTTTTTACATTTGTAGGGCCCCCTAGTGGTCCATTTGTATGGGGGTGTGGCTTTCACATTCAGCCACAGTAATCAAACCCAAAGAGGGTGAAAAACTTGAAACGTGTCTGAGACTTGTTTCAGCCCAGAGCTGAAAAATGTGTCTATACCAATGTAGTTAAACATTAATTTATTTATTGAGTCATTTTTTATTTTTTATTTTGGCGGTTCTGGGCTTCCATAGATTTGAATGAAACTTTCAGGGTATATTTCAGGTACTTATGTGGACATATCCTGCAAGTTTTGTGATGGCAACGGTTGTGGACTTTGGTCTAATTATGTGCTGAGCCACGCCCTTTTGAAGTTCATTGGTCAATATCTTGAAAACTAAATAGGATATCAACAAGCTTTATACAGCTTTTGATAAGCTTGGTCCAATAATGATACACAGAAAATTTGATAGCAATCGGAACTACGGTTTAGGAGGAGATGTCAAGATTTTGTCACCTGGCCAGTTGTGGTTTTTGAGGCTGTTATGTAGAGCACATTGTGCTGGACTTATGTGTCAAATTTCAAGTCAATTGAAGTCACAGTGTGAGGGGCGTGGCCTTTCCAAAATCGCGTTTTGGGCCATAATTACAGCGCCCCATATTGATCAATTTCAAAATAGTTTTACACACGTGGTTCAAAATTGTTATCAAACATATCCTGCAAGTTTTGTAATGATTTGACAAACAATTTCTGATTTATAGTCTAATTTGTGTTATGTCACGCCCATTTTTTGCATTTGTAGCGCCCTCTAGTGATCGATTTGAATGAAAGTTTCAGGGTATGTTTCAGGTATGGGGCCATATCCTGCAAGTTTTGTGATGATTGGCCCAACGGTTGTTGACTTTGGTCTATTTATGTGCTGAGCCTCGCCCTTTTTGAAGTTCATTGGTCAGTATCTTGAAAAGTAAAGTTTTCTCAGGTTGGTCCAATAATGATCCACAGAAAATTTGGTACCAATCGGGCCTACGGTTTAAGAGGAGATGTCAAAAATGTGTTTTTCAAAAAATTCTAAATGGCAGAAAATTGTCAGGTCAACTTTAGTTGTTCTTGAGGCTGCTTTTTTGTAAAGCATATTGAGCTGGACTTGTATGTCACATTTCAAGTCAATCAGAGTCACGTGTGAGGGGCGTGGCCTTTCCAGGATCACGTGTTTGGCCCTTAATTACAGCGCCACCATCTGGCCGATTGTTTTTTTGGGAAGCATTTGCACATCATTTCCAGTTATTGGGCCAAGTTTCATGGTTTTATCTCATTCCAGCTCACGGTGACGAGGCATAAGCCAAATAGACCTGTCCCATATGATCGAAGGTGTCTCGCAGGTTCATGTTGAGATAGCATTTCGGTGATGTATTTTGGACCTAGACCATTTCGAGACTTGTAGACTAGCAACAATATTTTAAAGTCGATTCTCTGACACACTGGAAGCCAATGGAGGGATCTGAGAACTGGCGTTATGTGGTCAAACTTTTTCATCTTTGTTAGTAGTCTAGCAGCAGCGTGTGTGAGCTGTAGCTGTCTGAGTGGCTTTTTAGGGAGACCTGAGAGAAGACCATTACAGTAGTCTAGCCTACTGGTAATAAAGGTGTGAATATGCTATTTTTTAAGGTGGTAGTAAGCTGATTTTGTCACTGACTTAATGTGGCTGTTGAAGCTGAGGTCTGAGTTCATAATAACACCAAAGTGTCTAGCTTTGTCTTTAGTTTTGAGAGACAAGGAGTTAAGGTATGTACCAATTTTCAGCCTATCCTTTTTGGCACCAAAGACAATTATCTCGGGTTAGTCATTATTTAGTTGAATGAAATTTTGGCACATCCAGTCATTTACTTGCTTAATGCACTGGCACAGCCGGTCTATAGGACGACATTTGGGGATAGAGCTATATAGATTTGGGTGTCATCCGCGTAACAATAGTATGCAATGTTGTTGTCTCGCATGAAACGGGAGCATGTAGAGGTTGAAAAGGCACAGTCCTACAATTGAACCTTGGGGGACCCCACAGGTCACATCAGTTAGCTCAGATACAAAGTTGCCAAGGAAAACAAAATAGTTCCTCTCTTGTAGATATGACTTGAACCAGTTTAGGACTGTGCCGGATAGTCCAAGCCAGTTTTCCAATCTATCTAGCAGTATTGTATGGTCAACAGCATCGAATGCAGCACTGAGATCCAATAGCACCAGGATCGAAACTTTCCCAGAGTCAGTGTTAAGGCAAATGTCATTAAGAACTTTGATAAGAGCAGTTTCAGTGCTTTGAAGGGGTCGAAATCCTGATTGGAAGTTGTCATGGCAACCACATCAGACTAAAAAACTGTTCTCAATAATTTTACCTATAAAAGCTAGATTTGATATTGGCCTGTAGTTGTTAATTACAGAAGCATCTAGGCTAGTGGTTAGTGTTGTGGTTAGATGAGATGAAACACATCAATGAAGTTATATGTTTTACACATGCTACAAACTGGCTTGGAAGGGTTAGGGCCAGAGTCTGTTCTTAACATCTAGTTGGCTGTGTAGAATATAACAATTTTCTTGCTTACTCTGTATCACTTATAGAACTGTATAACCATATCAGATATTGTATTCTGCTCACTTACTCTGTGTGACTTAATACACTGTATGACATGAAATAGTATAGAGGTAGTACACATACACTACCAGTCAAAGTCTGGACACACCTGACTGTATCTTATGATCTTAAAGACATTTTGATCTAAAGGCTTATGCTTAAATGCTTGAAA